>OY986986.1:13482526-14082526 GCA_963920545.1 Lepidium didymum | reverse complement strand
GGAAGTTAGGAGATTTTGGTATGGCTAGGTTTCATGACCACGGAGCTAATCTAACCACAACAGGAGCTGTTGGAACTGTAGGATATATGGCTCCTGAGCTAACTTCAATGGGAGCTTGCACTAAAACCGATGTATACGCATTTGGTGTATTTATCCTCGAAGTAGCTTGTGGGAGAAGACCTGTAGAACCTAATATGCCAGTTGAGAAACAATTTCTGGTTAAATGGGTTTGTGATTGCTGGAAAATGCAACCTTTAGTCAATGCTCGAGATCCTAGATTAAGTGGAGAACGGAGGTCTCAGCTGGTAAACATCGATATGGTACTGAAATTAGGGTTGTTGTGCACAAATTTCGTGCCGGAGTCGAGGCCTGACATGGGAGAAGTTGTGCAGTATCTCGATGGGAAAGTTACCTTACCGGATTTCTCACCAGATTCACCGGGAATTGGGATTCTTACTCCGGTATTGGTCGGAGAAAGCCCACCTGTGATCTCTGACAACATTTCTTCCCCGGCAACGGAATCTATGTTTATTACTCACTCGATTCAACACGGAGTTGGACGATGAAATCTAACTGTCATGATTAATTTGAAACTTATCTCTTAAAATTGCACACAAAGTTGATATGGCCGAGTTGGTCTAAGGCGCCAGATTAAGGTTCTGGTCCGAAAGGGCGTGGGTTCAAATCCCACTGTCAACATTCTATTTTGTTTTTGTAAAAAGTACGTATGTGTAATGTACGACTATACCCTTGTTAATTCTTCTATTTACGATGTTGAAAACTTTCTCTCATATACACCTAGCTTTCTCAAAATTCAATCTTTTTCTCTTTTTGGGAAGAGCCTCAATTTTCAGAGCATTTACTTCGTCTTGGTCTGAATGTACCAAACCCTCGTTCCTCTCTATGGGAATGTTGCTTTTCGTTGTCTTCTCTCAGGTACGGATATGTTGGGGGGGAAGGGGGAGCAACGTTAAAACACTCTTATCCGGTTTTACTGTTCTCGTGAACGAAGCCTCAATTACGGCTTTGGACTATGTTTAAAGGTTTTGGGCGTTTCTTACTTAGTTTTACAACAGCTGGGCTCTATGTTACAATCAAATACTGCACAAAGACATTTGATCTAGATGATCTCATTGTTTATGGCTTTTGGCCAAGCAGACTATTACACAGACGGGTTTGTTAAAAATTCTTCCTAATGGTTGCTCTTGTTTCATATGTTGCCTCTATGGATCTCATTGCTTGCTGATTTGGGTATTTAACAATCATCACATTACCTCTCACTCTGCGAACCTTAATGGTATCCACAGTGCTCTTGCTGCTTGGAGTAGAGTATCCCTAGAGAAGAAAAGAAATGTGTGGAAGTAACAGAGGCATGGTAGAAGGTTGTTCCTGGTGGTAAAGACTTGTAAGTCTATTTTCTTTAGGAGCTAGGCAAGTGTTTATGCAACCAGACATCCAGGCTTCTAATGTTTTGTTAGATACTGAGTTCAAAAGAAGGTGAGGAAGTTTTGTTATAATGAGGCTTCACAATTACGGGGACAACATAACTAATATGGTCTCTTTGGGAACTTCAGACCATATCCCCCCAGAGCCTGCAACAATGGCAGCTTCCTAAGCAATTGACATGTAAATCTTTGGTGCTTTTGTGGTTAAACTGACCTATGGGAAGAAACCAGTGTGGATGCCTTTCGGCAGACTGTTGAAGTATATTAGAAAACGGTTTACAATTCTGAGTTTGAGAGTTGAATCATCAATTGACAAAGTCGATATGTCTTTGAAACTAGGGTTGCTTTGTACAAATGGTGTGCTAATGAACCTCCATGGAAGAAGTGGTGCAATATCGTGAAGTTACATGCTTTCTTGCTATTCTGGGATCAGGTTGTATGCCCTATTGATTCTTGAAATCATCATTCCTTAGCAGCAGTTATCTAGAAAATGGTAAAAGCTACACAAGGTGCAGGTATTTGACCACTGTTCTCTTTCTTAATTTTCACTTTACATAAATAAAATTTCACTAAAAACTGACTCCTGCTGCCACAGACAAATAAAGCCGCTAACGAAGGTAGCAAGTAATTAAGTTTATATATATATGTTTATTGTACCTTCATGGAATTTAGGTTGTCTTAGAGAATTAAACCGTTTCAGTCTAACCTTGTACTGCTCTTCTTGGTGTGGCTCCATAGTGACATAACCAAACAATAAACGAAATACTTTATGCAATTCCTGCTGTTAATTACGGATTCTGAGTAGCTGAAGAGAGTATTATGTTATAGCGGTTTTCTGTTTTCTACTCTCTGATCTTAGCTTCCGTGATTGGATTTGTTGTTCATGTTAGGGTGTGAACCTGTAGAGCTGGATTAATAAATGTTAAAGTGCTAACAAGGTAGGACCTTAACTATATTTTCTATCAGTTGTCATCATGTAAAGAAAATTCGTAGTTGTTATGAATATGCCAGGCTTTCCTACGCTTCTTCCTTTTGGTCTGGCTCCATGATTGTGTTGATATCGTTACAAAACATCGTTATTAATTAATTCTTCGTCTGAAAGGTCAAGGTTTTTTTTCCAATAATTTATTATTGTCTGCTTCCTTATAAGATGGCTTGAAGCAGATGTAAAATGAAAAATCCAATGAAAGTTGGTGCGCAGTCTTCTTCAATGCACATTTTAAATAATTTGTAAATGTTTGTTATGAATACAATTGTTGTATCAGGGTACCCCCACGGAGCAGTTGCGCTGTCTATTTGGATTTTGGATTGAAGTTGAGATCACATCAAGTTAAAAAAATTGCCAAAGGAATATTTTGAACCACGTGAAGCTTTATTGTTAATTTATTTAATATTGCTCGTGTAATTAGTGGACTACAGTTTTCTATTTTTTAATGCCATGAAAAGGTGATTCCCTTGGATTAGATTAGCAATATAAAAAAGTTTGACAGGCTTGGATCACTTTAACCGAAGCTCATATTCTATTCAGTTTTTTCAGCTTGCTAGGTTATGAGATGCACCGTTTAAATTTGAAAGAAGATCTGCCCATCCGATCCGGACTCTCTGGTTCATCATCTGCTATGGCTCGTTGGTTGATACAGATCCTGATGATCACTTGTTTTCATCTGATTTCTCTGTCAAGTCAACAAGAGACAAAGTTTGTTTATGAAAACTTCCTCGACCAAGAAAATCTTCATATTGATGATTCTGCAGTAGTACTTCCCAGTGGATTATTGCTGCTGGCGAATGATTCAGAGTATCAGAAGGGTCATGCCTTCTACAAGAAACCAATTGAGTTCAGTTCCTCCGGACCACTTTCCTTTTCAACACATTTTGTCTGTGCTCTGGTATCTAAGCCAGGTTATGAAGGCGGCCATGGTATTGCCTTTGTCATATCTCCTTCACTGGGTTTCTCGCACGCAGGGTCAACTAGATACTTGGGGGTTTTCAACGCATCATCAGGTGGACCTTCCTCTCCTCGCGTGCTTGCTGTTGAACTTGACACTGTTTGGCACCCAGATTTCAAAGATATCGACAACAATCATGTCGGGATTGACTTGAGCACTCCTATATCTGTCGCAATAGCTTCGGCATCTTACTATTCTGACATTAAAGGGGATAACGAAAGTATAAAACTCGTCAGCGGAGACCCTATTCAAGTCTGGGTGGATTATGAGGACACTTTTCTCAATGTTACGATTGCTCCTCTTGAAGTCCAGAAGCCAAGTCGACCTCTTTTGTCACACTCCATTAACCTTTCTAAATTTTTTCCCAATATATCAAGACTGTTTGTTGGGTTTTCTGCTTCAACAGGAACACTGATTAGTAATCAATATATCCTTTGGTGGAGTTTTAGTACAAACAGAGGCTCACTGCAGCAGCTTGACATCTCAAAGCTCCTTAAAGTTCCTCCTCCTGGAGCTCCACATAAGAAATTATCTCGGCTGATTATTATCCTGCCCGTTTGTATAGCTGTTTTGGTGTTGGCTGTTCTTGCAGGACTTTATTTCCGCAGGAGAATCAAGTATTCAGATATATCTGAAACATGGGAGAAGGAGTTTGGTGCACACCGGTTCTCTTACAGGTCTTTGTACAAAGCAACGAAGGGGTTCAGCAAAGATGAATTTCTTGGAAGAGGAGGTTTTGGGGAAGTTTATAGAGGAAATCTCCCACAAGGCAGAGAAATAGCAGTGAAAAGAGTGTCCCATAATGGTGATGAAGGTGTGAAGCAATTTGTGGCTGAAGTCGTGAGCATGAAATGTCTAAAACACAGGAATCTTGTACCACTTTTTGGTTATTGCAGAAGGAAACGCGAACTCCTCCTTGTCTCAGAATACATGCATAACGGTAGTCTTGACGAGCATTTGTTTGATACCCAGAAACAGGTTCTCTCTTGGCCACAAAGACTTGGGGTTGTTAAGGGTGTAGCCTCTGCTCTCTGGTACCTGCATACAGGTGCTGACCAAGTTGTCCTGCACCGAGATGTCAAAGCTTCCAACATTATGTTAGACTCCGACTTCAATGGAAGGCTAGGGGATTTTGGCATGGCCAGGTTTCATGAACACGGAGGCAATGCAGCTACAACAGCAGCTGTGGGAACTGTAGGGTACATGGCGCCAGAGCTAATCACAATGGGAGCTTCCACTGGAACTGATGTTTATGCATTTGGTGTTTTCATGCTTGAAGTAACATGTGGGAGGAGACCTGTGGAACCGCAGATGCCAGCTGAGAAACGACATATGATTAAATGGGTTTGTGAGTGCTGGAAAAGGGAGTCGTTACTTGATGCTATTGACCCAAGGTTGGGAGGTGAATTCTTACTTGAGGAAGTCGAGATGGTTATGAAACTTGGTTTGCTCTGTTCAAACATTGTGCCAGAATCCAGACCTACAATGGAACAAGTGGTCCTATACCTAAACAAAAACCTACCTTTGCCAGATTTCTCACCATATACTTTGGGGATTGGCACATTTGCTCCTGTTCTCGTTGATGCATCCTCCCTTGTAGTCTCATCCCTTTCATGGAGTTGGTCAGCTCCCTCGGTATCTTCTTCCACAAACCAATCACCTTATGCTTGTCAGTCCGAAGATCAGCCATGGGGACAGACAATAGACACTAAGAACTCTCTTCACATAGTTGCAGAACCAGAGAAGTCTAAGACCCTCTCACACGTTGACAAAACGGTCACATCGAGTGCAGAGAATCTGGAGTCCAATCCTTCTAACATCACCACTCAAGAGTAATTCCTGATGTATACGTATCAGATTGTTATATCTGTTTCACTGTTCCAACAATTAATGGTTATACAAGTCTCAGACTACAACTTGTAGTCGTCTCTCTATTACCAAATACAGAATTAGATTTACCCTCAGGCATTACTCAATATGCTCTGTTAGAAAGCTGGTCGATTTTATAAACTGGAATTGTTTGTTGTGTTTATTGTAACGAATCGGAAGAATACCTATTTGTAGGATTTGGGAAAGAGTTTAGATAAGAATATGTATGGTTTTTATCATTGGAAGAGTTTTAAAATACTATAATTTGTGTTGTAGTTAAGAGAATATGTTAAACAACATGTGATGTAACCATTGAATTACAGTCACAGACGCACCGAAAGACTCACACAATTCTGATTGCACGACCCTGATTTTGGTAATTTATTATTGTCAAGAAGGACGAAAATGGCTTGTTAAATGCAATCATCGGCCCTTAATTGTGTTCATGATCCTTTTGAGCTAGAGAGAGCTTGAATTCACAAGTCCTTTTGGATTTGATTGTTATTTATATAAAATGCAGTTCCGTAGCTCCTTATCAAGCTCTTAACTTCTGTTTCCAAGGCTCGAGCTCGTGCTTTCTGCTTAATATATCCAGACACAAAACGTTAAAAACTAATTCGTCATACAGAGAACATCCTTAGCTGTCTTAACTTTGCCAGGCTTTTTTAGTCTTTATTCCTCTTAGTGTGGCTCATAATTCTATTGAAAATAACATTATAAAAACATGTCCTTTTGTTTCTGCGTCAGAAAAGGACCAAATGGAATATTTAAAGTATGGTTTTTTTAGTACAACTCTTTAAAATGTTTTCGGGTCAATTAGATAGCTTCAAGAAAGTAGAAGTGAATTCGAGTGAGCTAGTGTTTACTTTTTTATTTGACCCGTTATTACCGTTTTTGGGTACATCACATGCCACCATTGCATAGTTTAGCTTTACTGTCAATTTATCTTACATTACAGCATTAAAGGAAGGTAACAGCGACTGCATATGATGCTATTATGTACCACTTTGATGAAGTTGAGAGAAGATCATCAATATTCAGATCCAGACTCCTTACTACTTCGTCAGCAATGAGTCGTGGGTTGTTTCAGATCCTCTTGATCTTTGTTCATCTGATTTCTCTATCAAGTCAAGAAGAGATAAAATTTATGTATGAAAACTTTCAAAATCAAGCCAATCTTGATGGAACTGCTAAAGTACTTCACAATGGATTATTGCAGCTTACAAAGGCTTTAAATCATGAAATGGCTCATGTTTTCTACAAGGAATCAATTGAGACCAGTTCTTCTAAACCAATCTCTTTCTCAACACATTTTGTGTGTGCTCTAGTACCTCAGCCAGGAGTTGAAGGTGGCCATGGAATGGCCTTTGTTATATCCCCTTCTATGGATTTCTCGCACGCGGAATCGACAAGATACTTGGGGATATTCAATGCATCAACAAGTGGATCTTCGTCTCCTCATGTGCTTGCTGTTGAGCTTGACACTATTTGGAACCCAGATTTCGAAGATATCGACCACAATCATGTGGGGATTGATGTGAACACTCCTCTATCTGTTGCAATAGCTTCGACGTCTTACTATTCTGATACAAATGGGAAGAACAAAAGCATAAACCTTTTGAGTGGAAAACTTATACAGGTTTGGGTTGATTATGAGGACACAATGCTCAATGTTTCAATGGCTCCTTGTGAACTTCAGAAGCCAAGCCGGCCACTTTTGTCACACGCCATCAATCTTTCAGAATTTTTCCCAGCAGAAGACTTTTCGTTGGATCAACAGGGTCATCTACTAGTTATCAATATCTTCTTTGGTGGAGTTTTAGCACAAACAAAGAATCTTTACAGCGACTTGACATCTCAAGACTCCCAAAAATTCATCCTAGAGCTAAACATAAGAATATGTCTCCACTGGTTATTGTCCTGCTTGGTTTTTTGGTTATCAAGTTCAACAAGTATCAAGTTCTTGGAAAAGGAGGATTTGGAGAAGTCTACAAAGGAAATATACTTTTAGGCAGAGAAATAGCTGTGAAGAGAATCTCCCATGATGGTGACCAAAGTGTTAAGCAATTTGTTGCTGAAGTAGTCAGCAAGAGATGTTTGAAACACAGGAATCTTGTTCCACTTCTAGGTTATTGCAGGATAAAACATGAGCTTCTTCTTGTCTCTGAGTACATGCCCAATGGCAATCTGGACCAGTACTTGTTTGACGACCAGAAGCCAGTACTTCCTTGGACACAAAGACTTGCCATTGTTAAAGGTATAGCCTCTGCTCTCTACTATCTTCATACAGGTGCTGATCATGTTGTTCTGCACAGAGATGTCAAAGCTTCCAACATTATGTTGGATACTGAGTTCAATGGAAGGCTTGGAGATTTTGGTATGGCCAGGTTTCACAACCATGGAGGCTATGCAAATTCAACAGGAGCCGTTGGAACTATAGGCTACATGGCGCCAGAAATAATTGAAACGGGAGCTTCCACTTAAACTGATGTGTATGCGTTTGGTGTGTTCATGCTTGAAGTCACCTGTGGAACCACAGTTACAAGACGAGAAACGACTTCTGATCAACTGGGTTTGTGACTGCTGGACAAAAAAGGATTCTTTGGTTCATGCTACTGACCCAAGATTGGGAATGGTTTTGAAACTTGGTTTGCTCTGTTCAGACATTGTGGCAGAATCCAGACCAACTATAGAACAAGTTTTTATACCTAAGCAAAACTCTACCTTTGCCAGAATTCTCACCATATTCTCTGGGAATTAGCACTCGTTCTTCGGTTCTGATCGATGCAGCTTCCCTTATAGCTTCAAGGAGCTAATCAGCTACTTCCTCCGCCAACAACTCACTTTACCACTAATCAGCCATGGGGACACATTGGAACCGAAGAACTCTCTCTCTCTATCTATCTCCATCTAGATGCAGAATTAGAAAAGCCTCTGATATCCTCCTTCAAGCTTTAACATCCTCGTTAATAAGAGGTAAAAACAAAAAACAGATGTGCAAAGCTGAATTCAGATATCATTAGCTTTCAAGATTGTTTTTATCTAACTCGTCCAAACATGATGAATCTCCAAAAATGTAATTGTAATGTTTATCCTGCATGCTTTACAAGAAAAAGATAAACACAAATATAACAAAAAAAATGACAATTGTAAGTATTTGATTTACAACTAAATTTGATTTTAACCAATTGTACTCAGCAATCTTAAGTCTACAAGCTTATACCAGAGTTCAAACTATAATCACTAGAAAATATAATTGTTTAAATCGGGGTAGCACAAACGAAAATTAATACTCGATTCATTAATAACTTTTATAAATACAATTTCCACAAATATATGGAGAATGACAAACACGTAGAATGAAGAGCTTTCAGGTGGACTATTTAAACAATAAGATAAATTAGGCATGGTCATAAAATCAGATCTAACCTGAAAAAAGATCTGAATCCAAATATGAAATGTCTAAATACTCAAACGGATCCAAAAATTCTGAACCTGAACCTGGACCCGAATCAAGAACCGAACGGGTATCCGAAGGCCCAATTTTATAGTAATTTTTAGGTATTCTTAGAGTATTCTATGAGTATTTTTTGGTATTTTTAGATATTTTCACATATTTTTTAATAGTTGGGTATTCAAAAGTATTTTTCAGTATTTTTAGGTATCTTTTGGGTATTTTTAGGTATTTGTTTTAGTATTTTTAGGATTTTTTGATATTTCTCGGCTATTTGGATATTCAGATAATTTTCGGTTCTATAAATTTGGACTCGAATCCAATTAGAACCGACCCGAAACCAAACCAAAATAGTAATGAATCCTATATGAGTATAAATATTCCAGATCTGAAAGAACCAGACCCAAACTCGACCTAAATAGCCAGAACTAAGATCAATTATGCTTAAATTATATTTTTCTAGTCAATATAGATTATAATATTATCAAACAAAAACAATTCAAATAGAAATATAGTTTAAATGTGACTAATCACATGAACATAAAATAAAATATTAATCCAAGATAATATACTTTTTACTTTGTCAACCTCCAAGATGATACTTTGACTATTGAGGCTTTATTAACTACTATAATTATAATATATATATATATATATATATATATAAAGAGTTAAATCTTGTTTGTTCTCATTATATCACTTCATTAACTCTAATTTAAAATCAAATCATAACTACAAAACCATAATAAACCACATTTCAATTGAAAACACAAATCATTAATACCATCTTTAATTTAGAACCACAAATACAAAATTATTCATTCATTTTATACCCAAATTATTTATTCACTTTATACTCTTCAAATACAAAACATACAAAAAACATACGGTTTATAAAAACATATATATAAAGTTAAATTTGCTATCTTTTCATGATGTTACCTCATTAACTCATATTTAAAACCATAGTAAACCAAAATTACAAAATAACAATAAACCACAATTACAAAACCATAATAAACCATATTTCAATTGAAAACACAAATTATTAATACCATCTTTAATTTAGAACCACAAATACAAAATAAAAAAATTATTTATTCACTTCGTAATCTCCAAATACAAAACATATGTTTTATAAAAACATATTAGAGAACAATATTATATTACAATACATCTCTAATTTAAAATCACATTTACGAAATCTATATACATTCCAATTCAAAACAAGAAAAAACATTTAAATTAACATATCTCATTAACTCTAATTTAAAACCACAATTACAAAATCTATATACATTTTAATTGAAAACACAAATCATTTTAATTACCACCTTTAATTTAGAACCACAAATACAAAATAACACAAAATATTCAATATTACAACATATGTTAAATTAATATTTTAATCATATAATTACTCTTACAAATTATTTTGTTCTACACTTTTGTCTCCTCATGTACCCAAGCAAGAGAATAAATTTATATATATTGAAAACACATAAATTATTAATCGTAACTCTCCACTACATTGTCTTAACGATCCACTATGTTGCCTTAACTCTCCACTACATTGTCTTAACTCTCCACAAATGCAACATCTCACTCCTCTTGACATATAAATAGATCATTTGGTAATTCCAAATGGTCATAGTAACTCATTACAATATAATTCTCTCAAATTACCACTAAATTAAACAAAATGGAAACTTCCCACCTCTCTTTCTCGGAATTGAAAGTTGATCGGAGTTCTCAATATATTATTGCAAAATTTTTGCGTTTTTGGGAAGTCTGAAGCCCGTAATGTCAAAAAATGCGGAGAGCTCATGGGGGTCGACATGTTGCTCCTTGATGACAAGATATAATAACTTTGAAGAATAAAGTTAAATGACTACTCAAATATAACATGTATTGCTTAATATTATCTTCAATACTTGCAGCCTATGGTCATGCAATGATCTATTCATGTTCACCACCTACATGTATTCAAAGATCTTTTGAAAGAAGTAGCAATCTACTCCATTAGTGGGTTTGACATCATTCGAAGTAATATCAACTTCAAACTGTGTGATTTAAAGGTATCAATCCGCTTTACCAACCTCAGAACATTGGTCGAAGTAACTGCAACTGTATGTTCAATCCCCACAGAGATGTTCAGTTTTCGTACGTACGACGAATTAATAGCCTTATCAAACACAAACATTAAATTACATGGTATGCTTCTCAAATTTAATTAATTAATTAATTATATACCTACTTCATATTTAAATTTTAATCATATAATATTACATTTTAGTCATATAATATTGTTATATACTATGTGTTCGTTTGTGAATTTTAAAAAATTATAGTCGACACGTTTTTTACTGTTTTACTAAAAAATTGATGTTAATATGCAAAATTATAATTATAGTCATAAAATACGTATTATTCCATTTAATTAAGGTCATATAAAATTATATTTTGTTCATACAAACATGTTACATAATTAATAATCAAACACAAATAACTTACCCAGTTCATTGAGCTACTTATGGATATAAGAAATCACTTTTTATAATCACTTAATTCAATATTACAAAAAAAATTATATTACAAGCAAATTAATACTTGATAAAAGATGTATAATTTTAAATATATAGTCCAAAATTTTAAACAAACTATACAACTTTCCTCCTATTTTACATACAATTAAACTCAACTTCTTTCGCAAAATGAATGTTTATTATCTAAATTAATAAGTTAATTTAAGAGACACAAATTCCGTCCGAATGACGGGTCTCAACTAGTGATTATAGAAGTTTAATTATCGCGTGAAAGTAGCAATTAATATCATACAAAAATTTTGACCAAATAATGATAATTAATTTTCATTCTAATTTTTGTTTTAGTTGAGGAAATTTAAAATCAAATAAGAAACTATAACGTGAAAAGTGGGAGGAATAAACAAAAATGATAAGTAATTTAAGTCTTCCAACCATTTTTATTTTGGTTTATGTTACATAATTGACGATAGAAATCACTACAATAAATCACTAGATTCTTTGTCATATTTTGATAGTTTATTTTAATTACTTGTTAATTAAAGTTGTACATGAATTCTTAAGTTATATTGATCAATATTAATCAAAAAGTTTATATTAATGTAACTAGGAGTGAGAAAATTACTAGTTTATCTTATCACCTCTTATTTCATAATATTAAGCTTATACTTAAAAATGTAGATTGGCTTCATTCGAAAAGCCATGTGTCTTATGTCAGTGTTTGAACAACAACATAAGATAAAGGTTTACTGTCATGGCTGCATTTAAAATTAAGAAAATTCATTTTGTAAATTAATCTTCGGAAATGGAACAAAAAACATGGGTTTGGAGAATATTTGGTCTAAATTTTCATGTTGAAACAATAAAGAACGCCAGACTTCTCTCTGTTTCCTCAGCAATGGCTACTCAAAGATTGTTTCTGCGCTTGTTGATGTTCATTAATCATCTGATTTGCTTGTTTAGTCAACAAGAAGAAGCTAGTTTCGTATACAATGGATTTGGCCAAGCTCAAGCTGATCTTCATCTAGATGGAGCTGCAAAAATCCATTTTCCAGATGGATTGTTGCAGCTAACAAATGCTTCAACACAGCAAATGGGTCATGCTTTCTTCAATAAACGATTCAAGTTTGATTCATCTGAGAAGAAATTCTCTTTTTCAACTCATTTTGTGTGCGCGCTTGTGCCTAAACCTGGAGCTGATGGTGGCCACGGGCTTGCCTTTGTTGTATCTTCTTTCATGGATCTCACAGAAGCAGATCCAAGTCAGTACTTGGGACTTTTCAACATATCAACAAATGGATCTCCATCTTCTCAAGTTCTAGCTATTGAGCTCGATACAGCTGAGAGTGCAGAGTTCGATGATATTGATAAGAATCATGTCGGTATAGACATCAACAACCTCAACTCTGTAGAGTCTGCTTCAGCTTCTTACTTTTCAGACACCAAACGGAAGAACCAAAGCATAAGGCTCTTAAGTGGAGACCCAATACAAGTCTGGATAGATTATGAAGGCTCTTTACTTAATGTCACAGTGGCTCCTCTAAGTATCCAAAAGCCTAACCACCCTCTTTTGTCAAAATCCATCAATCTTTCTGAAATCTTTCCTGATCGAAGACTATATTTTGGATTCTCTGCAGCAACAGGATCATTGATCAGTTATCAATATATCTTGGGGTGGAGTTTCAGCAAAAGCAGAGTGTTGTTGAAGAGACTGGACATCTTAAAACTTCCTCAGATTCCTCACCCAAGAACCAGAAAGAAAAAAACTTCTCCCCATCTTATTGCTCTACTCGTGTTACTGATACTCATAGCTTTGATGGTTCTTGGAGGAGTTTACTTATACAGGAGAAAGAAGTATGCAGAAGTCAGAGAAGCATGGGAAGATGAATACGGTCCACACCGGTTTACTTATAAATCTCTATACAAAGCAACAGAAGGGTTTAACAAAGATGGTCGTTTAGGTAAAGGCGGTTTTGGAGAAGTCTATAGAGGATATCTGCCTGGCATTGGAGATATAGCGGTAAAGAAAGTGTACCACGAAGCAAAGCAAGGCATGAAACAGTTTGTGGCTGAAGTAGTGACTATGGGAAGTTTAAAGCACCGGAATTTGGTCCCTCTTCTTGGATATTGCAGGAGGAAAGGAGAGCTTCTTCTGGTCTCCGAGTTTATGTCTAATGGGAGTCTTGATCAGTACTTGTTTTACAGAGAAAAAACGGCTCTTTCATGGTCTCAAAGACTTGTCATTTTGAAAGATATAGCCTTTGCTCTCAGTTACCTGCATACAGGAGCTAATCAAGTTGTGTTACACAGAGATATAAAAGCTTCTAATGTATTAATAGATTCTGATTTCCATGGAAGGTTAGGAGATTTTGGAATGGCGAGGTCTGAAGACTACAGAGATAGCTTAGTCGCTCCAACAGTTGTAGGAACGATGGGTTATATGGCACCTGAGCTAACAAGAATGGGAACTTCTAAGAGAACAGATGTTTATGCATTTGGTGTTTTTATGCTTGAAGTCATCTGTGGAAGGAGACCACTAAATCCTAAGGTTACAGCTGAGAAACAGCATTTGATCAAATGGGTTTGTGATTGCTGGAGAAGGGATTCACTGTTTGATGCTATAGACACAAGATTAAGAGGTGAATACTCAGAAGCTGAAGCCGAATTGGTTCTGACACTCGGATTGCTTTGCACAAACAATATTGCAGAATCCAGACCAACCATGGAACAAGTGCTACAATACATTAATCAGAGTCTCCCATTGCCAGATTTCTCACCAGATTCTCCAGGAATTGGAGTCTCTTCTCCTGTTTTGCTGGAAACAGCCTTCACTTCAAGGAGCTCTTTAGCACCATTAACCTCTCCTCCTTCGCCTGACAACTCCATGTTTGTTACTCATACAATCACATACGGATATGGAAGGTGAAATAAAATAACTTTCTTAGTTCCTCATGCTTCACAAATGTTATCACCATAGACAAAAACAAGCGTCTAGGTAATCAGTGTGTGTATATAGGTTAAGCTACAATCTCGATTTGTTTAAGAAATTTGAATGTAAGTCTGTGATTGGAACAATAGCAACTGGAATCATTTAATTTAATTAATGAAAACGTACAGAGGAAACAACACAGAAACTTGTAAGCACTACAAGTTTTAGACCAGTCTTTAAAGACAGCAGGAAATGAAATAACAAAAACAGAACAAGAACAGAATCATTGTTTTAAGCAGCAACAGGTGATCCATTTGTGAGAAGTTTGGTGTTATTTCTTCCTTCAATCTCCATGATCATCCCCAAAGGCGGTGAGGATCCATCCTTGGGACTTGTTTGACCATCAGCACCAACCACAATCGTAATCTTGATCTCATCCACATCGCCTTTTTTCACAACCTGGCGAGCCGAAAGAGGAGGAGGAGATGATGATGATGAAGTAGTGACGACATTCGTGGGATGATTCACTTTAGGTTTTGGTGACTGAACAATCCACATAAGATTGTAACCACTGGTCTTATGCAGTAATATTACGGCAGAAGTGACCAGAAGTTGGATTATCCAAGGTAAAGTCATGAGTAATGTTCCGGTTACCGAAAAGAATTTGATGTAACCAAAGTTGTGTCTTTTCATGGTGGAGATACTAAATAAAAGGATTCCATTGAGAGTGATCCAGAGAGAGTGGATGAGGATTGATCTGAAAGAGAAACCTCTGTTTTCCATCTCTCTCGTTTTCTTTCTTCTCTCATTTGAGAGAAAAGTTGTAATCTTTTGAAGTTAAAGATTTATTAAGATGCTGTTAGAGAAATTAAGGGTAGGTTGTTGAAATTTTATCTCAAATTTAAGAAATTTTTTTTCTTTTATAGGATTTTTGTTGGGTACAAAAAAAATACTATATTTTACCAAGTCAAATGTTCTTCTTTTAAGTTTTAACCGTTGAAATGCAGAAGGAGAGAAAAAATGAAAGTACCTTTTGTCATTCCGAACAACTTGGCTGCAACGTCTCGAGGTTTGGTAAAATTGCAGTAGCTTCACCATCAAGAACAACAAGGTCATTGTTGTTCTTAAAGCATTTTGTTGAGAATTTGACACTAACAGAAAAAATTGAGGACTGAGTTATGTCAAAGAAAATGAAATAAATATGTTTACAATTCTGGTGGGTTTATATAAGCTTACATGTATTTATTCTTGGTTTCTCTTAAAGCTGTGGCTTGAACCAATCCGAAAATCTCATCATCTATGTAAACGGGCGATAGAAAATGCAGACTTTGAGATACATATACTGCTCCAGGCTGCAAACGAGACCAAAAAGATTTAGTCTTGTTTGTGTAAATCTAAATCATGATCCACTAGGACATGTAGAATGTAATCTAAAACTTGAGAACTTACGAAATGTGCAGAGATAATGCGAGGAAACATAGAAGAAACAAGCATCCCATGGACAAGGCAATTCTCAAATCCAGCTTTACGAGCAGATTCTGGATCGAAATGGAGTGAGTTCCAATCACGGCTCACCTCAGCATATGCCTTAACATCATCACTTGAGAATACTCTTGTTTCTCGTAAAACATCTCCCACTTTAAGTGTCTTTGAAGCAACTGCTGAGAGACACCTTGAGACAAGGAAATGTGACGAGATAAATTCTTTAGCCAGCATCGTTTCACCTGAAGATGGGGACAAAAAAGACTGCAGAATCACCTGAACAACACAAACAAACACTTTGAGTTATTATTCGCCTTTTTCAGCTGCAATTGTTCTCATTGAGTCAATTTGTCGAATAAGTTATAGGCACGTTGTTGAAAGTCAAAAGATTCAAGCTTTGCCACTTTATTTCCCAATTGCAAACAATATTGGATCTGATGCAAATCTAACAATCCAAATTCTTAGAAATAGTGTCGACAAGAGAAACTAATCCTCGTTAAATTGGAAAAGACGCAATCTTTTCTTCTTCAAGCTTTCGTACCTTGTTTTTGTTTCACGGTTTCTTTGACTTCGAGCTCCCTCTCGTAATTAATTTAAATTACTCTCTCATTGACTGTCTCCACATTTTCCAGATTGACCATGAAAAGATGAGTGTGATCCAGATTATGTTTCTTAGAAATGATTTAAAATCAGGTTTCACATTTGTATATGTGCACAAAAACTACAGATAAATGAACACTTTTTTGAAACCACAAAAAAAAAAAAAAAAAAAAGATGAGCACTTTTGTATTTCTTCATGTATCAAAAGGAGCATACAAAATCTGACTGCGACAACTAAAGACGCAAGTACGATCGATTCAGAAACCACAAATGAAAATACAAAAAACTGAACTTGTGAACCATTAAAGATACAATGTCATTAGATTACAAAATGGTGATTATCAGGGACGCCATGTTCCAATCCAATCCGTCAAACTTGAGATATTATTAGAGATATCTTCGATTGTGTTGCTTTGTAGCGCAGTGACAATATCCTCTTCATAACTCTCCTTTGCTTCTTCAAGTAGGACTTGAAAGATTTCACATTCGATGTTGTTGCTAAGCTTGGTTCCCGAATAACCCCTGCTTTGGATAAAAATGAAATCAGAACCTGCTAAAGCGATCCACAACTAAACTATTTTAATGGATCGGATTCTGACCTCTTAGTTAAACGATCATACAAAACAGAGTTCTCAGGTTGAAGCACGACAACACGATCAAACCATCGTTGAGGAAAGAAGTCACAACCATGATAATCCACAATAACACCTCCTCCTTCCATTACATCTTCAAGCTCATCACACACCTGATCCAAGTTAACTACAATAGATGATTAACCAAAACCATACAGCTTCAAAAATCAATTTCGATATTGGGTAATGATACTGACATCGTTTGAAAAAGCAAACTTTTTGGAACAACTTGAAAACTCAACCAAGAAATCTAGTAAATACCTTGTTTGTACAGGTTCATCAATTGTATGTACCACATTAGCTAAGAAACAATTTCACATGTAACAACTAATATTCCAAAGTTGCATTCAATAGTTCGAATTGAATTCGCCGATTATTTTAATGAAAGAGCATAATTTTAACTATGATCCAGGTATAAACAAGGGTCTAAGGGATTTGGTTGGAGTAGAAAACTGACCAAATCTTCATTGATGATGTGACATTCGAATTGCTCGTCCCAGCCATCGTGCAAGTTCTTCTCTTTGACAAGATCTCCGACACAAACATACCGAAAATTCGTGGCTTTGGCAAGAGCAGAAGCCGTCGTCGATTTACCGGTACCAGGAGTCCCTGTAATCAGTATGTTCGGCCTTTGGCGCCTTGTCCCACCGTTAACTCCGGCCATGTGTTACTCCTCTTTTACCCTAAAAAATCCACGAAATTCGCCGGCGAAGATTGAAAGTGAAGACGCACAGATAACTAACGGCGTTAGAGATCACTGTGACTATGAAACTGAGCGAGAGATGAGACCACACCCTAATACTAGACAAACAAAATAATGGGCCAAATATAATCCAGATAGAATTATGAGGCCCAATAATTTCACTATGAGGCCTAAACCAGCGTAATAAATGACTCTAGTCTCAAATATACCCATTTCAAGGCCGAATTATAGTCTGAGATTATAAAATTAATGAAACAGGGCCATTTCGTAATTTCCATATAAAAATCATGAACATATGATTGATTTTCTCGTTGGTGGAGATTATTCCAAGTATATCGGAACAAATACTGTCCACTCAAAATCCTCCACGTGTTCTGATAACGTAGTCAGCTGAATCTCTATCTTCCGTCTCCTAGTCTTCTTCTACTTCTTCTCACTCACAATCCATTGTATACTATCACATTGAAGCAGACAATAAGCCTTCAGACAAAAACACAAAAAGAAAAGACAAAAATGAAAGTCATGTCTGTGAGAACAATCCTACCATCGGTGGTTCTGTTGATTCTCATCGGCGCTTTAGGGGCGGCGAAGGCGAAGACCGAACTCGGATTCGATGAGTCAAACCCGATCCGGATGGTCTCTGACGGTCTCCGGGAAGTGGAAGAGTATTTTTCTCAGATCTTAGGCCAATCCCGTCACGTTCTTTCCTTCGCTCGCTTCACTCACCAGTAAATTCTTTTACCACCGATTTCTTCTGTCGTTGACTTTCACTATTTTTTTTTTTTGATAATCGTTTTTGGTGATAAAGGTATGGGAAAAGGTAGGAGAACGTGGAGGAGATGAAGTTCAGATTCTCGTTTTTCAAGGAGAATCTGGATTTAATCAGATCCACCAATAAGAAAGGATTATCTTACAACTCGGTGTCAATCGTAAGTTTATCTTTCCTCTTCTGAAATTGTAATTTTGAGCCTTTCTGGTTACTAAAAGAAATCTCCTGATCGGCGAATTGGTTGGACGGAAGTGACATATGTATTGAAAACGTTTTGGAGGGGAAACCAACTTTTTCTGTCTTGGAATTTTCTAAGCAGATATTTTTAAATTCTTTTGATTTTAGCGTTTTTCTTTAGTTCACGTGATTCAAGATTGTTATTTAGTGTAGAGACTGGTTTGGGTGAATATTTAGCATCATCCTGATTTGTCCTAGGGTAGGCATTACAAGTGGCTTTTGAGATTAGGGAAAGACACATCTGAATATTTGCTAATGGTCTCTAGAATCCATGCAGAATTTGCTGATTTGACCTGGCAAGAGTTTCAAAGGAACAAGCTTGGTGCTGCACAAAATTGCTCTGCCACAAACTCACAGAAGCAGCTCTTCCAGAAGCGGTAAGCTAAAGATTAATCTTGATGTACTGAGCCATCCTGTTTCTGTTCTTCAACTTTGAGAACACGTCTTTAGCTGTAAACCCTTGTACTTTATTGTTGATACATAAGAAACCATTGTTCTGAATTGTCAAATTGCGTAACTGCAGGAAGACTGGATAGAAGATGATATTGTTAGCCCGGTCAAAAACTAAGGAGGTTGTGGATCTTGCTGGACATTCAGGTAAAACAAAATTATTAGAATACTAATAACTTAATGTTTGATTGCATCTCTTGAAGTGAAATTAAATATCAAGATTGTAGGTCATTCGATCGATTTTTGTACTGCAGCACCACAGGAGCTCTAGAGGCAGCTTACCATCAGGCATTTCGGAAAGGAATATCTCTCTCTGAGCAACAGCTTGTGGATTGTGCTGGAGCTTTTAATAACTATGGCTGCTATGGTGGCCTTCCTTCTCAAGCCTTTGAATACATCAAATTCAACGGTGGCCTCGACACAGAGGAAGCAAATCCTTACACCGGTAGAGATGGAAACCTGCAAATATTCAGCAGAAAACATCGGTGTACAAGTCCTCAACTCAGTCAACATTACACTGGTAAGCATCTTTTACGGATATTGACTTACTTTCACCTGCATATATACGTTTTGTAATCTGTAATGAAGATTAAATCGACAAAAACAGGGTGCTGAAGATGAATTGAAGCACGCTGTTGGATTGGTACGCCCAGTAAGTGTAGCATTTGAGGTTGTAAACTCATTCGACAAAACGGTCAAACAAATACCGAACTTTCCCCTTTTTGCGGTTTAAATACTGAAGTTTTTAATTCGCCAAAAGAAACACGGACAAATGTTGACCAAGCCAAATTGATACCCAATTTAGTCAACCTAACAGAAAATTTAACTCCGTTAAGCCCAGTTTAGTCCGCGTTAACTTGCCCGTTAATGGCATAACCAAAACGACGCATTGAACAAAAAATCCCCAAATCAAATTTGTAAACCCTAAATCCCCAAAATCGTCGATTCTCTCTTTTCTTCGCGCTTTCTTCTTCGATCTCTTCTCTCATCTCTTTCTCTCTTTCTCGTCGATTCTCTCTATCTCTTCAATCCCTTCGTAACATGAGTTCGATATCAGAGAGCTCCAATGGTGACAAACATGGAATTAAAGTGCACTGTGGATGTGGTGCTGAGGTGAAGCAGTACACATCAAAGACACAGGAAAATCCTAGGCGTCCATTCTTTGGATGTTCGACGATGAAGAAGGTAAATTTATGAATACCCGATTGTTTTTGCGAAATTGAAATTGAGTGTTTGAAATTGATGATTTTTGAGAAATGTAGGGCCACCTTTTTAAGTGGGTAGAAGAAGCAATGCTTGAGGAAGTCGAAGATATGAGTTCAAAGATTCATATGGTTGAGGGGTTAAGATCAAAAGTGGATGCCATCGAGATTGAGCTACATAAGCTTAAAACAGAGGTCGACGTTACAAAGGAGGTGGTGTATGAGCTGCACAAAAACGGATTGGAAGGGAGCAGAGAGTTGAAGATGATTAGGATTCTTTGTATTCTCAGTGTGTTAGTGTCCATTTTCTCTGTCGTCTTTGGAAAAAATGTCTTCTGACTGGATGATGTTGCTGTCGTTAGTAGTATGTAGTGGCTGTTGAAGATGATGTTTGTATGTGTTGGTTGTAATTGATTATCAACAATTGATTAAACAAAGATCTTCCTATTTCCAAAGGAACTGGAGTTACATCTCTTTTCCATTTCCATTCAAGAGTTCTTATGTGTTTCCACGCCCCTTTAAGACCCCGAAAAATTGACAAATTCCCTTTTCTTAGGAACACATGCGAGATAACGAAAAAAAAAAGAGAAAATGGTAACCCCCCGCGGTGCCAATCAAAAAGACGGTTGTCGCTACTGGACGACGAAAGAAACTCGAGTTTTTGGGGCGATCCCACGGGAATTGAGACAATTAAACTTTACTAAAATAGTTTCATTAGCTCCGTTTTCACCTACTATAAATTTTCGAGGACATGCCAAAAATGATAATAGATCTCGTCGTTAATTAAATGAATTAAAAAAAAAGTCTTCTGTCCTACTACAGGTGCCGCGACAACCTTTACCAAGTCCGAACGATTGTCGACCACCAGATTCGCGGTAGCGCGTCAGGTTCAAGTTCGGATCGAGTAACGGTGATTGAAGGGATGGGATCGGAAGCTCCTGATTCAAATAGTTAACTGGGCTGTGGTTGCCGCTTCGTCTCCATTTTCTTGAAACTATTCCTCAAGCAAGGCAGCCGATAAGTCATCGAAGGGTTTGTGTGTGAGTTCGCTTAATAGCAATACCTTTGAGCCCTCCAGTTATCAATCCTACACTCTTAGGAAAGCTTATAGGTAAAAAAAGGAGGAGTCGAGCTTGTAGCTGCCGATGAAAAAAATAGGATCACTTCTTATGGATTCATTGAGAATGATTCGGATCTAGTTCATGGCCTATTAGAAGTGCAAGGCGCTTTGGTGGGATCCTCACGGACAGAAAAAGATTGCAGCAGCACGGTTCGGAGAGCACTTTTAGTCTTTGTTGGTGAATGGAAGCCCCCCTATCAAGAAGAACTAGAAAAAGGAAAAAATATAGTGAGACTTTGATTCTTCGTCGCCGTAGTAAATAGGAGAGAAAATAGAATTTCTTTCTTCGTCTTAAAAAAAATAGGAGTTAATTAACTGTGACACGTTCACTAAAAAAAAATCCTTTTGTAGCAAAGCATTTATTAAGAAAAATAGAAAAGCTTAATACTGAGTGGACTAAAGCGTTGGATTGCTAATCCATTGTACGAGTTAATCGTACCGAGGGTTCGAATCCCTCTCTTTCTCTTTCTCCTTTTGATGATGTGTAATAGAAAAAATCCTAATAAAATTCGAGCATTTCCACTAGTTTTGGGGTGGGGCTTTTGACATAAAAAAGCCTATCCGGCTTGGCTTCGCTATCGCTCATGACTTGTATTGTAGTTGGCCCGGAATGCCTCGGTAGTCTTTCTAATGCCTTCTTCCTTCATTCATTTTCTTTTAGTTGCGGTAGCTTCCGCGCCAGCAAGATACGGACAGCGAAGCCAAAGCAATACCTATGCCAAGATCGCGTATAAATGGAAATTTTATTGATAAAACCTTTACAATTGTAGCCGATATCTTATTACGAGTCATTCCTGGGACGCCTCGCGAGCCGGGCTTCCAGAGATGAGGCCTTTTGGCGAAGCCAAGTTTCTTTCGGGCCATCAAACCCTGCAACTGATGAGAAAGAAGGCCCTATGGAGTAAAGGGAAGTGTGTACGTTGTCACACTCCCTGCCTTCCAAAGGTGCCTAGAGGACGGGCCAGACGCAGCGTAGAGTTTCCTGCGTTCAACTTGGAGTTGGAAGAGTTGGATTTGGAGTTTATAAAAGCTGTTATTAGTTCCGACTCCCCGGTCTAGGCCTGGTACTTGTTAGTTCTAAGGTATCAGTGTCGCTACTTTCTGTAAAAAAATTCCTGCGAAGGGAAGCGGGAAAGACAAGGTTTCGAATCTTGGTCTAAGAACTTACACTACACTACGGAGGCACGGGCCAAGAGATCATAACAGTCAAATCCTCAACCTCACAAGCAGACTTATTAGACACCATCGATCATGGTGTCTAATAAGTTATACCTACTATTGGATTTGAACCAATGAATCAGACAATACTATTCTATTTCCTATGCTTGTATTGCTTCTATTTACTTTGTTTATTGGAGCCATAGGAATTCCTTTCAATCAAGAAGGAATAGACTTTGATATATTATCAAAATTATTCACGCCATCGATAAATCTTTTGCATCAAAATTCAGAAAATTTTGTGGATTGGTATGAATTTTTCAGAAATGCAGCTTTTAAATAATTATGACCCATACCTTTAGCTAATTTAGCTCGTAATACAGGATCATTCAAATCTGGTTTTTTTGTTATTGGGATAGGTGAATTCTTATGGATCCATCCCCCGAGGGAACCGGACATGATAATTTTTCATCATCTGGCTCAAGCAAGAATTAACCAAACTAAATTCATAGATACAAAAAATATATATGTTATCCACAAGTATTTAATATGTAAAAAAAGAATTATAAGATTCCAAAGTTATTGCAACTAAAGATTCCCAGAAATTCCATTCTTACAGGTAAATTTTCATTAATGAAAGATGGAAATCCATTGGAAAATCAAAAATACGCATGTCGGATGAAATTATTGTTGCCATCTGTTCCAATAACGAATCAACTGAATAACTAAATAAAATAGATAGACCTTTCTCTTCGTCTTAGGTCGATAGTTCTTCTCAATTGGAAGATCCCCTATATGGATAAGTCAAACCCAGGACCTATGGAAGTCGGGGCTCGTCCCCGGTCAATATTGGATCAAACAAAACAAGCAATAGGGGCCGTAGCACTGAACGTACAGGAAAACCTTCTTTGGATTTGCCATTAGTCTTCTTACAAATCGAAATCATTGATAAAATATATGATTCTCGTTCTCGAAACTCCACTTTTTTTCTCTTTCAAACTAAATACGGATTTTCTTATATTGTGTAAAATTCTCATTAAAAAACCCCTGAAGCGCTCTTTTATTGATGGTAGTCTGCCTCGTCCTAGCCTAGCTTCAAAATGATTCCCTTTCTTTCTTCTTCTTCTTTGTATCTATAAAAAATAGTATATACAATAGATAAACTCGGCTCAATCTTTTTTTTACTAAAAGGATTGAGCCGAGTTTAATTGCAATTAAACTAATAAAACGAACGTGAATTACTGGCCATCTAATTTATCGATGGTTGGGAAGTTAAATCTGATCTCCTTCCATACTTCACAGCCCAAACTTCCATTTCGCCTACCCGCTGCCCCCCTGCTTGGAACGGAGGTTCCACACGAGCTCTCGTTCTGCGGCGTGGTGGCAGGACCAATAGGGGATTGGCTCCGGGATAGGGTCAAATCCGCAGGGGTCATGCAAATACATAGGCCCCTTCCCTTCTCTTTTGGTGGCTTTTCTCAACTTTTGCATACCGGTGGTCTCTTTTCTAGAAATAGATACGAACTGAATCTTCCTTAATTAAGTCCTCCCAACGCATTGCCGTAGAGAGTTAAGGTTTGAAAGCAGAAACATTGTCTTTGCATTGATACTTAAAGTCGTATCTAAGGTTTTACATAAGACACCAAAAGCATAACATAAAGGTCTGAAAGCAGAAACATAACAAAACAAAGGTCCAAAACAAAAGTATGTTAAAGCAAAAGCATAACAAAGGTCTTCGACTGATGCAATCTTAAACTTGTGAGCCTCCACCTTGTGAACAAACTATTTGTGAACCTACAGCAGGTGAAATCCCTTCTTGTGTTCCAGGCTATATAAACAAACAAAATTAAGTGTTATAGTTGCAAATAGGTACAAAATGAAGTGTCATAGCTGCAAAAGGAAGTGTGAACTTACTGTTTTCCTTGGACGTCCTCTACGTCTTTTTCCTATGGGCTCTGCTTGTTGATTTTAAAAGTAGCCTTGTTGTGACCCTCTTCTTGACATTTAGAACATGTCATAACCTGATGTCCTCGGCCTAACCTTGAACTGCTACCTTTTGATGTTGATTCATTTTATCCCTTGCGCCTAGCATAGTTGCTTGGTCTCCCAGCCTTACCTATTCTATTTGGTGGTGGTAACACTGGCAATCTGTTGACCCTCGGCCATAATCTCATCCCCTGGACAGGCTCAATACCGTGTTCATATGTCTGCTGCCACTTACGAGTTGTGAAATACTCAGATACATAATCTTCAACATTTTGTCTTTTGGCTAGTATAACACATGCAGCATGTTCACATGGGATGCCATTGAGCTGCCATTTCCCACAGCCACATGTTCTAGCCCTCATTTCAACCCGATAAGAACAACCATGAACCTCAACCTCATGCATATCACTCGTTGAAATGAATCTCACACACTCCCTAGACTTGTCTATTGCAGCATTGATCTCAGCATGCACACTAGTAGTGAACCGAGTCTTCAACCTATGTGAAATGACACATCTCCTAGCAGTTCTAACCATACACTGTCGTCTTATGTCTTCTAACAGGTCTAAAAGTGGTTTTCTCCTAGCTTCCCTTATAGTCCTATTGAATGATTCGCATAGGTTATTCAAATTGTCATTACAACAGGAACCAACCTTGAAGAAAGCTCGTGACCATGAAGGTGGATCTTGCTTGAGAAGTGAATCGTAAGCCCCTTGACTATACTGCTTCAACGCTTCCAAGTTTTCAGCGTACTCGCCCATTGTGTAACTTCTTGCTATTTTCCAGAATAGCCTCTCCATTTGCATGTCATGATTATCCCTTTTCCAATTTCCGAGAATATGTCTAGCACACATTCTGTGTTCTGTCTCTTGAAGCTGCGTATGGACAGCCTTTACCAACCCCTGAAACAATACAAAAAGCAAGGCAACACATTAAAAAACAGTAAGTTAATGTCGGTACAACACATAAGTAATGCACCCACCTTTTGTTTATCAGAGATGATAGTGTACTCTTTTCCTAAATCAAGTCCTAGGTCGACCTTCAAATGCTTCACAAACCACTCCCAATTGGCATTGTTTTCAATCTCAACCACAGCCCAAGCTATTGGCACGATTCTGTTATCACCATCTCTGCATACTGCCGCAAGCAACTGGCCTTTCACATCCCATTTCAAGAAGGCACCATCAAGTCCTATGATTGGCCGACAATAGGATTTCCAAGCATTTCGTTGTGCCTCAAAACATATATACATTCGATCAAACCTCTGTAAACTTCCTGGGGTTTCACCTGGAGTAGTTTCAATATCGACAATTGTTCCTTTGTTGGTCCGGTGAAGCTCAGCTTCGTAATCCCAAATACGAGAAAAATGTTCTTGATGACATTTTCTCAGCTCCTTCATGACCTTAGTCTTCGCTTTCCGACACTGTTCAACACTAACACGCAGATTGTAAGTCTGCAATATCTCAGCTGCCATAACTTCTGCTGTCAACTTAGGATCCAACCGTAATCTATCCACATACAACTGAGCAATAGTTGAACTCTTCAGCAGCTTAGAGTACCCAGACTTACTACAAGTATGTTCCCACTCGTAGACCTTGATTTGCAGCTTGTGTTTCCTCTTCTCATATGAGCAATACACTCTCCACGAACAATCTTTATCTGAGCATATCACACCTAATCTCTTTTGCGTTGACATGTATAACTTAATGTCAAACCCTGTTTTAAGAGAGTACCTCAATAGTGCAAGCTTGAATTCTGCAGTGGAACCAAAGGTTTTACCTAGCGCAATGATCTCATCTTCACCTCGTGAATCTTCTTGTTCTTGTTACTCTCTCATGTGTTCTTCCTCGTCGTCTTCACTAGATGACCAGTGCTCTGGGATTTTGTCATCTTCCAACACTTCATCGCCGCTATCGTCACTCTCTGTTTCATAACTTCCGTTGACAAACTCTCCAAATTCATTAGACAGAAACATCGAAGCATCTTCATTAACGGGTACAATCTCATTCCCAACCGCGTTAAAATCTTCAACTTCATCAATTTCTTCATCCAAATCCTTCTCTTGTTCATTGTCGCCCACTTCTTCTTCACCATCTACATCGCCGAAATCGTCATCGCCGAAATCAAAATCGTCATCTAATTCAAGTGCTTTTCGTTTCGCCCGAGTCTTCATTGGCATCTTACGCTCACAAAAACTCTCTGCAATTCACGATTCTATCAAAGAATGAGATAAAGAGATGAACGAAGAGAATCAGTGTTTGCGGAAATGAAGCGATTTTGGGGATTTAGGGTTTACAAATTTGATTTGGGGATTTTTTGTTCAACGCGTCGTTTTGGTTATGCCATTAACGGGCAAGTCACCGCGGACTAAACTGGGCTTAACGGGGTTTAATTTTCTGTTATGTTGACTAAATTGGGTATCAATTTGGCTTGGTCAACATTTGTCCGTGTTTCTTTTGGCGAATTAAAAACTTCAATATTTAAAACGCAAAAACGAGAAAATTTGGTATTTGTTTGACCGTTTTCTCAAACTCATTCCGGCTTTACAAAAGTGGAGTTTACACTAGTAATCACTGTGGAAATACTCCAATGGTGAGACTTTCTTCTTAAAACTACAAATTAATAGAATTATCTTAGGCTTTTGGCTTAGTGCTCAGTTCGATTTTTCTATGTGGCAATAGGACGTGAACCACACAGTTTTGGCGGTTGGTTATGGAATTGAAGACGGTGTACCATATACTTAGATGTTCGCATTCGTTTTCTCTACCTTTTGTTAATTCATTCTTAAAATTGCAGGAGTTGCAACATGTGCATCATACCCTGTTGTTGCTTGAGATGACAAGCGAGTGCTGATGTCTTAATTCATTAATTGGTTAATCTTTTCAAACATAGGGTTTCCACTTAAATACACAACAGTAATGTAAAGTATCATGGATAATTCTGTTTCTCCCACACTGAACCAAACTCAACTTGTTATTCACTCCAACAGTGAGTGCTATCTTGTTAACACCATAAATGATGGTAGTTGCGGTCGACTCATCCATGCTTTGCAAAACATTCAAATCATCAACACCGACATCTTTGGTGGCTTGATTCTGGGAGTTACTTGCATAAGTAGGAAAAATGAGCACCATGTTCCTGAGTGTTGCAACGAGGTATGCTTCAGCAAACTCACACATCTTAATGAGAACAATGGAAAAGAACTCCTCCACAACAATTGAGTTTCCTTCACCTTTGTAGTTGGCGTCAATCATCTTCACAACAAACTCTTTATTATTTGCAGAATTCTGTTTTCCACAGTCTTTCTCCATGCTTGATCTTGATGACTTCTTCCCAAAAACATACTTGATCAATTTACCCAGACTTGGAGTCTTTCCCATTTTCCTATCTTGACCCTTCTTCCTTCTCTGCAACTTGCCCCTTTGTAATTTCCTAAACATCACCTCTAACTGAAGAATTATATTTTCCACTTTGGAAATCATCTTCATCTATATTCAGCTCCTTCTTTACCGTGTTATTAACCAATGCTAGCTTCATACCTTTACACTCGCCGTAAAGAACCACCTTGTCCTCAAGGTCAAAGCCTGAGAACGGTTCAGCCTCTTCGTAGCCAGATCGATCAAAGTCTATGAACGTCATGAGAAAACACATCAAGAAGGTTGACATACTCAGTTCATGTTTCTGACTCTTTTTAACGACAGTTGAATACTCTTTTTGAACCAGTCTCAGCATGTTGTTGGCATTCATCTCTTCCTCAACCACACTAGTAATCTTTTCTTCGCTCTTGGCAATCACAAAAGACAACGACTCTTCAATTAATCCAGGAGACTTAACCTTATAAAACACAGAAAATGCTTCCACCGAGAGGTTTTCCCATTCATCTAAAAACACAGATTCATCAGCTTGAAAGCTTATGACCCCTTTAAGGATTTGAACTGCTTCACGGGCTTGATGAGCTCTGAAAGTAGCTTGTCCCCGCTTGTCATCACACGTGTGGAGAACTTATTCAAACAGTAGAAACCAAACGCAAGGCACAAGTAAAACAGAACGAGAACTTCTCTTCCTTACACTCTCACCATGATCATCTAACAGCAACATCTCATTTTCATAACCACACAAATTGGTGTTTACCCACTTCTGTAGTTGATTTCAATCAATCGTAAAGCACAAAAGTGTCCTAAGCCCCATATTCTTTGTCTCATAACTATGGCATAACTGATGCAGCTCCGCTCTCAAAGTACAAAGTATCAACAGAAACTCTTGCAATATGAACACTAGATCACACTTGTAACTTTCTTTAAAAATTCCCATGTAACATAGTCAACAGATAATCCACCAGGTTTCCACACTTGATTACCTCAATATCCTGGCAGATTAAGTTGTTGTTTTCCATTTCTAATTGTTCCATCCACAGGAAATTTGTTCTCAACGGTAACAACTACTACCGAGAGATATTGGACAAACTCAACTTGATGAAGAAGCCAATATTTGTGTAGGTAACCATGAGCCAGTGAGGAGCTAAGAGATCGACGTTTCTTACCCAATCTTCCAGCATGTCTTCGATCTCTGATTTTTATAGATGGATCTTTCTTCCTAGATATTTTTCTCGAATCCTTGTGAGAATCACTCATCCTTCTTCCTACACGCTTCAGGAGACGACGAGATTGTCTTCCTCTAAAGATCTTAGCCTTGGGTGTTGGGATTATCTTTGACTTAGGAATAACCACCACCTGTTTGACGAAATTACCAACAGGAGGTTCTGAGTTTTTCATCAATTTAGGTTCAGCTTTCACGGTCTGATGTTGTTAAACCTCACGCGTTTCAAGCCACCGTCTATCCCTAGCAATACTGTCATCGAGCCTGGAAATCGCATGTGCCAAAATCTGACGCATCTCCTGGAGAAGAACGTAATCCTCAGAAGTGAAAGTCATTTTCGTTATACCTACGGTCGAGAGGATCTTAGAGCTCTGATACCATTGTTAAACCCTGAGGTAAAATAGAAGAAGAAATAGAGATAGAAGATGTGGAAGAGAAAGAAGAAGATAGAAGAGGTAGAAGAAGATAGAAATCAGAGGAGAAAGAGAAGGAGAAGATTGATGTCTTAATTCATTAATTGGTTAATCTTTCCAAACATAGGGTTTCCACATAAATACACAACAGTAATGTAAAGTAAAACGACGTCACTTCCTTATGTAGTTATAATAATAAGAATCTCTCTCTGCCCTAGAGTCTCTGGCCTTATCAAAAGCTGGGACTTGCGAGTGCATAGTGTATATGCTTGCTGTAACATAAGCCATATACTTGTTGTAACATAAGGTCTCTACATATGTATAAAACAATTCAACACCAAAAGACTACGAAGCTGTTATATTTAAGGACATAAATTTGATCTAGACCGAAGTATCTTTTGTGTCTTGATCCTAAATCACTTTATATATCGCTTAGCTTACAAGTTATGACTTGTAATTACATCAACAATCTTGTATTCATAAGCCATGAGGTAATGAACAATACATAAGCCATGAATCTTCTCACAGAATGCTTCGTTTTGAAGAAATCTCCGACCAATTGACATCAAAAATGCTAACAAAGTAAAAAAATCAATCACTCAAAACACTTTTTATCTCTCTTTTTGGACATCGATTCACATAAAGCATATAGTACTAATTTGATTATTACTTTTATTTGTTTGTTGTTCCCAAAACCCGAAGGGTTAAATTTGTTTCATCTCTTACAAATTTGTAATCAATTGTAAAAAACACACGACACGTTCCTTGGGCGTAAAACATGGCCGAGTCACCTTCCGAGTCTCTTACCACGACAACCACTAATCCCGCCCAATCCGCAACTATCTCTATTTCAAGCCAACAGACTCAACATGCCTTCCCCGAGATCCCAATCGAGATCGTCAGTGAAGAAGAAATGGCTTTCATTGATGCAGCGCTTACAGCCACACGCTCAATCCTACCTACTGCAATCCGCTCTTCTTCTCCGTCACGGATACTTTCCGGCGGAACCTCTAAGACTCTCCGTTCAATTTCACTCTTATCCAAGAGAAAAATCTCGGCCTTTTCGGATATCGAAGACTCTTATATGCATCGTTTTAGACGAAATCAAGCTTTAGGTGTCACGGATCTCACCGGCACTGTACGTTTGTCTTCCCCTTTTATGCTTCGAATGAGATTCATTTCTCGGGGATGTAGATCGTCTAAGTACTTTTACCACCAATTGATGTCTTTTGTTGTGTTTTTCTTATCATGTTGATTCCTCATAGGAATGGTGTGAGAAACAAATGGAGTATGTTCTTTGTTTTGGCAGGAGAAAAGTCAGCAAAGCCATGAAACTTGGTCAAGCTCGTCATTTGGAGCTTGAAGAAGAGGTATTAATGGATTTTAGGTTGATCATGGTGTCTCGTTGTTTCTATAGCTCAAATTTATTATACTAACTTAGACATCTCTGGATTTAGTAACATTCTAGTTTGTGTCTTGCAGAAAGTGATCAACTTTACTGTTAAGAGTTCTTTATTGTTTTGTGAACACTTTTATGATATGTTTTGCTAATAATGAGCAGGTTATTACAAAAGTCAGAGTGAGAGTTGAATCAAATGAAGATAAATGGGCGTTGAAGCTGTTAAATTCGATCGCAGGTATTAATCAATTCTTGTTTGAAGGACGAACCCGTGAATTGCTACTGTGAGTTCCTTGTACACCTCTAGTTTTGATTCTATCTCTGTCCTTGTTATACCATCAAAGCTTCAACCTTTTGCTAGGATAATATTTTGTAGTATACATCAAATGCAACTTTATATATTTTTGCCTTATCTGCGTTGTGGAGTTGGCCTGTTATTACTTGTCTTGTTCTTTTGCTCTAAATTTGTAAATTTGTGAAATCTAGTTCGTTCAATGCATCTGTTTCAGTCTCATGATCGTTCTGTTGTCACTTAGACTTACTTTTCTTGATTTATTCGTGGTCTACATCATCAGTCTAGGATTTGTTGAAGGTCAGTGGATTGTGGGAATTGTTGACGAGCTAAGAAATGCGAACGCAGAAGAGTCTTCTAATGGTGGACCTATATTGATAGATACGAAGACTCGACTCCGTGATACACTCCCAGCTGAGCCACAGAGAAGAAATGGAAGGTAAATGCTTGGTATAGTTAAAAGAGAAATCTTCTTCTTCTCAGTTGTGGTTGATCTTAGGGAATTCAATGCTTACTGGCTTCAAATTAATTGTATTTGACAGACTTCAGTTAATGCTTTACAAGTTTCTATGGGACACTATTGTGAAAGAAGGGTTCCCGGCAGGACCTTTTTTCAACTATTTCTCCTTGAATCGCCACTGTCTTATCGCAAGATGTCAGAGATAATATTGCTAATGCAGGTATCAAAACTCAGGTATACTAATATTTGTCTCTGCACTAGAGTTTCTGAGTTTATGAAGAGAGACTTACCCAATTTGAAATGGAGTTTTGTTGATATTCTTAATTGTTTTTACTCGGTGCAGACACTTGAAGAGATAGTTAGGTACTATGAAAATACTTTCAAGATGCTTCCCATAGCAAATGATAAACTACTACTAAAGTAAGAAGAAGATGGCTCCTTTCTAATCTTATAAAACACATTATGATATCTCTGGTCATCTGATTGTAGCTGACTGGGAGACTTTGTCGCAGGTACGAGTTTCAGAAGGACCAGTCTATAATAGCAGAGATTAGATTCCAGCATGATCCTGAATGGGTGATGAGCAAATACAGAGAAATCATTGAGTTTTGGAGAAATGAACGAGAAGCTGAATACACTCCTGAAGAAGAACGTTGGAAATGTCGGTATTGCCAATTTGCTAAGGCTTGCCCTGGAAACCCAAGTTTCGAGTCTCCTAGCCAGAGCTCGCCACCAAGAGAAGCTCCTCCCTTAGCAAGCTAATTAGAAGAGGAAAGGTTGAGTCTTTCATCAAAACCTGCTAAAGTGCTAACATTAACATTGTATTCTTAGTTTTGTCTTCCCTCTTGTTAGTTCTTGCCTAGTGGTTGTGATTCTATTAGGCATATACCAAAGATTAATTTGTACCGATTTTATTGTGTGTATTGTTTCTAATACACACCTTGTAATATTAATTAATGTGTCTACTACAATGTTTTATATGTTCATAATATACTTAGAAAGATGTTCATAGATTGATAAATGCTCATATAGTATTTACTAAAAAATTTCCACATTTATTTTACAAAAATCATTGGAAGTCACAATCTAAAGAAAAGTGATTAACTGCACAATCAAAATATCGTAGTGTGTTTGTTCACTGGTGTAAAATCTCGTTCTTGTATCTCATTTATAGTTTTACTTAGCTGTATTAATAAATCCTTAGATTTATCAAAAGGCCAACTCATGAATAATGGTTTAGTTTCTTCAAACACTAATAGAGTTTTTTTTAAGCTTTGAGGATTTATTTTTTCAAATTTTACAGTTTCTTAACCATTTACATAAAAATAAAATATTGTAGAATTCCAAAATTAAGAAAATATAAAGTCCAAAAACTATGCCAAAGTAGAAAAGAATATCCACCTCACTACAATTATTTTTAAATAAAGAGAGAAAGGCGAAAACGCGTAAGGGCAAATTGGTAAAGATAAAATGTCAAATGAATAGCGAAAACCCTAGACCTCGTAACTATAAATACCAGAGTTTGTCCGGAATTATGGTGCGCTCTCACTCTTGTTCATTTTCATAGCCGCAGGACATTCTGCTGTTTCTTACTTGCAGGTACGAATTCTTTCTTTACGTTTTTTCATTCATATCTTTGATTTTGATGCTGTTCTAGGTTTAGATTCTTCGCATAATCCGTGTTTTGACTGTGGTTATAGCTTGTTAGATCTGATCATTCATCAATCTGTTTGCATACTCTCAGCTTGACGGCTTCTTTTGAGAATCGTATTGTTTACCGATAGCTCTTACTTTATCATATCATATTTCTTGGTTCTCACAGACTGTTTTTCTAGTTTCTTCGTATGCTTTTATAGCTTATAATCATGGCGATCTGTCTATTCTCTATCGTTTTTCGTCTCCGTGTCTCGGTTTTTGCTATGGTTTCAGAGTGTGTTGATTTTGGTTTTTTTTTTTGGTCAAAGTGTTGATTTTGGTTTATTATATCCGTTGGTTAGATCATTTCTTTTTTTATTACTGAAAATAGATCAAATGATAAAGTTGGTCTTGTTTCTATGGATCTGAACCAATCTTTTTATACTGTTTTGAGTTTTTTTCCGGATGTCGTTTATGACCATAGTATAGATGGAGATTGTTAATAATATTTCTGTTTCTTTCCAATTGTTTTTACAGCTATGGGTAAAGAGAAATTTCACATCAACATTGTGGTCATTGGCCATGTCGACTCTGGAAAATCGACAACCACTGGTCACTTGATCTACAAGCTTGGTGGTATTGACAAGCGTGTGATTGAGAGATTCGAGAAGGAAGCTGCTGAGATGAACAAAAGGTCATTCAAGTACGCATGGGTGTTGGACAAACTTAAGGCCGAGCGTGAACGTGGTATCACCATTGATATTGCTCTATGGAAATTCGAGACCACCAAGTACTACTGCACAGTCATTGATGCACCTGGACATCGTGATTTCATCAAGAACATGATTACTGGTACCTCCCAGGCTGATTGTGCTGTCCTTATCATTGACTCCACCACTGGTGGTTTTGAAGCTGGTATCTCCAAGGATGGTCAGACCCGTGAGCACGCTCTTCTTGCTTTCACCCTTGGTGTCAAGCAAATGATTTGCTGCTGTAACAAGGTGAGTTAGTTTTTAAGTTTTATATTTTTTTTGTACTGTGATTATGATTGATTGTTTCTTAATTGTTTAAAGCTAATTATTTGTTTTCTTTATCTTCTTTCAGATGGATGCCACTACCCCCAAATACTCCAAGGCTAGGTACGATGAAATCATCAAGGAGGTTGCTTCATACCTGAAGAAGGTCGGATACAACCCTGACAAAATTCCATTTGTGCCAATCTCTGGATTTGAGGGAGACAACATGATTGAGAGGTCCACCAACCTTGACTGGTACAAGGGACCAACTCTCCTTGAGGCTCTTGACCAGATCAACGAGCCCAAGAGGCCATCAGACAAGCCCCTCCGTCTTCCACTTCAGGATGTCTACAAGATTGGTGGTATTGGAACGGTGCCAGTGGGACGTGTTGAGACAGGTACCCTCAAGCCTGGTATGGTTGTGACCTTTGCTCCCTCTGGACTGACCACTGAGGTCAAGTCTGTTGAGATGCACCACGAGTCCCTTACTGAGGCTATGCCTGGTGACAATGTTGGGTTCAATGTTAAGAATGTTGCTGTCAAGGATTTGAAGCGTGGTTATGTTGCCTCAAACTCGAAGGATGACCCCGCCAAGGGAGCAGCCACCTTCACTTCCCAGGTCATCATCATGAACCACCCTGGTCAGATCAGCAATGGTTATGCCCCAGTTCTCGACTGCCACACCTCTCACATTGCAGTCAAGTTCACTGAGATTTTGACCAAGATTGACAGGCGTTCTGGTAAGGAGATTGAGAAGGAGCCCAAATTCTTGAAGAATGGTGATGCCGGTATGGTTAAGATGACTCCAACCAAGCCAATGGTTGTTGAGACCTTCTCCGAGTACCCTCCATTGGGACGTTTTGCTGTTAGGGACATGAGGCAGACCGTGGCTGTGGGTGTTATTAAGAGCGTCGACAAGAAGGATCCAACCGGAGCCAAGGTCACCAAGGCTGCAGCCAAGAAGGGAGCCAAATGATGAGACTTTCGTTATTATCGACTCTTTTCTTGTGACGTTTTAAACTTTGATTGCGTTAGAGCTCTTTTTTCTCTGCTTCTCTCTTCCTCCTTTTTGGTTATCTGAGACTATTTTGTTATGGTTTTCAATTATACAGTTTTCGGATAATTTTGCCTAAATTTATGTTTTCTTTGTGCGTACAAATTAATTCTCTGTTTTGCGTTTATAAGACGCATGGTTGCTTGAAAGAAATCTTTCGAACAAATTTGTTACCTGGTCCAAAACATTGTGTTAAGATTTTACAATGGGCTTCGATTCTAAGCATAATATCTAAAATGTTCTTTCAAGTTTGAAATCACAAACAGTTTCTTTTATTTTGGCCCCTACTCATGACATTTCATTTACCGTGGATAAATTTTGGAGATAGATCACTGAGTTTTGGAGAAATGAAAGAGAAGCTGAGTACACTTTTGCAGAAAAACGTTGGAATGTGGGTATTGCCAATTTGCTAAGTCTTGTCCTGGAAACCAAAATTGGGTCTCCTAATCAGAGCTCGCAACCTATAGAAGCTTCTCCTTTAGCAAGCTAATTAGAAGAGGAACGGTTGAGTCTTTCAGTAAAAGCTGCTAAGTGCTAACATGTTCTTAGTTTTGTCTTCCCTCTTGTTAGTTCTTGCCTATTGGTTGTGGTTCGATTAGGCATATACCAAAAATTAATTTGTACCGATTTTATTCTAACGTATTGTTTCCAATACACACACCTTGTAATACTTATTAATTTCTCTATTAGAAGGTTTATGTATTCGAAATATACTATTTGGGAAATCGTTGATAGAAAAATTGTACTGTAAAGTCTCGCTTGATGCAGAAGAATGCCTATCATCATCAATAGTTTTACTTCTGGACATGTCAGAGAATGTCTGGCGAATAAGATCAAGCACTCTTTTGATGTTTTGGTAATTCGGTACCTCGATGAGATTGCAGAGTCTGAAGTGATCATTGACTTTACATTAGAATTTGAAGAAGGGATCGATTGAATAAGTTAAATTGCAAAGCTATGAAGTGATGCTCACGACGTCCTCATCATTGAAGTGATGATGATGAACATATTATTATTTAAAGGGAGTGATTGGTAACGGCGGTATTTGAATTTTTTGTTGTAGAATTTAGTTTATAATATTTTTTTTTGTTATAGATTTTTGTTGCTATAGCTTTTTTGATTGTAAATTTTTTTGCTGTAAAATTTTATAATTGTAAAATTCATAAATTTTGGTTCTATAAAATTTGAATTTTTATAGTCAAAAATATTATATATAAAAAAAATTGTTTTCTAAAGTAAGGAGAACCAAAAATAAATCTAGAACCTTATTGGTTCAATTTCAATATTTTTGAAAGATTTTTGATTTTTAGAACCATCAAAACTCATTACCAATCACATCCAAAATTTGAATTAAAAAATAGATAATAATTATAGTATAAGGGTATTCGTTTTTTTTGTTTGTACTCCCGTATCAATTATATAATTCTAACTACCGGAATTTGATTAACAACTCTATTTTGGGAATGCATATTAAATAAATGTTTTAGTGTCCTTTCAATTAGCTGTATTAATAATTCCATAGATTTATCAAAAGCCAACTCATGAATGACGGCTAGTTATGTGGGAAAAAAAAACAATGACGGCTAGTTTCGATTACTTACATTTTCAGAGAGTTTCATTTGAGTTTTGAAGTTTTTTTCTTTCCAATTTTACATTTTCGTAACCAATCACATGAAATTAGATATTAGCATTCCAACATTGAAAAACTATATGCCAACCAAAAAAAAAGCCTAAAACGAGAAGGGCAAATTAGTAAATTAATGACAAATCAAAGGCGAAACGATAAGGGCAAATTGGTAAACTAAATAACAAATCAAAGGCGAAAACCCTAGACCTCGTAGCTATAAATACCAGACTTGGTCCAGAATTAGGTTTCGCTCTCACTCTTTTTCATTTTCAAGCCGCAGGACATCTCTCTGATTCTTACTCGCAGGTACGAATTTTTCTTTCTTTTGGTTTTTCATTTCAAGTTTCTGATTTTGATGCTGTTTTGCGTTTAGATCCTTCTCATAGTTCCTTGATTTGACTGTTGTTATCGCTTGTTCTATACTGTTACACCTTTTTGATTATCTTGTTTGAAGATCTGATCATTCATCGATACTTTTACTTACTTTCTGCTTAACGGATTCTTTTAGATAATCCTATTGTTTACCGATAGCTTTTACAGTTCTAAAAAGTGGATTAACTGATAAGAATTAGTATTGTTTTGATGGATCTGTAATATATCTGGCTTCTTTTGATATTGTTTTAAGTTTTATGGTTGTTGATGAGTTTATTGTAAGTTTGGTATAGGTTGAGATTATTGATTATATGTTTCGATCTCTTTTTGATTTTTGAACAAACAGCTATGGGTAAAGAGAAATTTCACATCAACATTGTGGTCATTGGCCATGTCGACTCTGGAAAATCGACAACCACTGGTCACTTGATCTACAAGCTTGGTGGTATTGACAAGCGTGTGATTGAGAGATTCGAGAAGGAAGCTGCGGAGATGAACAAAAGGTCATTCAAGTACGCATGGGTGTTGGACAAACTTAAGGCCGAGCGTGAACGTGGTATCACCATTGATATTGCTCTATGGAAATTCGAGACCACCAAGTACTACTGCACAGTCATTGATGCACCTGGACATCGTGATTTCATCAAGAACATGATTACTGGTACCTCCCAGGCTGATTGTGCTGTCCTTATCATTGACTCCACCACTGGTGGTTTTGAAGCTGGTATCTCCAAGGATGGTCAGACCCGTGAGCACGCTCTTCTTGCTTTCACCCTTGGTGTCAAGCAAATGATTTGCTGCTGTAACAAGGTGAGTTGGTTTCTTAAGTTTTATTTTTTTTTTGTACTGTGATTATGATTGATTGCTTCTTAATTGTTTAAAGCTAATTATTTGTTTTCTTTTTCTTCTTTCAGATGGATGCCACTACCCCCAAATACTCCAAGGCTAGGTACGATGAAATCATCAAGGAGGTTGCTTCATACCTGAAGAAGGTCGGATACAACCCTGATAAAATTCCATTTGTGCCAATCTCTGGATTTGAGGGAGACAACATGATTGAGAGGTCCACCAACCTTGACTGGTACAAGGGACCAACTCTCCTTGAGGCTCTTGACCAGATCAACGAGCCCAAGAGGCCATCAGACAAGCCCCTCCGTCTTCCACTTCAGGATGTCTACAAGATTGGTGGTATTGGAACGGTGCCAGTGGGACGTGTTGAGACAGGTACCCTCAAGCCTGGTATGGTTGTGACCTTTGCTCCCTCTGGACTGACCACTGAGGTCAAGTCTGTTGAGATGCACCACGAGTCACTTACTGAGGCTATGCCTGGTGACAATGTTGGGTTCAATGTTAAGAACGTTGCTGTCAAGGATTTGAAGCGTGGTTATGTTGCCTCAAACTCGAAGGATGACCCTGCCAAGGGAGCAGCCACCTTCACTTCCCAGGTCATCATCATGAACCACCCTGGTCAGATCAGCAATGGTTATGCCCCAGTTCTCGATTGCCACACCTCTCACATTGCAGTCAAGTTCACTGAGATTTTGACCAAGATTGACAGGCGTTCTGGTAAGGAGATTGAGAAGGAGCCCAAATTCTTGAAGAATGGTGATGCCGGTATGGTTAAGATGACTCCAACCAAGCCAATGGTTGTTGAGACCTTCTCCGCGTACCCTCCATTGGGACGTTTCGCTGTTAGGGACATGAGGCAGACCGTGGCTGTTGGTGTTATTAAGAGCGTCGACAAGAAAGACCCAACCGGAGCCAAGGTCACCAAGGCTGCAGCCAAGAAGGGAGCCAAATGATGAGACTTTCGTTATTATTGACCCTTTTCTTGTGACGTTGATGGCGTTTGAGCCTCTTTCTTACTCTTATTTTCTTTCCGACTCTTTTCTTCTCTCTTCCTCTTTTTTGGTTATCTCTGAGACAATTTTATTATGGTTTTGAATTATGCAGTTTTCGGATAATTTTTGCCTTAAATTTTCTAGTTGCGACGAATTCATTGTTTTGTTTTACATTTATGCGAAGCAACCGAAGTGTCGGTGATAGGTGTTGACAGTAACGTTACAACAAATTTGTAACCTGGTCCAAAATATTGGTTACGACTTTATAACGGGCTTCGATTCTAAGCTTAATCTCTTTAATGATCCTTTAACTTTCTCAAAATCACCAAAAACCCTACAAACATTTTATTTCAATAGTTGAATCCAAAAACAAAAACCTTAAAAGAGCAAAACTATCATACAGAAAAAGCGCGTAACTAAAAGCCAAAGTGAATGGATAAGGCCAAAAAAAGGCAACAAACATCACCCTTAGCAACAACGAAAACATCTAAGCATCCTTTTAACAGCTGAAGACTTTGATCTGCAGTTTTACAAGATACATAACTTAAGTGAGATCTGAAAGCTTTTGGATTTATTAAAACACTAAGCAGCTTTAGCTGCGTGAGAAGGAAAACTCCATGACCCAAGATCTTGTAATAAAGCAACTAGATCTCTAACATCTTCATTCTCTTGAAGCCTCTCTTCTTCACCATAACTACTCCTGCACTCATCTTTACCGTCTGATCTCCTTCTCCTCTTTATCATCTTCCTTCTCGACTCATGATCTGCCATTCTTCAAGAAACAGAGAGAAAAAAGTCGAATTAACAGAGAAGATCTCAAAAGAGAGAGAGAAGAAACGAAACAGAGAAACATGTTATTACTCTTGAGAAAGAGACAATTGTTGATTGATCCCAGAGATGCAGAGAGGGAAGCCATAGTTGCCACTGAGAGTTGTTGACAACATTTTTCTTTCTTTGTAGATTCAGAAATTGGGATCTTCCTCTTAAGAAATCTGAAGTAAGAGAATGAAAAAGGACAAGATCTTCAATTGGTAAAGGATTAAAGAAGAATTGTACAGGGACTATGTATTTGGTTTATAGATCTTTGTTCTTTCTATTCTAATATATCAGACTAGTTTTGTCCTCAAGTGTTGTTATTTAGAGAGAGTAGTAGGTGTGGCTACTTCATCTTCTCCCATCAAAATGCATTAACAAACTTTAAAGAAGGCCAACCAAAAAAAAAGTATTGTGTTTGTGAGTGAATTCAGAGACTATAATAGTAATTTTCATAAACTTGTAAAATGGTGAAAATATTTATTTGGTTTTTTACTTACCTTTTTTCCTCCGCATGACAATAAAGACAACTGTAGTTTGGATTTTTCTTTTTTCTTTCTTCACTTTTTTTCTTTTTTTTTTTAATAAAGAAGTATTGAGGAGGACAATAAGGCTTTTTTCAGTTTTTTCCTTTACAGTGAGAATAAATGCTGCTTCCTAACCTGTTAAATCAATAAAGTTCTACTTGTTTCTTGACCAACTTGTTCGGATAAAGAAGTAATTCCACCCAAAGATCAACTAAGAACAACGATCTTAGTTTGTTGTTACATCATTTGAATCAGACTTAACCAAAATTGTATTATGCAAGGTAATGTGAGTATCTGTTGTTCAATTTGGGTGGAAAAGAAACAAACTAGTAAGCAGTAACTTCCAACCACTTTCGATTCTTTTTTTTTCAAGAAAGACAAATATTATTCTCTTCTATAACTAGAGCTGGGTAATCGGTTTATTCGGGTTAATCGGAAAGTCGGATTGTTCGGAAAATTTTAAATGAACCGATTAAAACGGTTTAGAATACCGAAAAAATCCCGGTCCGAAATGATCCGAATCTTTATAATTCGGATCACAAAATCCGGAAAAAAAAAATTACTGAAACAATAACATCCGAAATGATCCGAAAGTCACACATTTTTTCATCCGAAACACAGAAAGTCATTCAACACAGAAAGTCTTAATTTATACAAAAAAGTTGGACTCTTTCTTTTGCCATCCAACTCCATTGCCATTCAATTCTCAGAATCTACACAATGAAAACACAGTTTATTAGTATGGTATGGATAAGAAGAGTGTTCAATATAAAAGAATAACTTACCTAAAGATTCAAGGAACTCCACATCTTCCAATTGTTCCACCAAGTTTGCCACTTTTGCTTCAGATTTCTCATTACATTTGAACCATTGTTGTGAGCAAACCAAAACCTCTACCATACATGGAGTTAGAGAACTCCTATAAGGATCTAACACTCTCCCACTAGTACTAAAAGCAGATTCTGAAGCAACCGAAGAAACTTGAACAGCCAAAACATCCCTAGCCAATTCGGATAAAATAGGGAACTTAGAACTATTGTTTCTCCACCATGACAGAACATCAAATACATGTGGTAAACCCAACATAGCATCAGCTCTAGTCTCAATTCATTCTGCCAAATATATATCCAACTCACTAGAGCTGTCTTCACTACTCCCTGAGTTGACCATCTTGCTGTATATAGAATCCATCCGCTCACAACCATCATCATCATCATCATCTAACATTGCCAAATCTAAGACATGATGATGCCATTGAGAAGACTCTCTTTCTACATCTCCAATACTCTCAGCCTCGTAGTGTTTGCTAAGTCTTATAGTGTACTGAGCAAACATTTTCTTCAAAACAGAAAGAAGGGAGTTATTGAGTTGTTTTGCTTCTATCGTACCTTTTCCGTAAAGCTGATCATAACAAAGGGCAGGAAATTGTAGCTTGTTCCTCGGATCAAATACACTAGCAACAGCCACAAGCGGATTCATATTTCCAAATCCATCCCAATACTTCTCAAACTTATCCCTCATAGTCCTAGCTTGTGCTTTTTCTAGTTCATCACTGCTGCCACACTTTGCAATTAGGTTCCTCTCTATGTTCACAATCTCGTTGAATGCAAGCATACTAGAAACTGTTTGAGAAGCCGAGAAGGCTAGTGTACATAGGTAAAAGATTTTAAGGAATTTAGCTAACCTCTGGACTTCATCCTAGTTAACTGGAGTTGGTGGTCCAACTCGTTTCACCTTTGTCTTTTCATCTTCTTCTTTGAAGTAAGCGCAGTACAGCTTGTCCTCATTACGCATCCTCTCAAATGGAACCCTTAGTTTGATGGCAGCAGTCAGCATTAGGTAAGTAGAATTCCAGCGTGTGATACAATCTAACGGCAAGCTACCTCTTGTGATCGTCTTAGAGGTGTCACACCTCAGCTGGAAAGACTTCAACCTAGTAAAAGATGACCGCACAAACTTGAAAGCATTCCTAATAGCAACTATACTAGGCTTAGCCTTTTTCAGCCCATCTCCCACTATTAAATTGAGAATGTGAGCGCAACAACGCATATGAAGAAACTCTCCATCTGCCACTATAGACTGCGGCCCTCTCACCCTCAATTGATCCTTGAAAACCTTCAGTGCCTTGTCATTCCCACTTGCATTATCGACTGTAATGCTGAAAACCTTCTCAATACCCCACTCATCTAGGCAGTTGATCAGCTGACCCACTATTGTATCTCCTCTATGATCCGTGATCACCTTAAATGACAGAATCCTCTTCTGCAGTTCCCATTTCTCATCAACCCAGTGAGCGGTGACCACCATGTAGTTGTATGAGGTTGTAGGAGAGACCCATATGTCTGTGGTGAGAGAGACATTCTGCTTATGTGCCTGAAATAACCCCTTCAATGCAGCCTTCTCTGCCACATACATCGCAACTATATCTCTAGCACATGTTCTTCTAGAGAAAGTCTTGTACATCGGCAACACATCAAAACAGAACCGTCTCCACCCCATAGATTCCACAAATGAAAATGACAACTCATTCATGACTACTAGCCTATTCAATGCTCTCTTGAATAGCTCCGGATCACACCTAACTACCTTCATGTCACCAGCATTATCACCACTTAACAACTTTTGATTCTGCCTATCACCAAAATTTTTATACAACTTACATCAACCTAAGTGACCTTTCATTGGACTAGTACCAGATAATTTCGAGTCACACCCTACTTCTAAGCCACAATATCTACAATTGCACATACTTAGATCATCTTCCCTTTGAATGAAATGCTCCCAACATTGAGCCCTTTTCGGATATTGTCTCTTAGGTTTTGGTGGCATACCTGAAACTGAATCACTTGTTGTTGCCTTCCTCTTTGTTCAGGATTCTAAAGTTGGTGCTTCTGGTCCGGGGATTGATGTTTCTGTCCCATCTTTAGAAGACATCCTAATTACACACAAAAACTTAAAAAGGTCAAAACAGTTTCGGTTAACAACAATGTATTACCAAAAACTTGAAATTAACAACAGTTTCGGTTATAATATACATAATAGAAGGCATTTGCGTAAGAAATTTTCAAAACCCCCAAAAACAAATCCGATTTTCCGATTAGGGTTCAATCGGAAAATCCAAAATTGAACACAATATCTTAACGGAAACTCAAAATTAACACCAATTTCGGTTATAATATACATAATAGAAGTTCTATGCGTAAGAAATTATCAAAACCCCCAATAAAAAATTTGATTTCCGATTAGGGTTCAATCGGAAAATCTAAAATTGAACACAATATATTAACGGAAAATCAAAATTAACAACACCTTCGGTTATAATATACATAGTATAAGTCGTGTGCGTAAGAAATTTTCAAAACCCTCAAAAAAAAATTTTGATTGTCCGATTAGGGTTCTATCGGAAAATCAAAAATTTAACACAATCGGAGCACATAAACTTGAAATCGACAATCACAAACGTAATACATCCCCTAAACCTAACTAATTTGAACAACCCGCAAAACAAAAATACAAAACCCCCAAAACAAATTTGCAAAACCCGCAAGAATCACTTACCTGGAGCTTACGAAGGAGGCGGAGGCGGGTAAACTTGTGAATATTCCGGCGGCTGGGTCTTCAATCTTCGAGTCTTCGACCGAGCAGATTACGTCTCTGCGCCGTCTTCTTCGAGCTCGCGAGTCGCCGGCGAGAGTTTTTTTTTCTTTTCAAAGTGTCGAACTGATTTTTTTTTAATCATTCTGTTTAATTATGTTGGTTTAAATGTTGAAATTGCTAAAATGAAATTGAATTGGTTAATGAAATCGAATTGGTTTAACTAAATTGAGTTGGTTAAATAAAATCGAATTGGTTTAATAAAATGAAATTGGATTTTTCGGTTATCTCGGAAACCAAATACCGAACCGAGAAATCCGAATACCGAATCCACAATTACATTCCCCCGGTCGGATTTTAAATCGGACCAAAATCGAATTCGGACCAGATTTATTTGATTCGGACCGAATCGAACCGAATAAACCGATCCGAAGGCCCAGCTCTATCTACAACTATCATAATAAACATGGCAATGTCCAAAAATGTATTTTTATATCTGGATTAAGAGTTCAAATTTTAATAAATGGAAATTTAGATTCAAAATTTCAATAGACTAAAGGTCCTTTAATATTATTTATGCGCTAGGCCTCTTCTAGAGTTTGAGCCAGACTATTAATAAGTCAAACATTCAAGTCGGACTGAAAAGAGTTTATTAGATGCGACCCAACTCCGATCTGCCAATATACTTGCCACTAAGTATGTATTTTTTTATACTTGCCGATAAACTTGTACATATGTAACACCGGAGAAATAAAATATGGAATCTAGAGGGAGTGAAAAAAGCAGAATTAAGAGCTTGAATCAAATAGAGAACGTACAGAAAAAAACAAATGAATGTAATATCTTGGAGATGAAGGCAACGTCATCTCAAACATGAAGACGACAGTTGAGATATCAATCAAGATGGTGGAAATTAAGTCCACTCTTCTTAGACCCTTAATATATATGTGGCTGAGATCATGAGCTCAAATAGAGTGACAACATAATCATCATATGAGTCCTCTTGCATATGCTTCTTTAGGTTATGAAACTGCGAACAAAGATTTGCTTCGCAGGAGAGATAGCGCCATCACATACTTCTAAAAGCTTAGGTTGTGGTGACGACGGTATCTCTCCTACGTAGCAATCCTTATATATGCATCCCAATGCAGAGATATGCAGCTCGAAGGCTAGAAGTATATCGAGATTTCAAGCCATCAATTTGTTTCTTCATTTATTAGATCTCATAAACTCACTACAAGAAATTTTTTGTATTACTACATAATATTTAGTCATAATGACACATATTTCGTCACAATATAAAGATATTGTTACGAAATTGTAGCGATTTATAAATGATTACAACATAAGTATCATAAATACATATTGGTAACAAAAACGTCACAATATACTTGTGACGAATAGATATAATAATAATTTTGTCATAAATAATTACGGAATAAAGTTATTCGTAATAAATAAAATTTGTAACAAAATTGTATACAAAACGTCATAAATTATTACTATTATTCATAGTCACAATACAATTGTCACAATAGCTCCGATTTTTCTTCTCATACTTGCAATGATAAAGATGTTACAAGACAGGTCCTTGCTCTTTGCTTACAAATGTTTTGGTCTTTTTGAAGTTTTTTTTTGTTCTCTCGTCAAGGAGCTCAGAGATAGCACATAATCTTCCTGAATGTTTTGTTTTTTTTTTGTTAACTACTCTTCCTGAATGTTTCACCAAAAGCTTATTAAACATTTTGTGTAGTGTTAATTTGCCGAATTCACAAAATCTGGTTTTGATTCTTCTCACCCAAAAAAGAAAGCTATTTTCTTTACTTTTTCTCTTTTGTTTGCTTGTGTTTGAAAGAGACATATTAAAAGGTATAGACGAAAAGGTTGACGTTTCTAATCAAATATCATTTACATTGGTAATTTGGTTACATTCGAAGAAAAAAAGAAAAAAAAATATCAAGTCAATGAGAACAACCTCATCATATTCATGTAATAACCTCAATTACAAGTATAAAATGTATAAAACCAAACATCCTCGAAATTGCTATAGATAAGAGTTTTTGGATATAAATGCAAAACCTATAAATTTGATTTTGGTCCACAAATCAGTCAACAAGATCATTTATTAGTTTACAAGAGCACAAACATTCGGCGATGATACATATATCATTTTCCACAAGTAATTCTGCATGTTATGTTATAGAAGCCATCACGCAATGAATGTCTTTTTTTTTTGTGTGTGTGCAATGAATGTCTTATCTAACAACTCGTTTCGATAGATGCCTCTAATTTATATTATAACGATGACAAATTGTTGAACCGACTATAAATTTTGTAACCAAAATCTTCAAATCCGAATCATGATATCATCTAAATTATCCGATTAAAAGCCAAAGTAAATCCGAATTATTTAAACCGAACCAAACTAGTCAAGATTAATTAAAGATTGAATATTTTGTACTTAAATTTATATATTTTAAATCTTAACTTAAAATCAGCTAGATATTTTTATAGTGTATATTATTATTTTTTTCAATTATAACAAAACCAAACAAAAAAAAACCAAATTATAATACATACTAAAATGGTAATGTCTTATGTTCTTTACATAACAGGTCCAACGTTATAGAAGACCCTATTCAAAAAAATTCAAAAGCTCAGAAAAATAATAACGTAAAAAAAGATTTTTGGCTATATTTACTAAAAAAACCAATAAAGTCTAAAAATTTTAGCCATAATTACTAATAATTTCTATAAACTCTAAAAGTTTTGACCTTAATTACTATAAAATTTTACAAAATCTCAAAAAATTTGGACCCTAAATATTTTTAGGAATTTTAGACCCTAAAATATGTGGACCCTAAGCAATGGGTTAAGTGACTTAAGTCACGGTCCGGCTCTACCTGCTTAGATGGTTTGTTGGTTGAAAAAAAAAACATGTAAAAGTTTGGAAGGTGCACAGATGTAATTGTCGTACAGAAACTTAACCCAAACGTAATTATCATCACTAAACCGGATTTTATAATCATCGACTGGTCCGGTTATCCTTCTTTTGTTTCCGTCTCCGAGTGTCGTTTTCTTTTGAGAAAATTATACAAAATATCCTCTTTGAATTTTAAATTGTAAAAAATACCCTTTTAAAAAAAACTTTCACGAAATACCCTTTTTCACGAAAAATAGATATCCGAAAAGAGGGCATAAAATACAATTATGTATATGGTGGACATTTATATGGTTTACGATGTACATATATAGTAAATTTATGTATGTAATGGACAACAATACAATATAATTATAAATAGTGGATATATATTTTGAATTATGTATACAACGAACAAAACTGCATTATAATTTTTCAACTGTTAATACAATTTTCTCATAATTTAAAAAGTAGAAGAAATAAAAAAAATTATTTCTCGTAATTTAAAAATGGCATTTTCTACAATATTTTCTTTTCTTTTAGCTGTTTTGCCGTCCGATGTACTTGGTGTCTTCTTCTTTTCTTTTTTTTTTTCTTTTTTATTTTCCCAGGGAAAATCTTACCGAGCTTCGTGGAAACTCCAGTTTCAAATCTTCTCATTAATCTAATTAGTTTCTGTATGTTTTGATGCAGTTATCCGATTTTAGTTTGTAACGCCCCATTGACAACTCAATTGGCAAGACATTAGAAAAATGTTGTTGAGCCAAACCGCGGTTTCGGGTAAGTATCGGAAATGAAATAACAAAGAATGAGGACATGTTAAGCTGGTCACGAGAGAGGCGGGTAAGCCTTGAATGAGCAGAAGAAGCTTCTAAGACCAAAATGTTGGAATTAAGGTGCTCGGGTTTGACATGCTCGGATTAGGGTGACTTAATGTGGGTTAGTATGGATTTTGTGGGATTTAAGATTAATCCAAAAGCTTAATACGAAACCTTAGGAGGAAGAAAGGTTTAAGCAAAACCTTTCTACAAAGAAAGCTTAAGTGAGCCAAGTTGCCACTTGTCATGAATTTAGGGGGAACCTACATCCTAGCTAGGATGATTAAGGTGGGTGGTTGGTTAGTAAATTGTAGGCTTCTCCTCTTCTATAAATAGAGAAGGAAACCAAAGGAAGAGGAGAGACATAGATGTTCAAGAGAAAACACTTACTTAACATTTTGCTTAAGAAGTTTAAGAAAGCTTGGGAAGGTAGAGGAATCAATCCGCTAAGTTGAATAAGGAAGCAATTGAGGTGAGTTTGTGATTTTCGTGTGTGCAAGGAGATTGTGAATACATATATGGTTGCTGGTGGTTGTGTGATATTGAATGCGTGAGTGAAAATTGTTGTTCTGTGTGTGTGTTAATAAATTTCGTGAAGTGGTACGTTAAGACAAGTGTTCGTTAGGTGATTGTTATTAAAATGGAAGAAAGTGGCAACCATAAATGAATTGCGGAGTCATGATAGTGTGTAAATCGTGGTTGAGTGATGATAGTTATAAGAACTTAACAATTGTAGTAACATGTGTTTAATTAAGACCAAAGGATGGTCATAAACATGTAAGTAGTTATTGAATGAAGGTTTGTTTGATATATGTGTGTCGGAAGTTGTGGAAGTGGTGTGAGTGTGTATGAAGGTGGTGGTAACGTGTGGAGGACGGTTGTGAGAACCGTGTGGAGTGATTGGTAGTATTGTGGTTGTGAAGAATGGTGAAAGGGTTGAAAGTGGTATATGAGTAAGAGTTGAGTTAGGTGTAGAAAGGTTTGGCCGAGGGCCGTGGGCGCGGTGGGACCGTGCGGAGTGGTTGAATGGTAGTTTACGATTCGGCAATGTAGAAGGTTTACATTGTGGTCCGAATCGTAGAGGGTCCTTGTATGTTAACATTATGTGATTATACTTGTTGTTGTTACCGTGACTTTCACGGACTCGCTGAGCTGTTATGCTCACGTCTCACTCTCCTCCTTGCAGGGAAACCATAGTAAGACCATTAGGGAGCGGAAGGAAAGCAAGCAATAAGCCGGTGTAGTTTTATACCTTTTGCAAATGTAAGAATTGATTTGTAAAATGAACAAGTTTTATTCATATATATCAAGGTTTTGAATCGGCCGAAAAGTACATTGTGGTTTCCAAATATTTTATAAAAACATAAGTATTACATTGAGAAGAGGAAAGAGTATTGTGTGTGCTTGGCCTTAGTCCGGGGCAAGACTAACGGATCGATATGCTTGGGTCGCAAGACTTAAGCATGTCGAGACGGGGTGTGCTGTCTAGTTCCAATTAAGTACCAACACTGGGTTTGGTAGCCTTAACTTGGGGTTCGGACGCGCACTAGTGACGCTCCCGTTCCTAGGGTGGTTCGGGGGTGTTACATAGTGGTATCAGAGCATGGTTATGCTTAAGCACATATGATACAAGTTTTAGTTTAAAAAAGAGAGTCCAAAAAGTTTTGCAAAAGGATAGGAAACCGGTTGCTTTCCTTAAGTATTAACATCGTGTTGTATTTAGATGCCCCCTACTCGGAGAGAACGCCCACATGATTCGGAAAGACCAGATCGGCCATACTCGTTGCATTATGAAATCGAGGTATCAGATGGGGCTAGTGGAGAGTCTTCGGCAGATAACTTTTGGTTAGAAGGTGCACGGACTTCGGCAACGCATGGGTATGGTTCTGATGAAACAATGTATGGGATGGAAGAGGTAGAAATGCCATGGACTGATTCTAGTATGACCAGCCAGTTGGTTAGAAGAGGAATACGGTCTAGGTTTAGTGAACCAATAGAAAATCACATGGGAGGAATACATGAACATACAACACCGGATTTCTTGACGATAATCACGGCTATGCGGAATCTAGGAACTACCTGATTTTCCGGCAGTACGGACCCAATCGCGGCTGATGCATGGTTGCGAAACATGGTGCCCAGAGAGCTACAAGAAGGACGTAGCCGTCTATCATCTAGATAGGGATGCCGAGTATTGGTGGAGAAATATTGAACGTCGATATGGGGATATCTTCACCACATGGAAAGGATTCCACCAAGAGTTCGAAAGGAAATACTTTCCGGTTGAGGCTCGGGATAGGTTGGAGTTACAATTTCTCCAATTACAACAAGGAAACCGAAGTGTTAGAGATTATGAGGCGGAATTTGTGAGATTAAGTAGGTTCATGAGGAATAGAAGAATGGACGAACCCGCAATGATTAGGAAATTCATTCGGGGATTACGACCAACTATTTGGAGTAGGTTACAGGTGGTACAGTTCTTCGATATGTATGAGGCCGTGGAAAGGGCGGTCAATGTCGAAGAAGGACTTGCGGCTGAGGAAGCCGTAGTGGCTAGGTCCACAATGCCACAATCAGGGAGACGATCGAGTTACCAGCGTAACCCGCAAGGTAATGACGGCGGTAGAGGATCGGGAAGTGGTCGAGGACAGGGGTCTAGAGTGGCTAAGATCTCTGTGCGTGACCCGGGACAGTTGCCTGTGTGCCAAATTTGTAATGGCCGAGGACACTATGCAAGAGCATGTCCTAACCTGCGGAAAGAACGTCAAGAAATTCCTAAGGATGTCACGTGTTTCACTTGCGGAGAACGAGGGCATTATGCAACGTCTTGCCCGCAAACGCACCCATCTCCATCTGGAATGGCACAAGGACGCCAAACTAATGCAGGGCGTGTTTATGCTATAGGTACTAACAAGACTAACACTTCCCAACCCAATAAAGGACCTATTACCGGTAAGAAGTAACTAGGTTGTGTGAATATGTGGTTGTATTTTGTATGAACTTGAGTGTTTAATCATGTGAAATATATGAATATGTGTGATAGGAACAATATGTGTTGGCAAAGTACCCACCCATGTTTTGTTTGACTCGGGAGCAACACATAGTTTTGTGTCACCCGAAGTCGCGGAAAGGCTCGAGGGAACCTTTGTTATTACGAAAGTAGATGTACCCATTAGGACACCCGGAACCCAAACCCTTCATGCCAAATCATGCATGTGGAATGTACCGGTAGAATTAGAAGCCATGAAATTTCCGGCTAATCTCCTAGTTGTACCACTAGAACATCATGAAGTCATCCTAGGAATGGATTGGTTAACAAAATTCCGAGCAAACATAGATTGTTTTAAGGGTCGAGTAAAGTTGGGAAATGAGGAAGGACGTACGTGTATGTATAAAGGAATTTGTCCAAGTGTAGGAATGTCATTAGTTACGGCATTAAGGATGAAATCCGAGTTAAAAGAAGGAAAAGTATACTTGGTATCAATTGAGGTGACAGAAGCAAAATTTGGAAAAGAATTGGATCTGGAAAACATATCGGTTGTCAAGGAATACTTGGAGGTATTCGCCCCCTTGGTAGGACTCCCACCCCCTCGGAGTAACAAGTTCACAATGACACTTGAACCGGGAACAACTCTAATTGCCAAAACTCCTTACAGAATGGCTCCGGCTGAACTAGCTGAGTTGAAGAAACAGTTAGAAGATTTGATGGGGAAAGGATTTATACGTCCTAGTTCATCACCATGGGGAGCACCGGTGTTATTTGTAAAGAAGAAAGATGGGAGCATGAGATTGTGCATTGACTACCGAGGAATTAATAAGGTCACAATAAAAGATAAATACCCTTTGCCTAGGATCGATGAATTGTTGGATCAACTACAAGGAGCGTCATGGTTTTCCAAGATCGATTTAGCATCTGGTTATCACCAAATCCCGATAGACGAAAAGGACATTTATAAGACCGCCTTTAGGACGAGATACGGACAGTATGAATTCAGGGTCATGCCCTTTGGGTTAACCAATGCCCCAGCCGTATTCATGCGACTTATGAATGAGGTCTTTCGGGAATACTTGGATGATTTTGTGATTATATTCATTGACGATATCCTCATCTACTCACGGACGATGGAGGATCATGTTGTACACTTGGGGAAAGTACTACAAAGGTTAAAAGAACACAAGTTACATGCAAAGTTTAGTAAGTGCAGTTTTTGGAGAAGAGAAGTAGGATTCCTAGGACACAAAGTATCCGAACATGGAGTCTCGGTGGACTCGGAGAAGATTAAGGTAATACAAGAATGGCCGCAACCTATGAACGCAACCGAGGTGAGGAGTTTTCTAGGACTCGCGGGTTACTACCGAAAATTCGTGAAGGATTTCTCGAAAATAGCCAAATCACTCACTTGCCTTACTAGAAAAGGAATAAGTTTTGAGTGGACTGAGGAAGCTGAGGAAGCTTTTGCAAAGCTTAAACAAGACTTGACCTCCGCCCCTATACTGTCACTACCGGAACCCGGTAAACCTTACACGATTTACACGGACGCATCCAAGGTGGGAATAGGATGCGTGCTGATGCAAGGCAAAAGGGTCATTGCCTATGCGTCCCGACAGTTAAGGAAGCATGAGGAGAACTACCCGACTCATGATTTGGAAATGGTTGCGGTAGTATTCGCTCTTAAGATTTGGAGATCGTATTTATATGGTGAAAGGATAGAAATCAGGACGGATCATAAGAGCCTTAGGTATTTGTTTACCCAGCCCGATTTAAACTTGCGTCAAAGAAGGTGGATGGAATTTATAACGGACTATGATCTTGAGATCAAGTACCATCCAGGAAAGGCGAATGTGGTTGCAGATGCCCTAAGCCAACGAAGAACGGAAGTAAACATGACCATGGATATAAGTGCATTGGCGACTGAATTTAAATTAGTAAGATTAACCACATTGGAAGGAGAAGAAAGCGGACCATTAGGATTACAATTAGTAAACCAGGCCAACCTGATCCAAAGAATCCGAGAGTCTCAAGTAGACGATCTTAAGTTGAAAGGAATTATAGAAGCATTAAGGATGGAAGAAGAAAGAAAGGGTGAGTACCAGTTAGCCGATGATGGGACATTACTTTTGAAAGAAAGGATTACGGTACCCCAAGACCGTAATCTAAGAGATGAGATTCTAGGAGCGGCACATCAATCCTTATTAAGTATTCACCCTGGTAGTACCAAAATGTACCGGGATATACGACGGTACTACCATTGGCCAGGCCTCAAGAAAGCAATTGCCACTTGGGTGGCGCAATGTCAAGTGTGCCAACAAGTGAAGGTAGAGCACCAAATGCCCGGGGGATTACTTCAGAATTTGCCAATTCTCGAATGGAAATGGGAGGCAATTGCTATGGACTTTGTTACAGGACTACCGGGTGCCGTGGGAAGGAAGAATGATGCAATATGGGTAATTGTGGATAGATTGACCAAGTCGGCTCACTTTTTACCCATACGGATCACGGATAGAGTTCCAACCTTAGTCGGACTGTACTTGAAGGAGATAGTGCGATTACATGGGGTACCGGCTAGCATTGTGTCTGACAGAGACCCTAGGTTCACGGCACAATTTTGGAAAGAGTTCCAAAGATTGTTAGGCACCGAGATAAAAATGAGCACCGCCTTTCATCCGGAAACAGATGGCCAAACGGAACGGACCATTTGTACTTTGGAAGACATGCTACGCTTATGCATATTGGATTGGGGAGGTAGATGGGAACAGTACTTACCCCTAGTGGAATTCTCGTATAATAATAGTTATCACACGAGTATAGGCATGTCCCCGTTCGAGGCCTTATATGGACGGCCATGTAGAACGCCTATATGTTGGACGGAAGTGGGTGAAAGGAAATTGTTTGGACCTAGCATAGTAGAGGAGACTACGGAGAAGATTAAAAAGGTAAGGAAGAATATGAAAAGGGCCCAAGATCGACAAAAGAAATATGCTGATCAACATCGGAGGGAAGTTACCTTTCAAGTAGGAGATTGGGTATACTTGAAGGTAGCAGCCCAAAGGGGGAAGGGCAAGGTTGGAAAGGTTGGAAAGCTTGCGACCCGGTATATCGGACCATACCGCGTACAAGAGAGAGTCGGGGAGCTAGCATATCAGCTGGAACTTCCTTGGGACATGGCCTTGCATCCCGTGTTCCATGTGTCGATGTTACAGAGGCATGTATTCAACCCAAATACAGTAGAGCCGCAGAAAATAGAGAACCTCCGTGACGACTTAACCTACATAGAAGAACCGATCCGCGTAGGAGAACGTCGGATCAAGAGACTTAAAACGCGAACAATTCCACAAATCCAAATATTCTGGGGAAGGCCAGATCGAGTAACGGTAACATGGGAAGATGAAGAAGAGTTTCGTAGGAACTACCCTCACATGCTAGACTTGTAATCAAGATGGAATTCGGGACGAATTCCTTTTTAAGGGGGGAAGGGTGTAATGCCCTATTGACGACTCAATTGGCAAGACATTAGGAAAATGTTCTTGAGCCAAACCGCGGTTTCGGGTAAGTATCGGAAATGAAATAACAAAGAATGAGGATAGGTTAAGCTGGTCACGAGAGAGGCGGGTAAGTCTTGAATGAGCGGAAGAAGCTTCTAAGACCAAAATGTTGGAATTAAGGTGCTCGGGTTTGACATGCTCGGATTAGGGTGACTTAATGTGGGTTAGTATGGATTTTGTGGGATTTAAGATTAATCCAAAAGCTTAATACGAAACCTTAGGAGGAAGAAAGGTTTAAGCAAAACTTTTCCACAAAGAAAGCTTAAGTGAGCCAAGTTGCCACTTGTCATGAATTTAGGGGGAACCTACATCCTAGCTAGGATGATTAAGGTGGGTGGTTGGTTAGTAAATTGTAGGCTTCTCCTCTTCTATAAATAGAGAAGGAAACCAAAGGAAGAGGAGAGACATAGATGTTCAAGAGAAAACACTTACTTAACATTTTGTTTAAGAAGTTTAAGAAAGCTTGGGAAGGTAGAGGAATCAATCCGCTAAGTTGAATAAGGAAGCAATTGAGGTGAGTTTGTGATTTTCGTGTGTGCAAGGAGATTGTGAATACATATATGGTTGCTGGTGGTTGTGTGATATTGAATGCGTGAGTGAAAATTGTTGTTCCGTGTGTGTGTTAATAAATTCCGTGAAGTGGTACGTTAAGACAAGTGTTCGTTAGGTGATTGTTGTTAAAATGGAAGAAAGTGGCAACCATAAATGAATTGCGGAGTCATGATAGTGTGTAAATCGTGGTTGAGTGATGATAGTTATAAGAACTTAACAATTGTAGTAACATGTGTTTAATTAAGACCAAAGGATGGTCATAAACATGTAAGTAGTTATTGAATGAAGGTTTGTTTGATATATGTGTGTCGGAAGTTGTGGAAGTGGTGTGAGTGTGTATGAAGGTGGTGGTAACGTGTGGAGGACGGTTGTGAGAACCGTGTGGAGTGATTGGTAGTATTGTGGTTGTGAAGAATGGTGAAAGGGTTGAAAGTGGTATATGAGTAAGAGTTGAGTTAGGTGTAGAAAGGTTTGGCCGAGGGCCGTGGGCGCGGTGGGACCGTGCGGAGTGGTTGAATGGTAGTTTACGATTCGGCAATGTAGAAGGTTTACATTGTGGTCCGAATCGTAGAGGGTCCTTGTATGTTAACATTATGCGATTATACTTGTTGTTGTTACCGTGACTTTCACGGACTCGCTGAGCTGTTATGCTCACGTCTCACTCTCCTCCTTGCAGGGAAACCATAGTAAGACCATTAGGGAGCGGAAGGAAAGCAAGCAATAAGCCGGTGTAGTTTTATACCTTTTGCAAATGTAAGAATTGATTTGTAAAATGAACAAGTTTTATTCATATATATCAAGGTTTTGAATCGGCCGAAAAGTACATTGTGGTTTCCAAATATTTTATAAAAACATAAGTATTACATTGAGAAGAGGAAAGAGTATTGTGTGTGCTTGGCCTTAGTCCGGGGCAAGACTAACGGATCGATATGCTTGGGTCGCAAGGCTTAAGTATGTCGAGACGGGGTGTGCTGTCTAGTTCCAATTAAGTACCAACATTGGGTTTGGTAGCCTTAACTTGGGGCTCGGACGCGCACTAGTGACGCTCCCGTTCCTAGGGTGGTTCGGGGGTGTTACATAGTTTGTGTTTATTTCCGTTAAATTCTAAATTTGCCTTTCCTTTTCTAGGAACTTGAATAGATTTTCGTTTTCGTTTATAGTTTTGAGTTACTTTTTTGTTTGATTTATTTGGTTCTTAGATCGTCTGTTGTATGGAGACTGTATGATATGAGTTGGTACTAATAGTTGGAGCTTACGCTTGCGTGTTTTGAACTGAGCGTTGCTTCGTGTTTGTCTGAGAGTTGAAGAGATGGATTTGGAAGCTAGTTGTAAGGTATTACTGGTTGGAAAGATCTGTGTGCTTTTGTTTTGCTTTCAAATTATCCTCTTTTGATTTGAGCTTATTATGACCGGATGTTTCAAAGAGCTTTGCTTCAATTACCTTTTTCTTCTTTTGTTCTCATGATCTGGATTTGATTGCTGTGATTAAAAAAAACGATGCAGATTCATGATTCACGTTTGCTATTAGTTAATTTGGTCTTTGTGTTCTGCAGGATAAACTATCACACTTTCGGATTAAAGAGCTCAAGGATGTGCTTACTCAGCTAGGACTTTCAAAACAGGGAAAGAAGTTGGTTAAGATCTCTCTGCTAATCTTTCCATTTGTTTTTATTATGGTTGTGATTGCTTGCACAGTAGGATGATTATTAGTGGATTTTTCAGATGTTTTGGGCGATGTTTTTCTTGTCATAAATTGGTATAACAGTTGCCAAGATAATCTTAGGCACATATATTTTAAATATTGCTATCTGTCACATTTGATTCTAGACACTGGTGTTGGGGTAGATTTTGGTCAGTCTTCTGTTGTAGCTTAGGTATCAGATAAGCTCCACGTTACTCACATGGTAGCTGTTAAATCCTCGGGGTTACTAACGTGAAATATGTGTGTTTCTTATTATTCTGTTTGTATAGGACCTTATCGACCGGATCTTGAACCTTCTTTCTGATGAAAAAGGTTAATTGAAGCAATTCTATTTGTTTATCTACGTCTTGGTGTATTTAAATTAACTTCTAGCTCTGCCATCTTCTGATAAGTCCCCCCTCTTAATTCCTTATTGACAGCTGCTAGGTCGTGGTCTAAAAAGACTACAGTGGCAAGGGAAATAGTTGCAAAACTAGTGGACGATACATATAGGTGGAGGTCCTTTTCTTTCAATGGATTTCTTACAAAATGCCATGCTTTTTCTGGGCAATGCTTTGTTACCACAATGTTTTTTGTGTTTCATAGGAAAATGAAAGTATTTGGGGCAAGTGATTTAGCATCAAAAGGACACGTAAATTCAGAGACCAGTAATCTGAAAGTTAAGGGGGAGCCTGGAGATCCCTATCAACCAGAAATTAAAGTTCGATGTGTTTGTGGAAATTCATTAGCAACAGACTCAATGATACAGGTAATCTGGGACAAACTTGCTGTGTCTATTCATGTTTGAGCTGAGTGTAGACCATTTATTTGGTGTATTATGGCCAATGACTTGATATATTTCTTGTTGATTCCATTTGTAAGTTCAGCAATTCTATTTGGTTGCAATATGTTATATATTTTCTTTTGTTTCAATTTCAGTGTGAGGATCCAAGATGCCATGTTTGGGAGCATGTTGGCTGTGTTACAGTCCCAGAAAAGCCTATGGACGGAAATCTACCACTTCCTGAATCATTTTATTGTGAAATTTGCCGACTTTCTCGAGCTGACCCGTAAGTTTTTCATCGATTTTACTCTTCTTCTCTTATTTTTGTTTACTCTTCTCCTCTTATTTTTGTTTACTCTTCTCCTCTATTGCTTGATATTTTTTTTTCCTGTTAGAACTGAAAAGAAAGACATCTACTCACAATTGATATGCTTTCCATTCTAGTTTATTTATCTCCTTTCGTTTAATTGTTGTTTTTCTTGTAGTAGTCTTCTCATAGTAGTTAGAATTTGTTGTGAATTTTAATTGTTATCTTTAGATTAAATAACTTTGGTTAAAAATTAGTATTGTTGTCCGCGGTAATCATACATGCCTTCCTTGTGCAGGTTTTGGGTTACAATGGCACATCCACTCTATCCAGTGAGGTTGACTGCAACAACCATCCCAACTGATGGGTAAGAACTTTTTACTGTCTTTGTTGCTCTCGTTTTGAGCTTGTGTTTAATAATTTTTAAGTTACAATTGTTAGCATTTTTTTTTACTTTAGATAACTGAAGCACTCTGTGGGTTATCCTACGTGATATATCACCATCTGGTTCATTTTGCATTAAATGCGTTCACAATGTTATTTTCTCGAATGATCTGCAATAAAACGCTCACTAATGATACATCTGCATTGTGCGAATTAGTACTTTATAATTTTTTTCCATTTCTTTGGGAAAGGGCTATAGTGGTGAATTAAGAAGACTCTGTCATGTTCCTGTCAGTCACTTAAGTTTTCAGCGAGGAACTGATATCAGACATTCATTTTAGTCTCCAAGAACAAGAATCACAATAGTTTCCTAGCTAGATTCACATTATCTTCTGCAGAAATATTGCTATTGGCTTTTGTTCATTCTAATACTCTGGTCCAAAACATCGAGTACAAGCACAATGCAAAGTGTTGAGAGAACATTTCAAATCACAAGGGCAGACAAGGAGTTGTTAGCCAAACAAGAGTATGACGTTCATGTTGGGTTTTGTAAAGTACATTAGATATGTAAAAGTTGTATCTACCTATGCGTTTCTAACATGGATATAATTTCTTCTAGGCTTGGTGTATGCTATTGAATGACAAAGTTATCTTTAGGATGCAGTGGCCTCAGTATGCTGATCTGCAGGTCAATGGTATGACAATGACATCTTTCTGTGTTTAAGTCTGTTATGAGCATTTCCTACGTAAAAATGGAATGGAATATTCTTGCATATAAACATAAAATCCCGTTGGAAGATTGTATTCACATAATTATAAAATCCCGTTGGAAGATTGTATTCACATAATTACAATGTTTAAATTTTCCTGTTATTCTAATTGTTCTTGATAAGTATCCTTCATACTTTCTGATATAATATATACCCTATCATTTAACAGGTGTGCCAGTTCGTGCAATTAACGCGACGATGGACCTATTGTGTGTTTTCCATCTCTTTTCAGTTGTAACCCTTTTACCTTTAAATATGGAAGTCGATATCTCATACATTGAAAATTTTGGATTCAATGGTGTAATATGTTCCATCTTTTTATCTTGGCAGATCACATCTTGTATTGGGGATGGAATTAGCAGAATATCCTTGAGTAGAGGTGATAACCGGAGTTTTTGTTTTGGAGTTAGACTTGTGAAGCGCAGGACTCTACAACAGGTACTGATGACTGATATTGCATGAGAAACATTTAAATGATTTGGTCGGTCTAGATGAAGACATGACTATTTAGCACGGAAAGAAAATCATTATCTGCATTCATAAAGTAAGAACCAAAATAAAAGGGCATCCCAAGAAAGTAATCTTTATAAGTTACATGTGGGTTACACACTTAACTTTTTCCTTGTTATTTCTCACTTCCAAGAAATCTTGACATGTTCATCCGATTTCCATTTTCAATGTCCTATTTGCTCTTTCTCTAATTTCGCTTGAGTCACTGAACTTGGTATTGCATGATCAATGGTGTACTAGATGAAGCTACGTTGGATTGCAGTTAGTTTGATCATGTGTAGTTTGTCATGTGCTGCTAAATTTTATTTCCTTTTATAGATTTTTTCACTATTGTTAGTGTTGTTGAATGCTCAGAAATTCAAGTAGTGTGTTCTTGGCTCCAAGTAGCGTATATAATTACTCACTTTCGCATTTAGGTTCTAAATTTAATTCCAGAAGAGGCTAAAGGAGAGAAATTCGAAGATGCTCTTGCACGTGTACGCCGATGCATTGGAGGCAGAGGTGGAGATGATAATACCGACAGTGATAGTGACATTGAAGTTGTTGCTGATTTCTTTGGTGTCAACCTCCGGTGTCCTGTAAGTAAATAATGGCAATGACAGTCACATATTTTAATGATTATTCATCTTCGAAGGGACATCTGATGGCTTGTTTACATTTTCTTGCAGACTGAATCTAATATATTATTATTTGCTTGTGTCATTAGATGAGCGCTTCTAGGATAAAGGTTGCTGGGAGATTTTTACCCTGTGTGCACATGGGCTGTTTTGACCTTGAGGTGTTTGTGGAGTTGAATTAACGTTCCAGAAAGGCAAGTCTTCTATTTGAGTCTAGATATTGTTTTTTTTTCTTTTGTTTTCTGACTGTATTTGATTTGTGGTTTGTTTGCATGCAGTGGCAGTGCCCTATTTGTCTGAAGAACTACTCACTGGAGCATGTAATCGTGGATCCTTATTTTAACCGTATCACATCTAAGGTATACTCATGGGAATACCAAAATTCGTAAATCTTTCTGGCTACACTTTATTCAATTGTTGTCTCCTGCGCGACAGATGAAGCATTCTGATGAAGAGGTGAATGAGATTGAAGTGAAACCTGATGTTTCTTGGCGTGTAAAGTCCAAAAGTGAGAGTGAACTTTGGCAATTGGGGGAACTCTCACAGTGGCATGCACCCGATGGTAGTTTTTTGCCCTCTGCTGATGAGATTAAGATGGAAATGTTAATTCCGATTAAACAAGAAGGTTTTTCAGATGGCCCGGCTTCTTTGAAACTTGGAATTAGGAAGAACCGCCATGGCATATGGGAAGTTAGCAAACCTAATACAAATGGATTATCCTCCAGTAATAGGCAAGAAAATCTTGGGTACCCAGGGAAGAATATTATATCAATGAGTAGTAGTGGTACCGGAAGTGATGGTGATGATGCAAGCGTAAACCAGGATGGTATCGAAGCCTTTGACTTTGTAGCCAATGACATTGAACTTGATTCTATCTCCATGAATGTTGATTCAGGTTACAACTTTCCTGACAGAAACGAACCTGGAGAGGGTAAAAATAATGAAGTCATTGTTCTAAGTGATTCTGATGAAGCAAACGATGTTTTAGTCACCTCAAGATCCGCATACAGTGGTTGTCAAACTGATGGTGGGATAAATTTTCCACTGAACCCTTCTGGAGTCATTAACTCATATAATGGAGACCCTCACTCCATAACTGGGGGAAGTTCACGCTTAGGTCTTTTCAATAAAGATGATGATTTTGATGCACCCCTTTGGCCATTTTCTTCTGAAGCTCCGGAAACCTCTGGGTTCTTAATGCCAACGGTTCATAAGGTTTAGTTGCTTTGCATCATCATGGTCCACTGAACTGTGCACCTGACATGAATGGAGGTTACACCATGGCTCCTGACACACCAATGACATTTGTTCCTGTTATTCAGGGCTCTGCTTGACGATCTGAAGCAGTTGCTAACGATGGCCTAGTTGATGATCCTCTTGCATTTGGTAGAGAAGATCCCTCACTTCAAATATTTTTGCCAACAAAACCAGATGCTTCCGCTCAATCAGGTTTCAAAAACCATGCTGATATGTCAAATAGTATCCGCATTGAAGACTGGATTTCTCTTAGGCTAGGCGATAGCGCCTGTGGAAATCACGGAGAGCCGGCCACTGAAAACGGGATTAACTCAAGCCAGCAGATGTCTACAAGGGAAGATTCTTTTGATACAACGACAGAGACTGGTTCGTTCTCTGATTGAAACTAATTATGACTTTCTTAAAACATCTAAGGGACTTATAAATCTTTTTTTTTTTTATAAACTAAATCTAATTGAGCCCTCTTCATTATGGTGCATGACATTTGTCTTTCTTAACTAAACTGCTGGGTCTTGTAAACAACTGAAGAAGAAAGATCGATTTTAGTTTTTGAATGTAGCTAATTGTCTTCGACAATGTTTTGTTTATCTGTAGTTCATGTTGTGTATACTTACTGACTGTTACTGAGTATTTGCAGCCTCATTGCTTCTGGGTATGAATGACAGCAGACAAGACAAGGCGAAGAAGCATAAATCAGATAATCCATTTTCATTTTCTCGTCAGAAGCGTTCTGTAAGACCTCGGATGTTCCTATCCATTGACTCAGATTCTGAGTGATGTTTTCTCAGTCTTTCGGATGGTTCAGTTCCTTTTGACTCTTAACTATATGCACAGAACAATGAACAGAATAATCAGACAGTAGACCGGAGTTCTTGAAGATTTGCTTAATTCTTAGCTGCAGGCAAGAGTTGCACCGGTATAGATTTTTCTCTTGTACCTTGTTTGTTGTTGTATCTCTTCAACATCGGTTCAGAATCATTGCATTATCTGCTACACTACATGATGTAATTTGCAAAGCAAAGCACAAGCTGACTTTAGTATACTAGTTAGGCAGAAAAAGTGGGCACAGGGTGGTTCTGGTTCGGTAATTTGTATACCCAAATAGGTTTTTTATTCTTTTATATATACGGTTGATAAAATTACTCAAACGCAGGAGCCATAAAGAGTATAGCATTGTAAAGAAAGAAAAGAGCTACTATTTTTCATATATTTATTGTAAAGAAGAGAGACCTCCTGCTCCTCCATTTGTAATGTAATCATGTGAATTGATTTGAGTTCATGGTTCTGGCTAAAGTCAGACCTCAGAATCATTACTCTGTAATACACAGTGCTATGGCAAAGAAGAGCTTCATAACGCTTGGAAGACACGCGCTTAACATGTGCGTTTGTAAATATTGGAAATTACAATTTGGGCTAAATCCAATGCAAATTTGCTACATAAAACGCCTAATTTAAATCAAATGTTAATTTGTCTCATGAATGGCCCAAATAGTTCGTTAAGGTTCTTACTAATTACATATATTTTTGTTCAGATTCCGATCAATTATGGATTACTTTGGATTCATATTTTTTATATTCATTTAGAAACTAAATAAAATTTGGTTCGGTTCCAATATATGTTTTTATTTGGATCAGGTATAAATAATAGAAATTTTTTTACGATTCCTCTCTATATTTGAATATTTCATACCTGAAAAATACCTAAAAAATTATAAATTTTTTTAAAAAATTACCCTAAAATCTCATATATATTTACATGTTTTCAGATCAATCGGGTATTCATTCGGTATCGATTTGGTATATGATATTATCTGATATCTACCAGTATAAATGAAAAGGATATAATAGATATTTTTATCGGTTCCAAATACTACTCAGTATCCATTATTTTGAGTTGGTTTTGATTCGGTTTTTCGATTTTAGATATTTTGTCGAGGGCTAAGTGAGTTCGTCGTGTTATTTGACTTGATTGGTCAATTAGTCTCCTAATTTTAAGTTAGTGTGAGATACTATTTCTTTTGATGATTATTTATTTTGGGATTCTCACTAATTTTATTGCCTGTGAAAAGTTAAATCAAGATGGTTATTGTAAAATTAAAATGTAACCCTAGCCAAACCGGCCTAGTTGATCCAACGGATGGTGTAATCTGACGTGGAATGTTCGATTTAAATAAGTGACTCCGTTACGATGGGGAAATCTGAAGAAACAAAATACTGGGAGGAGAAGAACCGAAAGTCAAAAAACACGTCAAATTTTGAGACTTTGGAAGGTGCACGTGATCACACAGGAACTTAACCCGGACGTAATTGCCGTCACTAAACCGGATTGTATAATCGGCGACTAGTCCGGTTACCCTTCTTTTGTTTCCGTCTCCGAGCGACGATTGTGTTTCTTTTTCCCGTCTGGTTTGGTTGGTGTCTGCTGAATTTTTTTCCCTGGGAAAAAATCTTGTCGAGCTTTGTGGAAGCCCTAGTTTCAATCTTCTCATTAATCTTATCCCTTTTTATATGTTCAGTCTTCCGATTTTGGTTTGTGTTTTTATTTTTTCCGTTAAATTCTGAATTTGTTTTTTTTCCTTGTGAAGTTGAAAGGATTTTCGTTTTCATTTATGGTTTTTAGTGATTTTTTTGTTTGGTTTCTTTGTTGATTAGATCGGCTGCTGTATGGAGACTGTATGATGTGAATTGGTACTAATAGTTGGAGTTTACGTTTGCGTGTTTTGAACTGAGCGTTGCTTCGTGTTTGTCTAAGGGTTGAAGACATGGATTTGGAAGCTAATTGTAAGGTATTATCGGTTGGAAAGATCTGTGTGATTTTGTTTTGCTTTCAAATTGTCTTATTTTGATTTGAACTTGTCATGACCGGATATTTCAAAGAGCTTTGCTTCAATTACCTTTTTTCTGCTATTCGTTTACATGATCTGGATTCTCTATCACTTAGTTAATTTGGCTTTGATTTGCTCAAAATTTAGTTTGTTGTGTTTTGCAGGATAAACTATCATATTTTAGAATTAAAGAGCTCAAGGATGTGCTTACTCAGCTGGGACTTTCGAAACAGGGAAAGAAGCAGGTTAAGATTTTACTGTTAATCTTTCCATTTGTTGTAGTTATGGTTGTGATTCCGCCGTACAGAAGAAGGTTTATTTTCTGATGCTTTTCTTGTCATGAGAACAGCTGCCTAAATAATCTAAGACATATACATTTCAAAGACTGTTATCTGTCTCATTTGATTCTAGACACCAATTGGTGTTGGGTAGATTTGGGTCAGTCTTCTGTTGTAGCTTAGGTATGAGATAAGCTCCACGTTGCTCACAGGGTGCTATTGAATAGTCGTGGGGGTAATAACTTGGACTTGCCATGGTGAAATATATGTGTTTCTTATTATCTGTTTGATATTTTCTTGCACAGGACCTTGTCGACCGGATCTTGACCCTTCTTTCTGATGAACATGGTAATTTGACCAATCCTTTTTCTTTATTCACGCCTTGGTGTATTTTAATGAACAGCTAGCCATCTTCTGATAAGCTCCCATTTTAATTTATTGACAGCTGCCAGGTTGTGGTCTAAAAAGAATACAGTGGCAAGGGAAGAAGTTGCAAAATTAGTGGACGATACATACAGGTGGGGACTCGTTTCTTACAATGGATTTCTTACAAATTGCCATACTTTTTCTGTTCAATCTGTTGATACCACACTGTTTTTTTGTGTTCCATAGGAAAATGCAAGTATGTGGGGCAAGTGATTTAGCATCAAGAGGACGAGTAAGTTCAGAGACCAGTAATCTTAAAGTTAAGGGGGAGCCTGAAGATCCTTATCAACCAGAAATGAAAGTTCGGTGTGTTTGTGGAAATTCACTAGAGACAGACTCAATGATACAGGTAATCTGGGACAAACCCGCTGTGTCTATTCATGTTTGAGCTGGCTGTAGACCATCTCTTTGGTGTATTATGGCCAATGACATGATGTATTTGTTGGTGATTCCATTTGTGAAGTTCAGCGTTGCTATTTGGCTGTAATTATGATTTTTTTTTTTTTTCGATATCAGTGCGAGGATCCAAGCTGCCATGTTTGGGAGCATGTTGGCTGTGTTATTGTCCCAGAGAAGCCTATGGATGGAAATCCACCACTTCCTGAAACATTTTATTGTGAAATTTGCCGACTCTCTCGAGCTGACCCGTAAGTTTTTCAAGGATTTTACTCTTAATTCTTCTCTGACTTTAAGCTGTGGTTAAATTTCACATTTGATATGCTTTCCATTCTAGCTTCTTTATTTCCTTTCATTTGATTGTTTTCCTTTTTCTAGTAATGTGTTCATAATATTTGGAGTTTTTCTGTCAATTTTATTTGGTATCTTTACATTAAAGACTTTGGTTATTTTTTAATTTTGTTATCTGCGGTTTTAATAAGTCGTCTTCCTTGTGCAGCTTTTGGGTTACAGTGGCACATCCACTCTCTCCAGTGAAGTTGACTACAGCAACAATCCCAACTGATGGGTAAGAACTTCCTTTTTTTATGTTGCTGTCGTTTAGAGCTTGTGTTTTATGTCATTCTTAAATTACAATAGGTAGCATTTTTTAATCTGGATTGCTGAAGCACTCTGTGGGCTATCCTAGATGATACATCACCATCTGTTTCGTTGTGCATCAGATGTAATCACAATGTTGGTTTCCCCAATGGTGTGCAATAAAACGATCAGTCGATCACTAATGATACATCTTCATAGAGTGAATTAGTACTTTATAATAGTGGTGAATTAAGAAGACTCAGTTACGGTCCTGCCGGTCTCTTTATTTTTCAGTTAGGAGCTGATATAAGATATTAATTCTAGTCTCTTGAGAACAAGGATGACAATTGTTTCCTAGCTAGATGCACAGCACCTTCTGCAGATATATTTCTATTGGCTTTTGTTTGTTCTAATAGTCTGGTCCAAAACTTTCCAGTACAAGCCCAATGCAAAGTGTTGAGAGAACATTTCAAATCACAAGGGCAGACAAGGAGTTGTTGGCTAAACAAGAGTACGACGTTCAGGTTGGGTTTTGTAAAGTACATTAGATATGTAAAAGCTGTATCTACCTATGCATTTCTAACTGGGATTTGATTTCTTTTAGGCTTGGTGTATGCTCTTGAATGACAAAGTTATCTTTAGGATGCAGTGGCCTCAGTATGCTGATCTGCAGGTCAATGGTATGAAAGTGATATCTCACTGTGTTCAAATCTGATATGAACATTTCCTACATAACAGGGGAATGGGATATTCTTGCATATAAACAGAAATTCCCCTGGGCAGATTGTATACACACTGTTTTAGTTTTCCTGTTATTCGAATCGTGCTTGATATGTATGCTTTATACTTTCTGATCTAATATATACCTTATCATTAACAGGTGTGCCAGTTCGTGCAATTAACCGTCCGGGGTCACAGCTTTTAGGGATCAACGGCCGCGACGATGGACCTATTGTGTGTTTTTCCATCTCTTTTCAGTCGTAACCCTTTTACCTTAAATATAGAAGCCGATATCTCATACATTGAAATTTTTGGAATTAGTAGTGTAATATGGTAATATGTGACCACCTCATTATATCTTGGCAGATCACACCTTGTGTTAGGGATGGAGTTAACAGAATATCCTTGAGTCGAGGTGACAACCGTAGTTTTTGTTTTGGAGTTAGACTTGTGAAGCGTAGGACTCTACAACAGGTAAAATCACAGATATTGAATAAGAAACATTTAAATGATTTGGTCAGTCTACTAGGGAAATAAAGGCATGACTGTTCAACATGGAAAGAAAATGATTGTCTGAATTCGAAAAGAGAACGAGAATACATAGGCATCCCAAGAAATAATCTGTATAAGTTACCTGTGGGTTACAAACTTAACTTTTGCATTGTGATTTCCCACGCCCACAAAATCTTGACGTGTTCATCAGATTTCCAATTTCAGAGTCCTATTCTCTCTTCGTCTATTTCACTTGAGTTAACGAACCTGGTCTTGTATGATCAATGGTGTACTAGATGAAGCTACGTTGGATTACAGCTATTTATTTAACTGTAGTTTGTCCTGTGCAGCAACATTTTATTCCCTCTAATCTCTTTTTATCACTATTGCTAGTGTTGTTGAATGCTCAAAAGTTTAGGTAGTGTGTTATTGTTCCCAAGTTGCCTATATAATTACACATTTTTGTATTTAGGTTCTTAATTTGATTCCAGAAGAGTCTAAAGGGGAGACATTTGAAGATGCTCTTGCACGTGTTCGTCAATGCATTGGAGGCAGAGGTGGAGATGATAATGCCGACAGTGATAGTGACATTGAAGTTGTTGCTGATTTCTTTAGTGTCAACCTCCGGTGCCCTGTAAGTAAACATTCGCAGTGACAATCACATATTTTAACGCTTATTCATCTTCTTAGGGCCATCTAATGCTGTGCATGTTTACATTTTCGTGCAGACTTAATTTAATATTATATTATTTGCTTGTGTTATTAGATGAGCGGTTCTAGGATAAAAGTTGCTGGGAGATTTTTACCCTGTGTGCACATGGGCTGTTTTGACCTTGAGGTGTTTGTGGAGTTAAATCAACGTTCCAGAAAGGCAAGTGGCTATCTATGTCTAGATATTGGTTTTTCTCTTGTTTTATGACTTTATTTGTTTTGTGGTTTGTTTACATGCAGTGGCAGTGCCCTATTTGTCTGAAGAACTACTCGGTGGAGCATGTAATCGTGGATCCGTATTTTAACCGTATCACGTCTAAGGTATACTTTTGGAAATACTAGAACTCGAAAATCTTCGTGGCTACACTTTTATTCAATTGTTGTTCTACTGCATGACAGATGAAGCATTGTGATGAAGAGGTGACGGAAATTGAAGTGAAACCTGATGGTTCTTGGCGTGTAAAGTCTAAAAGTGAGAGTGAGCGTAGGCAATTGGGGGAACTCTCACAGTGGCATGGACCTGATGGTAGTCTTTGCCCCTCTGCTGATGAAATAAAACAGAAGATGGAAATGCTAATTCCGGTTAAACAAGAGGGTTTTTCAGATACCCCTACCCCTCTGAAACTTGGAATTAGGAAGAACCGCAATGGCCTTTGGGAAGTTAGCAAACCTACTACAAATGGAGTATCTTCCAGTAATAGGCAAGAAAAGCTTGGGTACCCAGGGAAGAATATTATACCAATGAGTAGTAGTGCTACTGGAAGTGGTAGGGATGGTGATGATGCAAGCGTAAACCAGGATGCTATTGGAGCCTTTGACTTTGTAGCCAACGACATCGAACTTGATTCTATCTCCATGAATGTAGATTCAGGTTATAATTTTCCTGACAGGAACGAACCTGGAGAGGATAGAAATAATGAAGTCATCGTTCTAAGTGATTCTGATGAAGAAAATGATGTTGTAATCACACCAGGACCTGCATACAGTGGTTGTCAGACCGATGGTGGGTTAAATTTTCCACTGAACCCTCCTGGAATCATTAACTCGTATAGTGGAGACCCACACTCCATAGCTGGTGGAAGTTCACGTTTAGGTCTTTTCAATGATGATGATGATTTTGATACACCCCTTTGGTCATTTCCTTCTGAACCTCCGGAAACCTCTGGGTTCCAATTATTTAATGCTGACGAGTCAGAAGGTTTAGTTGGTTTGCATCATCATGGTCAACTAAATTGTGCGCCTGAAGTGAATGGAGGTTACACCATGGCGCCTGAGACATCAGTGGCATCTGTTCCTGTATCTGCTGGACGATCTGAAGCAGTTGCTAACGATGGCCTAGTTGACAATCCTCTTGCATTTGGTAGAGACGATCCCTCACTTCAAATATTTTTGCCAACAAAACCAGATGCTTCAGCTCAGTCAGGTTTTACAAACCATGCTGATATGTCAAATGGTAACCGCAGTGATGACTGGATCTCGCTTAGGCTAGGTGATAGCGCCTGTGGGAATCATGGACAGCCTGCAACTGAAAACGGGCTTAACTCAAGCCACCAGATCTCTACAAGGAAGGGTTCTTTTGATACAACGACAGAGACTGGTTCGTTCCCTGACTGAAACAAATCATATGTTTTTCTGAAAACATTGAAGAATCCTATAATTATTGATCCTTTTCTTGATGGTGCATTACATTTGTCTTTACTTTTCTAAAGCTTGCTTAGTCTTGTAAACAACTGAAGAAGAAAGATCGATTTCAGTTTTTGTATATAATTGTCTTCGGCAATGCTTTTTTTTTTAAATGTACGTAGTTCATTTTGTTATACTTACCGACTGTTCTGCGTATTTGCAGCTTCGTTGCTTCTGGGTATGAATGACAGCAGACAAGACAAGGCAAAGAAGCAAAGATCAGATAATCCATTCTCATTTCCTCGTCAGAAGCGTTCTGTAAGACCTCGGATGTTCCTGTCCATTGACTCGGATTCCGAATGATTATTTTTTCTGTCTCTCTTGGGATGATTCGGTGTTCCTTTTGACTCTTAACGGTATGCACAGAACAATGAACAGGATCACCAGACAGTAGACCGGAGTTTGCCAAGATTTGCTTGATTCTTTGTGCAGGCATGAATTGAACCGGTATTGATATCTCTCTTGTACGATGTTGGTGTCTCTCTTCAAAATCTTGGCCTTGTCTGCTACAGTGCAAAATACATTTTGCAAAGCAAAGCACAGGCTGATTTTGGTCACTAGTAGGCAGAAAAAGTGGGCACAGGGTGGTTCTGGTTTAGTCGGTAATTTGTATACTCGAATAGGTTTTTAATTCTTTTTTGTGGGACGGTCGATAAAATTACTCGAAGCCAGGAGCCATAGAGAGAATATAGCATTGTAAATCATGGCTCCAATTTTCATTTATTTATTGTAAAAAAAGAAATGAAATCTCTTTCTCCTCCATTTGTGAAAGTAATGTCTGAATTGATTGAGTTCATGGTTCTGGCCGAAGTCGGAATCATTACTGTTGTACTAGTACACTGTTATGTCAAAGAAGATAACAGTGAGCTACATAGCACTTAGATGACACGTGCCTAACATGCGCGTGTATGAATATAAGGTAATACCCGTTGGGCCAAATCCGATGAGAATTTGCTTCATGAAGGGCCCAAGTTGTTCGTAAAGACCCACACCATAGTTGGACATAAGCTTATCCTCATTATACGGATAATACCAATGCCGTCCTCGTACGTATGTTTAATTTGAAAGACTCTTTAGAAGTCTGTTCCAGAATGTCACTTATTGTCCGTAGTGCTAGGCATAACGGAAAACAGGACAAAAAATCACATATATGAATAGAGAACGATAAATTTGAAAAATTATATTTACTTTTTAAATAATTTCCGCCACATAACAGGACGAATATTTCAAGATTCGGGAACAGATGCTTAACTAAAAAAAGAAAAAGTGCTTAATACTACTCTACAAACCAAAAATTTATTATATCATATATTCATATTAACTTTTTTTTGTCATCAAACTTTTTATTAAAATTTGCTCAAAATGGGCCAGTACATCACATGGATTCCAACTGATAGCATAAAAAGAAAAGAAAAATGGACTGGAGAATTAGGTCCAATTCTAAGAAATACCTAGAAAATACCTCATCTTACATTTGGATTCGTGTTGACCCATTGAAAACGTCAGCACGCAGATCGCCGGCACTCGCCGAGAAGATCGTCACCTAGCCCGACTTTTGTTCTACTTTTTTCTCTGTTATAACCTATCTGGTGGCCTCCGATACCAAGATTATATTGTTGAAGTTTGTTTTTCTTCATCATCATGTTTTTCTTGTGTAATAGTAGAAGCAATTGTCACTGCGAGTGGTGTGCCAGAATGTCGGACGAGCCAGATTTGGAACTGAAAAAGAAAACTGCTGATTAAAAAGAAAAACGAAAAAAAAACAACCAACATATGCCGAAGAGGGAATTGGAAACAAAACTCGAGAGAGTTTTTTTATATTGTGGACCTTTATCTTCTTTTTCATGTTTATTTTTCAGTTTGAATAACTATCATAAAACTACCAATAAATACTCTCAAGTTTTTATAAATTAATAATGATGAGATTATTTTTTATATTAATTTATTGATATATTTATTAATCTACAAAATTAGTAATGAACCAAAAAGCTATTAATTTATGGAAGTATAAATCTATAGAGGCTATACTGTATTGCAAATTTATGGTATCTATTTTTTACGATTTTAGTTAGGATTTGAATAACTAAGTTTTCTGTATTTATAAAAACACATTATTTAATTTAAATACTACAAAATCATTCTTATCAATAATATATCGAAACAAAACTAATTCTTTTCAAAATCTGTTCTCTTGAAATAAACAAATATATACTGTTTTCCTTTAGAATTACATTTTACAAAGTTTAATTATTATATATATATACACACATAACTATTATATAATAGTAGAAAATGTCGACTGACTTATAGCAGATACTAACAAAATCACATAACCATTTCATCAAAAATATATTTCATTATCGATAACAAATCAGTTGTCAATAACATAGAAAATGTTTTCATTTAACTACTAACAACAAAATATAATTGCACAATCAATATAACAGAATATATTTGTTATATGATGTAACCATTTCATTAAAAATATTTTCAATCAGTAATGAGTATCAAAAAACATTATGCTCTTTCTTATTAATTTCTTTTTGCCAACAAGTAACCAATGAATCGACAATATATGATTCATAGCTTAAGTTCTTCAATTAAAATTAGGTGCGGTTCGAACTCGTCACCTAGTACCTACTAAAATCAGAGACAAGTTAAGTGGGTCACCTGTTTCTTGACTTCTTAATCACTTTTTAAAGTCAATAATATATATTTTTGCTAATTTAATTGGAACCAGTTATATTTTTCTTGATTGTCATGATTGGTGACTAAAATGAATATTAACATGCGAAATATTTTATACTAATATAAGTGGTGACCAAATTTCTGCACACCATGAAATGTAGAATATATTGATCATGTTTGTAATAAAACTATTTCCAAAATATTTTTCCGATCGGTTAGTTATATTACATATTCAAAACATTTAGACGAGACTTCATGAAGAAGTATTTTAAGATATTTAATCCAATCACGTATTTCCAAAATTTATATACTCCCGCTGTGTCAAATTAAATGTTCCAAAATTATACACACAAATTAAAAAACAATTTCAATTTTTTATTTTTCTAATTTAAAATATTATTTTTAATCTACTTTTTCAATTACTGGAAAAAGAATTTCCTCTGAAACATAATTTAATCAAAGACTAAGAAATATATATATATATATATATATATCAACTTATTATTTCCGTATAAATATATTCACCATTATATTTATGATTATAATATGATTTCAAAAAATACAAATTCACTATCTACATTTTGTTCAATTCTTCACCTATATACATTCACTTCCTTTAGTTTCTTAATAGTTGGCGATCCACATTTCGGGCGGAATTTCAATGCAAGAGTGAAAGAAAATATGTAGAAATTTATAATTTAATAAGGTAATTTACTGTGTGTAAATTATAAAAATAATATATTTTCATCAAAGAGCAACATGTTGACACCCGTGTCATGAGCTCTTCATTTTTTTGATATTATAGGCTTTGCAATGACATGTTGAGAGTTTCGACCAGTTTTCAATCGGAAAAAAAGAGATGATAAGTTTCCATATTGATTTGGTGAAAATTTGAGAAAGTAAAATTTTAGTAGGTGGCAATGCTAAGTTAAAACTATCAAATGATCTATTTAAAAGAAGAAAGAAGAAAGAAGAGAGATAAGTTACATTTTTTTCATTAAAAATTATTTATTTGGTACAATTTGTTATTACTCAAGATAATTTATTCTGTTTTCATTAAACATAAAATTATTTTCTTACACATAATGATGAGAGAATATGAAAAGACATTATCAACATCTATTTAAACAAAAAGTATGAGACTGAATAAAATGCGTCTAAATATAATGCAATATTTAATTATTACAAATGAATTTTTTGGCTTATTAGAAAATTTCATTTTCATTATATGTGATGCTCATGTAAATATTAAGATATTCATTGCCACTATATTCGCTAATACTCTACATATATATAATAAATTTAATTTGATATCAGTTTCATAAAAAAAGTTTAGAAAATTTAATTTTATAATTTTTATTTAGTTTTCCTACATTAAATAAGTTTAATGCAAAAATCCATTATATCTTCTTTAATTAATTTTTAAATTAAAATAAATTTAGTAACTTTTCATCTTCTTCATTTTCTACAAATTAAGATTTAAATTATTACATGTCTATTTATAAATTCTAAATTCACTAATTATTAGACATATTTGTTTTAATTTTAGTTTCATTATACGATATAAAATTATATGAGATATGTAGAGAATTTATAATTTGTTTTTGTAATTGTGGTAAATTTATAAAAAAAATTATATTCAGATATATGTTTATAATTTTTCTTACTTGTGGTATTATATTTTGTTACGAAATCAATAAGATGTATGTTTTCGTATTAAATTTTTAATTATAATATTATTTTATTTTAAATACTAATTAATTCACTAAATTATGGTTTCACATTTATAATTTGTTTTCAATTATAGTTTAAAATTAAGAGTTTGTTTTAAAGATAAGTGATGATGTGGCTCTCTTCTTAGAGAGCAACATTTTATTTTATATATATAGATTATGGACATTTATCTTCTTTTTCATTTTAATTATTCAGGCTGAATAATTATCCTAAATCTACCTATAATATACTGTCAAATTTTTATAAATTAATAAAAATCCTGAAATTTTTTTTTTGTGTGTTAATTTAACAATATATTAATTAATCTACAGAATTAACATGAAACCAAAAAATATACTAATTTATCAAAGCATTAATCTATAGAGGTTATACTGTATTAGAAATTTGTAGTATTTATTTTTTACAATTTTAGTCAAGAGTTTAGTAACTAAGTTTTCTGTATTTATAAAAACACATTATTAGTTGAAAAAAACACATTATTTAATTAAAATACTATGAAATCGTTCTTATCAATAATATATAGAAACAAAACTAATTCTTTTTAAAATATATTCTCTTAAAACAAAAAATATATACCGTTGTGCTTAAGAATTACATTTTACAATGTTTAACTATTACACACACACATAATTCAATGTAATAGTAAAAGATGGCTGAGTGATAGCACTACTAATAAAATCACAGAACAATTTCATCAAAAATATATTTCATTATCGATAACAAATCAACCGTCAATAATATTTTCATTTAAATACTATCAACAAAATATAATTGCACAGTTGATGTAACGGAATATATTTGTAAAATGAACCATTTCCTTAAAAATATTTTCAATGAGTAATGAGTGACACCAAAATATTATGCTATTTCTTAGTAATTTTTAAAGTCAATTATTATATATTTTTCTGATATAATAAGAACCATTTTTATCTTTCTTGACTAAAATAATTTGGTGTCCAAACTGCACTACCATAAAAATATTATGCATATTCTTAGTTTAAAGCCCTGAGTTTATTTTCAAGAATTATTTTTGCTTTATTCCTAATTTACAAGGATACTTTTATTTGATTTGTAAAGATGAAAAATACTTTTTTTTGTCCAAACTAAAATTTTATTTAATTAATAGAAGTGGTTGGTGGATACAATAAAACTTGATTTGCTAAATAATCAGTATCGCTATTACTCTCTCTTCTCACAAACATAAAGAAAATCAGAAAGAAGTTCTTCTTCAATTTAAATATGTCATTCACGATTTCATAGAGTTTTCGGAGGATTGGAGTTGTTCACCGCCATGATTAATTGTTGTGAATCTAAGTAGATAATCATCTTTCTCAGTCCTATAACTCGAGCTTGAAGAAACAGATCTCTCATCGCGAGTCCTTCAACCACCAAGGGCGATTCCACCTGCATATAGCTCTTAGATCCTTGGGAAACTATTCCACCTTCCAGATCTTTGATTATCCCGCCTGTACCCGATGATCCCAATTGATCTTTCCAAGCTCCATCACAGAAACCTGAAACGGTTTTGATATTCAACGGATTCAGATCCGAGACTCGGGGAAGAGGTACGTGAACTTTCTCTGGTAATTGAACAGAGTTCCATTCTATAGCATTTGTAATTGCTTTTGTCATTGTTTCACATGCCGATAATCTGAAATCCAAAAAATCCTCTTGTTTATAGAGTACCAAATGGCCCAGAGAATCCATGGCACCAAAGGTCCTTTTAGATCCCCTATTGGTGGAAGATTCTTTATTCTATTGCCCTGTTTTAGCATTTCTTTGCAGTTCAGGAACTGCTTTTGACAGAAGGAGTTAGGTAATGGTGCCAAACCCCAAACTTCTTTTACAAATTCATAGTCAAAGAAATATGCTCAATTGTTTCTTCTTCTTGGCATCTGATGCAGGCGCTCGTTTGTGTGATCTTTCGCTTAAAGAGATTTGCTCCAGTGGGGAGAATACCATGCATAATTTTTCACAAAAACATTCTCAAATTCGAGGAAATTTTTGATTGCCTAATCTCTTTATTCCAATCAAATGGATCTGTCTCAGACTCCTCCGATTTGAAGTGAGAATGGTACCATGATCTAGTTGAATAGATTCCATTTGCTTCTGGTAACCAAATGTACTTGTCCTCTGCTCCCAGTATACCTGGTAGGATTTGTAGAATATCCTTCTTGTACATAGGGATTAGCTCTCTGATCCTTCTAGTATTCCACTGTGTCGTTCCTAGAATCATTAGTTCATTAACCATTACACTTTCTTGGTCTTTGTTTGCAGGTCCCAACAGGCAGGAGACAGCAGATGAAGAGAGCCAAGGGTCTGACCACATCTTTCTTCTTTTTCCGTCCCCGAGAACCTTTCTGAGACAAGGTTTCAACAGTTCTTTGCCTTGCAAAATTCCTCTCCAACCATGAGATGAATTAGACGAAGGTACCCAATCCAGAAAGTTTTTGTTTGTTGTATATTTTCTACAATAGACTCTAGCTAGGAGGCAGTTAGGCTTAGATAAGATTCTCCAACTTTGCTTTGCAAGAAAGGCAATATTGAATTTTTTAATATCCCTGAAACCCAACCCTCTTATAGCCTTTCTTTGAGCCATTGCACCCCAAGATATCCAACTCATTTTCCTAGATCTTGAGTTTGAATCCCACCAAAACCAGGTTAAAGCAGATTGGATGCTTTTGATTAGACTGTCTGGGAGTTTAAAACAACTCATGGCATATGTTGGGATTGTCGTGAAAACATATTTCAACATTACTTGCTTTCCCATAGGTGACAATCGCTTTGTAGACCAGCTTTGAGTTCTCAGTTTGATATTTTCAACAATAAACACAAACAGATCCCGTTTTCTGCGCCCAAAAGATTCTGGTAAACCTAGATATTTCTCCATTCCTCTAATCTTTTGGATGTTTAAGTCATTCTTTACTCTGTCTTGAGTTCCTTGTGATGTTCTTTTGCTGAATATTATTCCCGATTTAGCTTTATTATTGTCTGACCTGATGCTTTTTCATAATTTGATAGAATATTGATGAAAGTACTAACACTTTCCTTGTTTGTCTTGTAGAAAAACATCGTGTCGTCAGCAAAAAGAAGGTAATTGTTGCAAGAGCTTCCTCAGGCCACTTGGATACCCGCAAGAGAGCCATCCGTGAGCGCATTAGTACATAGACCAGATAGTACAGAGCTACACAAAATGAATATATAAGGGGATAGGGTATCCCCCTGTCAGATTCCACGTGAAGGTAATATTGATCCCTTTGCAGTACCATTGATAAGAATAGAGTATGAGACTGCAGAAATGCTCTCTATTACCCATTTTATCCACATAGGGCTAAATCCCAATCTGTCAATAACCAATCTTGTGAAATCCCATTCCACTCTATTATACGCTTTGCTCATATCAGTTTTTATGGCCATTGATGTATGCTTTTTTGCGTTGGACGATTTCAGGTGGTGGAGGAACTTGTGAGTGATCAATATATTATCTGAGATGGCCCGTCCTGGGATGAATGCTGACTGGTTTTTAGGAATAAGCGAGTCCAAAATAGGTTGCAATCTCTTGGTAAGGATCTTTGATATGATTTTGTAGTGGACATTACATAGGGCGATATGTCTGTAATTAGCCACTATTTTCGGGTTTGAAACCTTTGGTATTAACCGGATATGCGTTATGTTTGCCTCCGCAGGTAGACACCCACTCTCAAAGAAGCCTTTGATGTCTTGTATCAAATCTGGTCCCACAGCACTTCAATATTCTTGGAAAAAGCTGGCTGATAAGCCATTTGGGCCAGGAGCTCTATCTGGATGAATTGAGAACACAACATTCCTCACTTCTTGATTGCAGACATTCCTTGTGAGCACCTTATTCAATTCCGATGAGACAAGAGGTTTTAAAGTTTTTCTCACAATATATGTCATGTGTTTTTGTCCTTCATCTTGAAAAGTTCTGAGAAATAATATGATATTATGTTCATTATCTCATCTTCCTTGTAGAAAGCTTGACTATGCTTATTCTCTATAACCGAAAAACGGTTTAAAGCTTTTCGCCCCCGAGTAACAGCATGGAAATATCCAGAGTTACGATCCCCAAGTTGTAACCACATTGTTCGACTCCTTTGTCTCCAATAGCTCTCTTCTTCTTGGTAAGCTAGTTTCAGTTCATCATTAAGTTGCTTAATTCTCTTTTCTTGACTTTGCGGATTTCATCAGAGCATCCTGTTCAACTTGCTTTTCAACTACATTTTTTTGGATAAAGGCTCTTTAATTTTTCCTCCACTTAATTATCTTTGCTCGACATCGTGAGATTCTTACTCTGATTGGTGCTTGTTTATCCTCGTTCCAGGTTTTATCAATAAGATGAAAAGTACTTAAAAGGTGTATCTTTGTGGCAGATTTTGATACATTGTAACAAACGAAATGACAGTATTATAGTCAAATTATTATGGATTGTATACCTTATATTGATAGAATATAGAGATTATGTAATGTTATAAAGATGGTAAAAAATGAAATCCAAATATAAAATATAATAAATATAAGTTGGAATTTATTCTTTTGACAACTCAAAATATTATCTATAGAATGTAACATTATGCTATAAATACATGTAATTTTCATTCTGCAAATCTCAATTCATATTTGTTTCTCTCAAATATCACTAAAAATGGTGAGGAAAAGTAAAGGTCGACAAAAGATAGAGATGGTAAAAATGAAAAATGAAAGTAATCTTCAGGTTACTTTTTCTAAAAGAAGAGCTGGGGTTTTCAAAAAAGCTAGTGAACTTTGTACACTTTGTGCTACAGAAATCGTAATAATTATGTTTTCCCCTGGTCGAAAAGTTTTCTCTTTTGGCCATCCAAACGTTGAAACTATAATTGACCGATTCTTAAACAACAACACTCGGCCTTTTCACCAACGCAACAACATACACCTTAATGAAGGCCATCGAAATTCTCTCATTCAAGATCTGAATGATCATCTTACTGAGGTAAAGAAATATATATATAGATATATATATATATTAATGCGTTATTGTAAAATATTTATTGTGTCTTATATAAATCATATAACCTCATTCACTTGGTTATATTCTATTTTTTAAAATTTAAATATACTATATATATAATCTCTATAAATTAATACCTCGATAAATTAGTATATTTTCTTAATCTCAAATTAATCTTTATTTTAATTAATATATAAATGAATTAATAATTCTAAAAATTAATTAAATTTTTAGTTTTAGTATTATTAATTTGTAACGGCTTGACTATATAAATACATAATAATTTTCGCATGTAAAGAATTAATAGATTAGAGCCTAAAAGTATATATTTTCTCCATATTAGAATATATATATTTATATGCTCGTAATGTGCCAGAAAAAATGCTAATGATATGTTGTATAATCAAATAGTTGTAAACACAATTTGTGGTCTTTTATATATGTTACTCACTTTTCTAATATTATCAACATATATATGTTGTTATTTACTGGCTTTTTATTTTAAAACATGAAAATAAATTTTTACATTTAGAGTTTTCAAAATATAATAAATATATTTGCAGATTTCTATTTTATTTGCCTTTAGTGTATTTTAATAACAATTTTTAATATATAAAGAACATGTAATTATTGGGTGGCTAAAGTCAGTTGATGTTAGCAGCATACAAACCAATTTGATTTGGAGAAGAAAAGGAACGAAGACATAAAGAAAACAAGAGCACAAACAAAAGCACTTGGACATTGGTGGGAAAATCCCATTGAAACACTAGACTTAGCCCATCTCCATGCCTACAAAACTCATCTTGAAAATTTGAAGAACGCAGTTTCACTTGCAGCTTCCAATTTTTTTCAAGCAACTATTCCAAATTTCTATGTCGGAAGTTCAAGTAATGCTGCGTTTGGGATTGATGGTGGTACTAATTTCAACCCTAATTTGGATCTCTCTAATCAAAGAAGACTGATGGATGTGAATGCTTTCAACTTCAACCAAAACCAGATTTCTCCTAATCATCCATTACCCTTTGGAAACAATCCTCACAACAGTATCTCTGAAGGGTTTCTTCCCGAATTCAATATGAATTACATAACGGAATTTGATCCAAACCAAAACCAGAACCATATTTGTAAGAGAGAAAACTTCTCTAGATATGAACATCGACATGGTCATAATCCTCCTCATTCTGGATCTGGTCACTTTTAATCTTTTTATGTGATCCAAGTTACTTGTTCTTGTTTATCTTTATTTCTACAATCATGTAGTCTTTATTTCTACAATTGGAGTTAGTCTTTTAATTAAACAGTAATGCTACTGTTATTTTTTTTTAATTAAAGAATGAATTATGGAATCACATAAAAAATTTAAAACGAAATTGTAGACACAAAATGCATTACGCCCTTTTGAAATATTGGAGTCGACCATGGATATGTTTTCGCATTTTTTTGTGTGTAACAGATCATGAAAAAGACATCTTCAAAATAAAAAGCTTACATCCTTAGATCCCACATATTTTGGTACATTGTAACAAATGAAATGCAGCATTACCTTGGGTGTTCAATTAATTTCACGTAGATTTTGTTTCATTCTTAAATAGTTAAAAATATAATTCTTGTATCTTTACAATAGTTGAAGAATTTCTTTTAGAAATGTTTATTTTTCTTAATTTTAAAATATTGTATGTGTTACTTATCTATTGATTAAAATAGTTTTTTTTGTCAACAAACTATATTCTTAAAACGGCTTTCAAAACTAACAAGGAAGAGTTGTGTTTACATAGGTAATATCACACAATATCACACTTCGAACTAAAATATTTGTTTTACAATTTTATTTCATGGAATTTTAAAAAAATAGAGAACACCAAAAGAAATTACCGTGAAATGTACATTAAAAATAATTTATAAAGAATATATACCAAAAATCACAATTTATTCTTAAATTTTAAAAAAATTTATAAAAATACTTCCAAACTAATAAATAAATTCTAATAGTTTTATTTCTTGATTATCGAAAAAGTTCTCATTTAAATAAAATAATGACCGGCTTGACCACTCCAACGTTATAAAAGGACCTACTCGAAATTAGTGTTTTTTTTTCAATATTCTCAAAACCTATCATAACAACTAACAACTTAACAACTGTTTTCTTTGATTTTAATAAAAAGAAAATTAAATTCAAACATATATCTATACTATTAAAGATGAGGCATTTAAAAAAAATAACATAAAAGTTGTAAAAACTTAGATCAAATGTCATTGAATTTTAAAACTAGAGAAACCAAAAATAAAACTCAACTAATGGAAATATTGTCCCCAAACATTTATTATCCATTTAATCAATTGATGATATAAAAAAAAAGTGAATTGGGTCAAATCTTTAGTAACCAAAATATCTAATATAAAATATTTGAAACCAAGTTATCTCATATTAATTATATTTAATAAATGTTTTCGCTCTTATGTTTATTGGATCTTATTTTTATAAAATAAATTTAATAATCATAACATTCAAAGATACAAGAAAACTTTAGATTTTCTTCTGCATATGCTATAAGTCAAATTTTTTAAAACAAATATAGATTTCTCTATATATTAAATTTTTTACATAAATATTTTTAACAAAACAAATTAATCAGTCATATAAACAAGCATAAAAAGGCATCTTCAAAATATACACCATTTTATCAACTACAAAGCACATACATAGATCCCACATATTTTGGTACATTGCAACAAATGAAATGACAACATTACATTGGTTTTTCAATTGATTTCATACCTTATATTGAAAAAATACGTAGATTTTATATTATTCCTTTTTTTGTTAAGATTTTTACATATTCTTAAATAGTTAACAAATATAATTCTCGTATATAGAAATTATTATAACTTTAAGTAAGATTTCACTATAAGAAAATTCAAAATATACCGAGTTGCTCTCAGTCTGGTGGTTAGGATGATCCAGCTAATGACTTGGCATCATGATTCGATTCCTACCCGCTGCATTATGGTAGCTAAAAAAGGATTATAGGGATGGGGTTTAGGCTATGGATTGGACCTTGTCGATCCAATTATTGACAAAATATATATATATATATCAAATGATGGAAATCCTTACATTAGTAGAACTTTTTATCTACAAATGTTTATTTTTATTGATTTCAAAATATTGTATGTATTACTCATCTATCCATTAATATCATGCGATATAAATTTTGCACTTCGAGCTAAAATGTTTGCTTTATAATTTTTTTTGCGTTAAATTAAAAAGAAATAGAAAACACTAAAAGAATTTCTTGAATTATGAAAAATTTACGATACAAATGATTTGTTAAAAATATATAGGAGTTTCGACCAAATATATATATATATATATATATATAAAATTTTATTTCTTGATTATCGAAGAAATTCTTACAATGATGGGTCCAGAAGTGGTAGTGTCACTATGCCTGATTTTCTGGCTCACAAGAGTTATGACTATGCCACTGGACCAAGTGTTAATTGGTAATTACTGTAAATTGAAAACCTCAATCTAATGGCCACCTAAATGTCAAATTCAAGAGCACATTCCAAACTCATCCAACGACATGCTCTACACATTCCATTAGTTCACAAATCTCGTGAGAAAATAGTCTTAAGTCCATGGAAACAAGAAGAAACACAAACAAACTTAAAGAGCAAACATAAATAAGCTTCTTTCTGGGCTGGTTATATCAAACCCAAGTGACCGTTGGAGAGGTATCAGGCTGGGTCACAGAAGATGATTTTGATGCTTCGATCATGAGAGCAGCTTGTTCTAAACAACTTTTGTTATCATCATTTGCATTCTCCACTTCCTCTTTGGTGTACAAATGTATCTTCCACACCACATTGCAGAAATCACTGTCCATATCAAAACGTTCAATTTCAAGTCAACAGCTACTAAGTTGATGATTGAGATTTAGAAGCTATAGAGAACTTACTGCCATGGATCATCGCCAACAACCATCATATCATTTTCACTATCTGTGTATAAGATCCTCCATCCTTTTTCAGGATCCCTGAGAAGCCCTTCCATGTTGAACAAGCGTTCTAGCTCAATAAGGAGATCATCATACCCGTTTAGCCGGGACAAATCAATAGCCCTCCCCACCTGGCTTCCTTGCTTGTGAACCTTTTGGACACAAGAAATCATAAGAAGAGACATCCAGATATGCAAATTTGGCAAGCAAAGAAATAATAAAGAAAAGGTTTTACTTTTGTGCATATCCTTTTGCTCGAGTTTTGTGGGTTAGATGCAGGTGTCTCCACAGGTAAGGAGAATCCGAAAAGTTTACATCCTGATGAACCATTTATATTAAAGCTATCTCCTTTCTGTTTTCCCGGCATACCAAACTTGAATGGCAAATCAGATGTCACATTTTTCGGCAAGCCACCTTCATTTACTGCATCAAATTTTCTAGTATCTTCACCAAAGTTTATTGGGCGAGAAGGACAAGCCGAGGATTTGCCTTCCGCATTGTATGGATTCTGATATGGAATATGAGTGCTCCTAATCCCTTGTGAAGCTAGTGGATAGAAACTTGACTTGTTGGTTTGATAAGCAAAGGGATCAGTGTATCCAAGACTTGGTTTCCCTGAAGCAGCAGCTGGATTGAAACCAGCAAATTGCGGGAATGATTTAAGTGAGCAAATTTCTTGACCTTGCAAGACCCTTGGATATCTATCCAGGTCCATAACCCGTGAACAGGCTGGGTCTAGGGCTGTAGCACTAGCATCTACAAACTCACCAAATCGATTCTTCACTCTACTCGACAAAAGAACTGGATTTGCATGAGACTGCATCGCAAAATCCAGGATCCGGCGGTTCATTACATCAAATCCCTGTGAGGATGATGCAGAACCTATATTTTCTTGACCTTGCAAGACCTGAGAGGGTCTAACCGACTCCTCAAAGTCCATGAAACCTCCCTTTTCTGCTGCAACCAAGAACAGTAATCAATAACTGTTTGCAAATGCACATCTCCAAGAGAGAGAGGTCTACTTAATTTACCGGGTATGAGGTTTCCAGGTGGAGTATCCAGTAGACCTGCCCATGGCCTTTTAGACCTTGGAGATGACTGAATGCTTAAGGGTGGGAGAGAAACCGAGGGATCAATCTCCCAAGGAGAAACTCTTTCTTGGTGATCACTCACAAAGGACTCATCCCATCGCACCTATCAAACAAATGCAAAATTTTTAGTACCAATGTCTTGGAAAAACAAAAAATCTTCTATACTTTAGTAGACAGATACTCCAAATAGATAAGGTAGGACGCACCAACAAGCACCTCCATTTAGAGTTTGGCCACCTATACGGGTCCAAGTCACAGATTCCAGCCACTACACCAGCACATCTGAAAAAAAAAAAAGATAATTTAAATTCTCTTCCGAGAAAAATAGCAGCTACAACATAAAGAAGCAAGAAAGCAACAATACCTTCTCTCAGGAGAGTCCTCCATTTCAAATCGCATTCTGAACCTTGTACCTATGCAAATGGGATTCCTGATGCTTGTGATATACTTCTCATAAGGAATCACAAAGTCTGCATGCGTTGCGCTGTATATAAACCCATGAATCAAAATACTAGTTTATTTTTTAAAACTTCCAAAGCAAAGTTAAGAATTGTTTACTAGTGACAGTTTTTCATTTTATCTTACCGTGGACTATAAAAGACATGAAACATGCTTTTTGTAGATACAGCATTAGCGACAAGAGACAAAATGTCTGAAGATGAATACTTCTCAATGATTGAGTCTGGAAGTCCATTTCTTGGCCGTGCTGCTCTTCTAATTCCTAATCTTAGCTCTCCATCATCGCCTCTATAAACACAAATATTAGTAATGAATAGAAAATTTTGCGATCAAAAGCCCCAAACCACCAAAAGCAGAGGGAAACACCACCGTTCTACCTTGTTCTACGTTAGGATCTGATAAACTGAAATCTATGATTACCTCAGAAAGAGAACTGCATCACCAGACACAAGATTCTTTTGACTGACGAATAAACTCCAACCAGTGGTAAGGAGATGCCTCCTTGGTTGACCTATATTGCCAAGAGAAAGAACAAAACATTGGAATCTCATTGCCCCAAAAAATGGAAGAAACAAGCATTAGCAAACCCAACCCGAGCCACCTCTATAGATATGCCGAAACTTCCACTCTACCCCATGGAGGTCTTTTGCAATGAGCTCTTGAGATGGCCTCTGTTGATTGTAGTCCTAACATCCATGGAAAAACTCGCAATAATAAGGCTTACAACAAGAAGGTCAAACCACTCCTCGCAGAAAAAAAAAGACAAAAGGATGAAGAAACAAGATCTAGAGAGCCGTACAAGAGATGCAAAACAATCTTCAGCGGCTCTTCTAGGTACGGAGAAGCCTCCATGGGTGCTTGTGTCAGAAGCTGTTAAGGTTTTGCAGAACATATGAGGTGTTCGTTTGACAGATGAGCTTCTGTTCCTCTCTTCGTCCCCTCCTAAATCACTGACCTCTTTCCCCTCCGTATTAAGCATTGAAAACTACAAAACCCATGAAGTATCTTCAACTCATTAACCCCTAAGATCGTAAATGCAAATTCAAGAACACCAAAGATTTCAATGCTTCAGTTCTCTCTAAGACAAATGAGAGGTTTTGAATCACTGAGAGAACAAACAAATTATTCACAATCTCTTTTACCGTAACATCAAAAATCCCACCCTGAATCAGGAATTACACTAGTGACACCAGATTACTCTACTTGCTTGCTTTGAACACACCAGGTTTATCAACTTGCTCTTTCCAGAGATCATCAATTACATTATTAAGAACCAACAGATCAGTAAAAGAGAGTACCTCTTGCAGTGGAAGCAGAGTGACTTGAGTATAGACCTCATCAGTTTCCTTATTAGCCTATTGTTTCCCCCAAAAAAGAATCAAATTTGCAAACAATAACTACAATTAGAAAAAACTAAGAGTAAAGTAAACACAAAGAGAATGTTTTTTCTTTGTTTGGTAATGATACAGACAGACTTACAAGCAATTGGACATTAACGACCCTGCAGATGATATGGGGGTTGAGGTCAAATTTGGGGATTTCAAGAGGAGATGAATATGAAACCATAGCATCTTGCTCCAAATGACCTTGTGGAAGATACACAACTACATTGCCTTTCTTGGGAAGAGAAGTGAGAGGACCAGCACAAGCATGCCACAACTCAGAGTATATGGAAGATGCAGAAGCTGTAGAAGATGATGATGATGATCCAGAAGAACATGAAGAAGAAGATGATGGTGAAATTCCAAGCGCACCCTTCTCAATCCCCACTCCTCCATCATTCTCCTCCTCCTCCACCTCCGCAATTTCAGTATTCAAGTCAAATTCCATTGAAAAGCTTTTTTGAGCAAAGGAGATAAAACACAAAAAGTTTATATCTTTAATCAAATTACAACAAAACAAGTAAAACCCATCACCGAAATTTCTGATGTGATACAACTTCTCTCTTTTTCAGGTAAATTACAGAAACAAGAAGCAAAATTTATATTTGCAATTATTAACGAGAACGATGAGTACTCAGAGAGAGAGAAAGACTGAGAGGTAGATTAAAGAAAGAGAGAAGAGAGAAGAGAGGAGAAGGAATCAAATGAGAACAAGAGTTTCAAAGTATGATTCTTCTTCCTCCATTAGCAGGTACTGAGACGAGGGAGCAGAAGGAACAGACATAAATAAATTGCAGATGGTAAAAAAAGTTATGTATTGAAGAATAAATTTGCAAAAGAAAACAAAGAAACTAAATTTGGGAGAGAGAGATAAGCGGGGGAGACAAAGCCAAGACAGAACAGAACCCACACCTACACTCACTCTCTTTCGCCTTCTTCTTTTTTTCTTTCTGTTTCCCAATAAAGACTTATTTTTCACATATATAAATATTATATCAATACACGTTTACACAAAAAAGAAAAAAAAGTTTACATTTCTTGCTAATTATGTTCATTTGTTAAAAGAAGACATATCAAAGTTTGATTAGATGCTAAAAAAGTTTGAGATAATTGGTAAGTTGTTAAATGTTTGTGTTCTTTTTTATTTAGATAATCTTAATTTTTTTTTAAATAATTGAATCGGTATCCAGCCTAAAACTCACTCCCAATAATTCCGTTTTTAAACTACTATAATGCAGTGGGTAGGAATCGAACTATGGTGCTAAGTCATTAGCTGGATCATCCTAACCATGAGATCAACTCGGTAATTATAATAGAGTTTAGTATTTGAGTAATGTATATTTTTGATCTAACTGTTGAGAAATAAAAATAAAGGTGAGATAAGCTTAAGCCAAATTCAATTCATTGGCTAGAATTTTTTTGCATTATGTTGATTTCTATTTGTTACAAAATTTGTTGGAGTAATGTAATCAGGTAAATCATATACTCTTTGAAAGGAAACGGTATCTCTTTGGAATCTTTCTGTGTTCTTTCTTTTGTGATGTTATGTATTTTCAATTTTCTTTATTCGAAAAAACAAATCAGCTTTTGTTGTTTTTCTTTTCATTGCATTGTTAAGAGCCAACCAACCGGCTAAAGACAGAAGAGGAGGCTCCTTTCGATTTTTGCAACCAAAAGCACTTTTTCTCTTTCTTTTGGTGAGACATAGAATATCAAAATCAGTATTTTGGTATTGATTAACTAAAGTTTTGTATTTAAATACCTTATCAATAACAAAACTTTCAGCAGTTTGCAATTAATATAGAATTATTATCACACCTACTAACTCCAGTGAAACCTACTAATGTCCTAAATTAGAGTAAATTTTAGAGAAACAACCTGATAATACAAAATGGTTGAGAAGTCCCTCTAATAAAACGGTTTATTTTTATTTCTGTTTTATTTCTCATCCGAATTTGATTTCAAATAACTGTATATCTCTTACATGATATTGTTAGACGTTTAAAGATTTGCTATGTTTTCCTCATCCAAATTTAATTCCATATAATTGTGTTTGCCTTACATAATATTGTTAGAGGTTTAGAAATTTTTTATCGATTGAGTTTTTTCGAAGAATTAAAATATGAGATAATTTTTTTAATTGAAATTTCTTAAATAGAAAAGAAGTGATATGATTACTCTCATCCAATTTTAAATCTCGTATTTGGACTAGTTTCTATCATTTTGGACTAATTTTAGGTTTTTTTGTGTACAAATAGTCAAATATAGATAAATAAACACTATTTTTTAGATAAATATCTTCAAATGTGACTAGAATATACATAAGTATATTTGATGATGGCAAATAGTTGAATGAGCTCAAAAGTATAACATGTTATTTCTACAGTATGCATTTTATTCATATAGTATGAATAAAAAATATCATATTATTTATATTTACTCTTGATAAACCGTTTTATTAGCTACATATGTATAAAATAAAATAATGTATAATCATGTAATTTGATCTGATGTCACAAGCTAAGTAACATAGCATAATTCTACTAAAAGACATAAGTAAATTAATATATAAAAAACTTAATACTTATTTACTCATTGGCTATTCCTTTTACATATAATAGTCTCAACAAATTGACTATTCTTTTCACATTTTTGCCACTTACTTATTGATTACACAATTTTTTTTTTGGTAAGATTAAAAAATATTTTCTAATAAGAATATAAACCTTTCATAATTTCATTGGAGAAGAAATATAAAAAAATCAAAAACAAAAAGGATGATGGGATGTGAGAGGAATGAGTCTCGTCTGAGTGACTGAGTCCCAACAACTAACAAAGACCCCCTTGATATTTGCTGCTCTTTGGGTCCCATTTAATTATTTATTTTCTTTTAATTAGTCCTTTTACATTATCTTGGTAACACTTTCTAAAATTAGCATAATATTCTCTCTTTTTTTCTTTAACATTTAATTACTAATTAAGTCTGATTTGAAATATATGATATTTATTATAGTATTTCACTACAACTCGAAACGTGTAATCTCTTCATAATGATACGCTTACCACATTCTTCTGTCTGCTGATTATAACTTTTAATCAAAGATTATATTTTCATTTATAAAAGGGTTCAATTGCAAAGATGTCCTCAAGGTAAGACATTTTCAATAATGCCACTGTTTTTTTAACATTTTTATAAAATGCAATTCATTTTTGAAAAATAATTAAAATATTCTCCGTTTTTTTATGTCTCAAACGACGACAATTCTATTTTCCTTCTATCTCTACTTTTCTAATTTCACAATTCATCTTACACGATTCATTTTCGACGACTCTTTTTCACGCAATTTATCTTCAACGATTCCTATTTCACAATTCATCTTTCTGTGAATTTTTTTTGGTAATTCATTGATCTTCTTGTCTCTTCACAGCTGCTACTGTTTGAGATTTTGATTATTTTTCTTATTCTTCTTCAATTTTGATTATTCTTCTTCGATTTTCAAAAATTCAAGCTTAGATTTTGTAATATTTGAGTTTAGATTTTGAAAAATTCGAGATTTTAGGGATTTCAAACTTAGGAGATTTTAGAGTTTTTAAAACTATGAGATTTTAGGGTTTTCAAACTCAGATATTATAATTGTTGGGCTCATAATTCAATGTTGTCTTTTATAGCTTGTTGATATTTTCTCTGGATCTAGGATTTTGATGAAATGATTGATATTTTATAAATACCTTATAAATTTTGTTGACTAAATGTCTTGAATGCATTCATGTGAGTTGATTTGGTTACTATTTTCTCACTTGTATCTCTTTGAGATCAATTTTTGAGATTGAAATTTATAAAGAATTTATAAAAAAAAATTATAAGATATTTCACTATTTTTGATATTGAAGTTTCTGATGATAGCTAAATGGTTTTTCACGTATCATTATCTTGTTGGTGTTCTAGAGTGTAGACATTGAGGCTTTAACAAAGTTTGTTTACAAAAACTTTACAAATACAGATTTATAAGATTCATTATAAATCCTTATAAAACCTGAGATCTCATTCTGTTTTTTTTGTTGTACAGATGGATAGTAATGATTCATAATAAATTTGAGAAAATGATAAAAAAAATACAATCAAATAGCAAAACAAAACTAAGATAATCAGAGTATATAGAAACGAATTCGAAATCAGACAACGAGAGAAACAAGATGTCAAAATACGCTAAGGAAAAAAATAGGTAAATGATGGCAGTTCTTACTTAGGGTTTTAAAGACAAATTTTATAACGTTTTATAAGATAGCTTATAAAAACGTATAAACAAATGTCTCACATAGTTTTTACAAGTGTGCTTATAAAACCGTATAAAAACATAACATAAAGATGAAATAAACATTTAAAAGATTTTAGAAAATAATTTATAAGGTTATATAAGTCAAGTTATAAAAAGTCAGAAAAATCTTATAAGGTACTTATATATGTAATTTTTATAAGTGTATTTATAAAAGCTTATAAATACGTATAAACAAACAGTTTACGTAGTTTTAAGTGTACTTATAAAACTATATAAAAGAAATATAACATGGAGACGAAACAAATATTTAAAATATTTCAGAAAATAATTTATAAGGTTGACTTATATAAAGAGCCAAAAAAATTTATAAGATACTTATATTTGTAGGTTTTATAAGTGTACTTATAAAAACTTATAAAACATATAAAAACATATAAACAAACGGTTTATGTAGTTTTTATAAAAATACTTATAAAACCTTATAAAAATATATAACATGAAGATTAGAGACGAAACATATCTAAAAAAAAAAATTATGAGGTTTTATAAGCCAAATGATAAAAATAGCCAAAAAATTTGGAGACGAACACGAAGAAAACAAAGATGAAGATATCTGAATCACGAAAAAGAACAAATGAATCTATATTGAAATCACTTAGTACATTGCACAAATCATAGATTGAGTAATCATATAGCTTAAATCACAAACCTAAACATGATTAATATCAGATCTAAAATTAAAAATCGCAAACCTAAAAATCTCAGATTTGAAATTAAAAATCGCAGAGATAATCTAGATTTCTTTCGATTTTGCAAAAAACTCAAATAATTGCAAATTGTTGAATAAGAATCAATGAATTCGGAAGCTAATTTGGAATTGATGACTAGAAATCCATAAACTTGGAATCGAATTCTCAGAAATTGCAGAGGTAAAACGAGAATGATGAATATTAGAGGGATATTTTTTGCAAAAATAAAATCACACGAATATTTTTGTGAAAAGATACATCAAAAAGGGCAATACTCAAAATTTTCTTTATAAATTATAAACGCAAGAATAGATCGTATTTTCTTTCCTAACTTAAAATATTATCTACTAACAAAGTCTATTTTACAATTATATATATATATATATAGAGGTATGTGTGTAGGATTAAGGTGTTATTTGAGTAATTATAAAATTTTGGTTTGTAATTACTTTTGTATTTATTGATTTTAGGTCGGTTCGAATAATTGACTTCGGATAAGACCAGGGGTAGATCTAGAGATTAAAATTGTTGGGAACAAAAACATAACATACTAATAAATTGGAGGCATGTGTTTAAATTTGGTCAAAATATTACAATATTTAAGAAAAGAATTACTCTAATTTCTTATATTGGTGGTGACATTTGCCCCCACTTTCTAACATTTAGATCCGCCACTTCAATCCCTAAAAACTTACATATTTATCTTTATAGCTCCAAACTTTTACCTTATGTCTAATTCCATCCAATTTAAATTTTGTTGCTTCTAAACTCTCAAAAAATTTCATATATGTCTATATAACCCCAATTTTGAACTTCCTAATTCCACCTAATTTAAATTTTGTTGTCTAATTCCACCTAATTTAATTTAAACTAAACCAAATAAAATCGAAACTGATGTTTACTAGATTTCGCTTATGAAACTAAAATTAACTATACTTGATTGGATCTCTCAGTCGATAACATCATTTGCCACATTAGCCTGGATATGCAGAAGCAACTCTGTTTGTGAATAGTCTTCATACCTATCTTGTGTCAAATCCCCTCTAATCGCAGAGTCTCTAGTCAAATCGAGTTTCTATTTCTTGAGGGAAATCAGGTAAACATTGACTTCAATTTTATCATGTTTAGCTTAAAATAAGTAGAATTGGATAACGAAATTTAAATTATGTGGAATTAGGCAAAGGTTAAAATTTGGAGTTATAGAGCCAGATATGAAAGTTTTGAGAGGTTAGAGACAACAAAATTCAAATGATGTGGAACTAGGCAAATGTAAAAGTTTGGAGTTATAGAAGCAAATATGAAAGTTTATAGGGGCTGAATGTCGTCTTCCCAATCATATTAGAACAAAAAAAATTGAATACAGTTCGTTTCAAACTTATTTTTTATCCGAATCTATTCAAATTAAGCATAACTATCGAAATATCCAGAATTTTTTATTTTTTTGGTCACTCAAGTTCTAAACACTAATTCATATTGCAAAGACACAGCTAATATATTGCTTTATGAGAATTAATTAGTGAAGTAGAAATATATTCACAACGTAGAATAAAAAGGTATGTAATTATTATATATGTTTCACCTACATAACTTTAAAAAAAAGTTAGATCGTGAAAACAAATCACGTAACAAAACTAAGTAAATATTAAAATCTTAAGAAAAATTAGGAAGAAGCTAGTTCAGACTTATTTGTGGTTAATTTTTGGACGTCTCTAAACAATGAAAAAATAGATATTCTGAAGTTGAATTTACTTTCTAACTAAAAACAATTGAATACATAAATCTAAATATTTTCGGATAGTCGTTAGATTCTCGGATAATAACCGATATGACCCAACATCCAAAGTAGTTGACAATAGGATCTAATTGGATATTTTCAAAGATCCAAGACCAACCTGAATCATAAGTTTCAGTTTGGTTTCCAGTTTAGATCTTTGAATCTAAATATTTTCTCTAGGCTTACTTGCTAATATAGTATCTAAAATAGATATAATATTGAAGCTTATGATTGTTAATTCAATTCTAAGTAATACAATTTTTTTTCTTTCTTATTAATTATTAAAACGATGAAGAAAACTGACGTTTGTATAGTAGTTAAATGTATATTTCTTTAATTTTTATTGGGGTTTGATTCCAATTAGTTCCATAACCTGATATAACAACATTAAAATATAGTTTTAAAAATTGGTTATTTGACTGGAATCTAATTGTTAATCAAAAAAAAAGAAAAAAAATCAGGTTTGATGTTATTACATGGTTAAGAACTTGTCAGTAATAACAGTAAAAGTAAAGATAATTTTGGCGATTGAAATGTTTTTATTGAAGGTAATTTAACCGAGGTGATCACTGATATGGCCAAAGCTTTAAGATTGTTATATAAAAAAGAACACTTTGAGAAAAATCATTCGGCTTGGAGATAAAGAAAACGACAAAGCAATGCCAATGACTTTATTAAAGTGACAAATGTCTGCATCATAAGATTAAAGCTTCTCTCTGTCTCTCATATTTATTTATTTTCTGCCTTTTTTTGTAATAAATACTTTATGACACTTCTTTTTACATGTTTAGTTAATTGTGTTTCTGCATTACTTGCAAAGTTGCAATGTTAATTCATCTTATCGATTGACTCTATTTTACAACTCAAAAAGTTCTTCTATCCTTAAAGTTAATTAACAATAAGAAATTAGAATTAAATGGTGAAAACAAGAACATGTTGATTGTTGAGTAAAATTCATAGGTCAAGCTGTGATAAGAAAAGCGGGTCCATCACAAAATAAAAAGAATTGTAAAGACAAATGGTATCCCATAAGGAGAAAGCAATTTGTCAATTTGGAGCCTACATTAAAGTTTTGTCCTATTTTTCTAAAATTTTAAAAGTAAATTCTTTACTTTTAGTTTAACGTAAAAAATCAGATCGAATTTCTTTTGAGTGAAAATTGAAAGCCTAAATCTGAAGTCATATTACTACTTTGCATACCAAACTCTTTATCCTTGATTAGATACACAAAGTTTCCATATGTTGTTGTTAGATCGTCCTCTTATATATATAAACATACAAAGCTATGGTTTCTCATAACTACTTGACTGTATTTAGTCATGCATTATGTATAAGGAGTTGCCTGAATTAATTATCATAATGTCGGCTTTAGAGTAAATATGTTGGACTAAAGTTTTCTCCAAATTAAACTTGGTTTACAATAATTACAGATTAGATTGTGAAGACACTCTTATAATTTTGTTTTATGAGATCTTTGAAAGTACCACTGTTCAAAAATACCATTATACTTTTTTTTGTCTATTATTCATAAGTATAAGTATGGATTTCTAAACTTTGATTAAAAATGTTTATAAAGTCCCATAAGGTTTTTTACAAAACAACTATTTATAAAATGTTAGAGAAAATTGAGAGGAAACTATGAAATAATCAACTAGTAGAATGAATGAGCTAAAAACTGAAGAGGAAATCCAATAAAATAAGAAGTTGGGTTTACATGGCCCAATAAAAGTTCAGGCCCAAGTCCATAATCAATTATGGGTCTTTGACCCAGTACAAAACCGGAACAAATAGCTTCTGATAACGGTTGTTATGAGCAGCTTGGTCGCAAAATTGATAACTTGATCCTGTTAATTCTTCATATCAATTTTGCTCTAATTGAGTTAATTTTACTAATCAACAAAAATTTGAAATAAAAATGAAAAATCTTAAGTAGTCAGAGATTGTTGATTACGACTTAATCAGATTAAGTCAATCTCTGATAAATGTGTCTGAAATCCAATGTGTCTAAATAAGTGGTTTTTACTTTTTAGAGTTTATTTTGGACTTTTTTTATTATTATATCACCGCTATTTTAATCTACCCCTTTAATTTTAATTTATCACAAATTAGCCCATCTTCTTTCACCATTCTATATTCACTCTTTCTCCTTTCTTCATCTCTGTTTTTTGTTTTTCCTTTTACGGTCACAACAATGGCGAGAGGCTCTTCCCAGTCCCAACAATCAACCTCCACCGCATCCTCAACCGCCAGACCCGGTCTGTCCGCTCCTCGTGGATCCGCCGCCGCTACAGCCGGCATGCGTCGCCGCAGGCTCGGTGGCGGTGGAAGCGTTTCATCAGGCGGTGGATCCACGGCTGGATCAGGACCAAGCAACATGCTGAGATTCTACACCGATGAAGCTCCTGGCTTGAAGATCTCACCTACCGTTGTTCTTATCATGAGCCTTTGTTTCATCGGCTTTGTCACCGCTCTTCACGTCTTCGGAAAACTCTACCTCCATAAATCCGGATGATCTAGAGCATAGATCCGGATCTCTGTATCTGAATTTAGATCTTGTCCTTTCTATGTTTGGTTCGGTGGTCCTTTTGGGTTCTTTCTAGTCTTTTTCTTGTCCGATGTGAGATCCATGTAAATCGTTGAATAAAACATGTTTACTGTTTGAAACAGAGTCAACTGTTTTTTCGTGATGAGATCATAAATGGTACAAACACATCAAACATGTCTTTTTATTACAAAAGCAGAACAAACATCACTTGTAATTAATTTAGGTTTAGACTTCTTTTAATGTGTGTTTGAATATGTGAGGCTTCTGATTAAATGAAGAATAACGTAATAAAGCACATAGACTTACTTGGTAACAGTGTACACACAAAATTATCTTTTACAAAACCAATAAACCATCAATCACCAACATGACAAAAATAAAGCTTTTGACAGCTTGGATGACGGAAGCTACCGTCCCAATAAGAGTTAAAATCAAGAGAAGTGCCGCGGCTATTGTAGCTGTTCCCGTCCACAAATCTTTGAAGTAGACCTTTTTGAGAGTAGCCCAATTCCTTTTTCTTGGAGACTTGTAGTGAGCTTTGATCTCCATTGCTATCTCGTGATATTGTGAGTGTTTCCCTGGTTTCACACCCTCCAAAAGAAACCTCCGCCGGAGAATCATCACCGGAGTTATCACTCTCTTCCTTCTTCTTCGTCTTGGAGACCGATGGAGCCGGAGCAGGAGCATGAGCAGGAGGACGAGGATCGAAAGCTTGCTGAGGAAGCAAAACCTTATCGACCTGGTAAATAGCGAGTTGTCCATCACTGTAGACATTAGCGGAGACGGTGGTGTTTGTTGAGAGGAAACTGTCCTTCGGCGGAGTCACCGGCTTGAGTCCGGAGAGGGTTACTTATGGTTTGGAAGTTAGAGGAAGAGACGTAACTTGGTATGACATGAAACTGAATAAGCTCTACTTGTTGCTCATCGTTTAAGGAATTTAGGGTTCCGGATTTGAGACCAGAGAAGGAGGAATCACTTGGTGCAAAGATAGTGATTCCGTTGTCGGAGTTGTTGAGTTGGCCGTAGAGTTGGTTACCAACGCCGGTTGATTTGAGGAGTCGGGTAAAGATAGTGAATTGGCCTGCTTTTTCTAGGATTTGGTGACATTTGTGGGCCTGGTGGAGCCGGAGCCGCGGCTGGAGAAGATTGGGATAAGCTTCCGGGAGTGACCGCGAGAAGGAGGAGGACGGTGGAGGGGAAGAGGAAGATTGGAGACTGTTCCATTGTGGATCTTGTGTGTGTTTGAGAGACTTGGTATGTTATGTCTCTATGAGATACGTTTTATATGAAGTAAGGATTATTTTCAAAATAAGGGAAACTAATTGGTTAAGAGGTCAACATTTTCACAACTAAGTTGATTAATAAATAATGATTATTTTTGTGAAATTTTTGTCACATCTTATTAGGTGAATATTTGTACCTCGAGACATAAACATTGATTATATAGACTATATATTATATACGTACGTAATACTATATATCAAGAGCCCAAGCACCTGGCTTTTTCCACAGACGTCATAAATAAAAGAAGAAATTTTACTATAGAATCATAGTATTTGAATTTAGTAATATATTTACAAATATAGAGAAGTAGTTTGGTCAGATTGTTAAATATTTGGAGTTTTTCTTATCAGAATTTGATTTGAGGAAGTCGCGTAAACCATATGATAAAGTTTAAAGTTTCCTATTAGGTATATTTGGTCAATTCAATTGTTAGAAATTTTTTTTGTCATGTTTTAATGTTTGTAATTACTATTTAGTAATTTTGACAGTGTGTATTTATGTGTGTATGAATTAAAAAGGAATCATTACTTTGTAAGTAAATAATCAAATGGTGTGGATGGAAAGTTGGAGGAATAATGAAGAGTCAGGTATATGATAAAAGGAAGGATCAACTTGCAACTTTGCTTGGCAATTAAGAAAAAGCAAACCTAAATTGATTTGTGGTGGGCTCTATCTCCCTCGTCTTGAACATATTTCACATTTCATATCTTAATACTGTATTTTTTTTTTACCAATTTATGCAGTCTCAGTAGTCTTATCATTTCTACTGGTTTTTATTTTGAAAGTTTTCTAAACATCACAACATATACACACTGTATTAGAATTGATAAATAGGATACAAGGATTCCATCAAAAAAACTAGTTACAAGATTAATGCGCAATCCAAACTTTAAATTTTATTACGAAGATTATATGATTACATCTGATCAAATTTTAGTGAGAAAAGTTATAAAATTGAAAATTTAACCACCCCAAACAAACTCAAAACTAAAAACAAATTAGAAAAAACATATAAAAAGTTTGTAATCTACATTTTTTTTTTTGTCAATAAGTAACCATTGGATCGACAAAATTTGATCCATAATCTAAGTTTTTCAATTGGAACAGGGTAAGATTCGAACATTATACCTAGTACCTAACTAAATCAGAAACAAACCAATTGGACCACATGTTTTTGCAATTTACAAAATATTTAAAAGGAGGGAGTGAGATATTGTGAAGGTGAGTGTGCATTGTTTTTGTGAGTATAAGTGGGACTAATGAAAACAACACTCTCATCTTACTTTGATGTTTTATGCTTTGATCAGATTTGACTTTGATTGCCATCCTTTCGTTTCCTTACTATAATTATATTACAACTACATAATCTCAAGTATGGTTCAATTTATTTCTTAGATTTGTACTCATAGCTGGTGAAATTACGATTTACTCCAAAAAATTAAAAATATATAACTGTGGAAACTAAAAGATAACCAAAAATAACAGGAATAAACGAATTCTACGAGTTACCATTAGTTTTGGCCATTGCATTCTATGTTGGAAGAGTAGAAGAGTCTTTATGTGTCTTTTAGCAAGAAAAAAAAATATTCTGTGTTTAAAAAAAAAAATACTTTATATGTTTGTTTTGTTCCAAGTCTTGTGAGGTTGTGAGTTTAGAGCCTCTAATCTTCCTCCTCTTTACTAATTTTATCTGAAAAAGAAAAGGAAAAATTAGAGACAAAATAAGAAAAAACTTACTAATTGTATTATTTTATTTAATAAGATTTAGAGTTTAAATTATGGAAACGATATTATTATTTTAATATTTATTTAATGTACACTATGAAAGAAAATCAATAATCAGCCAGTTTAGCCATCCCCTAAAAATCAGCCATATCTTATGGCCATCCCATTTGCATTCCCTCCCAACTAAACAAAATCACTTCATGTCTCTTGTTTATATTTCACTCACAAGAAAACCAAAAACAAATATGTTCTTGAATAATCTTCCTCGGATCATCCCAAAATTAAGCCTGGTTTTCCAAGATGAAAAACCGAGAAGAATTAGGCGAATTCAATCAAATTCTTTACGCTTTGATGAGTCTAATGAGGAGATTCATATTTAGAGTTCTACGCGTCGGTCCAATCCCTAGACACATCTCATTCATCATGGATGGAAACCGCAGATTCGCCAAGAAACAGAAACTTAAAGGCCTAGACGCAGGACATAGAGCCGGTTTCATATCGGTGACTTATGTTCTTCGGTAATGCAAAGAGATTGGTGTACCTTATGTCACGCTCTATGCCTTTGGTGTTGATAATTTCAAGAGAGAACCTGAAGAAGTCAAGTGTGTGATGGATTTAATGCTGGAGAAAGTTGAGCTCACGTTCGATCAAGCTGTACAAGGGAATCTAAAAGGTGTGAAAATAATGTTTGTCGGTGACTTGAGTTTGTTAAACGAACGTCTTAGAGCTGCAGTGCAGAGACTGATGGAGATTACAGAAGAGAATAAAGATCTGACGGTTGTGGTTTGTGTTGCGTACAGCACAAGTCATGAGATTGTTCATGCTGTTCGAGAATCTTGTGTTAGAAAGTGTAGTGATGGAAATGGTCCTACAGTTTTGGAGGTGAGTGATGTTGAAAAGTGTATGTATGCATCGGTTGTGCCGGATCCGGATCTTGTGATAAGAACTGGAGGAGGAGATCGGTTGAGTAACTTCATGACGTGGCAGACTTCGTGGTCACTTCTTCACAGTACGGCGACTCTTTGGCCGGAGTTTGGCCTCGGGAATTTGGTCTGGCCCATTCTTAAATATCAGAGAATGCAAAATTTCTTGCAGAAGAAGAAAAAGCTCCACTAAGTAGGTTCTAAATAAAACTCTAGAATGAACTTTAACCCTTGTGTTTGGTTTATAGATTTCTTCCGTATTAAGAAACGATGAATCGAAGGGAAAAAATACAGGAAAATAATATTTTATTATGTATGGGAACCAAATACAAACACAAGTACACAAAACATCGTTAATCGTTCGATTTAAAGATGCTAAAACACTACGATTAAAGGCTTAATTTAAACACAATTTGGTAAACAAAAGCAAAGAAGTCTTTGAAGATTTAGTACTTAGCTACTCCAGGACCAGGTTTTGCTTGGAATCTGCAGACATTACAGAGAGGTGAGAACAGAGAAGGAGTTTGGTACTTGTCTTCTCCACCCATCATTGGCATTGGGACTCCGGTCTTAACCGGACTAATGTATCCAGGCCGATATGTTTTGCCCAAAACGCCCTCGACGAGGTCACTTAAGTTAAAAAACTTAAACTGTGTCTCTAGATGAGCAAAAGCATCATCTGCAGGAATCTGATAGTTATGAACTTTGTCTTCTTCTTTGCCAATCGGTCTAACCTTAATATCCATCTGAACAATCCCAGATACCGTGACTCTCACGTTATTCCTCTCATCTGTTCTCTCAACGACAACTTCCCTATCTTCAAGATCCATTCTCCACTCTGCTTCACCTCCTGTTGGAACTTCAACTTCTACTCCGTTCCATCTAACTACAAGAGAGTCTACAGAATCGTCCCAAGATGAAACCTTCTTGGCCGCGATGACGAGGTTGTGACTATCAAACATCACTGAGAAGGCTTGAACCCATGTGAAGTCTCTGGTTCTACCAACGGGTCTTGTACCAATGAAATGTGCATTGATTTGAAGATTCTCGTCAGAGACAATGGCAAAGTTTCCGTCTTTGCTTCCATGGAAGTAGAACATCACTCCATCTCCTCCTACAAATCTCGGGTCGTAACACAAAGATCCATACCCGTTGCAGTTTGCTTTCCTCCCTATTTAAGAACACAAATAAACAACCAAGATCAGTATATGTGTGTTAGGAGCCTCACATGTAAAATGTTACAAACTTAACAAAGTTACATTTTGGAACATTGAAAAATGTTTCAGAATGTTGAAATTTGGGACTTACATTTGCAGGTGACTTCACATTTGCTGCTACAATCAATGAAACAAGCTTTTTCCTGCTTGTTCTTCTTCGGTTTCCTTTCGGGGCATTCCTTAGGACAAGTAAGAACCTTCTGGTTACAAGAACCTCTCGCTAAGCACAGAACTCGCTCCTGACCCGAGCCAAGTGGATACAAAACCTTGTAGTTCGTTGAAGCTGCATCATAAGCACCTTTCTTTGTTGCAGACACAGCAAAAACAGAAACAAGAACGATAATAGTGACAAGGACCCCTGACATTTTCAACAAAAGAAGAAGTCTTTTGTTGTATATGTGTGTGGGTTTTGATTTGAGAGAAGTGGAGAGTGAGTGTTCTTATAGACCAGAGAGGCTGCAAGTAAGCAGAAGAGAGCGGCTTAATTAACGGTTCAGATTTAATCAAATCACATGAAGAATCGAAGACCGTGTTAGAAACAGCTTCGACTTTTGTTTATTAAATTCTTTTGGACAATGTACACCATTAGATTCAATTTCAAGTCCTTGAACTAAATACTATGATAATCTGCATTTCTTAATAGAACAAAGTCAGGCTATTGAATAAACTGTAATATAAATCATTAATCAAATGTCCTGTAACTATTTTAGATAGTTCGATCGTAAAATTACATTTATGGTTTAAAGTAAACAATCTAATTCTCTGACAAGAAGTTCTCTGAAGACTTTAGTTAAACACTGTACTAGTAACTGTATGAGAATTACAATTTACGAGACGATGCGAAAATCTAATTATTATCAAAGAATCTTTAATTATTATGATTAAAATCATATTTTTAAGTCCATAAAATACATCTATGGTTATATCATAGAATCGAACGCTTTATCATCAAAATTAGAGAAAAAATCGGCTAAATGTTAGGGAATCCTACGATTCCACGTAACGAAATAATTCAACTAAAACGAAAATGATCAGCAAATTACCACATTTTATAATACTATATACTATTTTTAAAAAAAATTAGGCAACAATAGCTATAAATATAATGTTAAAAACGATAATTACATATTAACTCCCTCTTATTTTTGTTAATACCTATATTAAACACATTTTCGGCTAGTTAATTTAGTACATTACACTGGTAAATTAATAATTAGTAATTTATAAAAATGTGTAGCTCAACACAATATGTATACGTATGAAAAAGCTAGTGAGACCATCGATCACGGATCTAAGCATTATATTCATTGTTAATTCAAAATACGGTGGTTGCATTAATTAATCAAAGCATTGTGGAGTTGACATTTCAATATTAATTCCATTAGGTAAAATAAAAAAACTATAGTTAGATTGTATTGAAGTCATGTCCTCATGTGAAGTAGTATAACATAATATAATTTCCTCGGATCACATGAATTCATGCAACTATGCCTAGAAAATTGCAAGCTTCCATTTTTTTAAAAATAAATCATTTGATTACTTATATCTGATTTTTTCTATTGGTTCATTAATTTTAGCGAAAAAGAGTACTCTTTAAGCATATCCAGTTGTTCTTGAAACCCCCTAAGAGACAGCTGCTTCAAAGTTGAGAGATATCAAAAAAACCTTTATCCAAGAAACTTAATGGCAGATTCAAATACATTAATAATATACACAGAAAAATATATATATTTTTTTTATTTTCAATATATTATAAACGTATACGTAAAACAAAGAAGCAAGGGAAAAATAAGAAATCAAGGGTTTACTTGTGGCACAATAAACGTCTTACATTTCTTAAACCCTCAAAAACATTACAAACAGGCCAAATATATTTATTTTTTTGGCTCTTATTACACTAATTTTATGAATATAAGATACTTTCATAAAAACAAAACAGTTTACAAATATAAGAATATTTTATGAATTTATATAAAATTATAAACGTTCCCATCTTACTTCTTCTCATTACACATCAGCAGAGAGAGTTGATCCTTCCTGAGGATTGAACCTGCAGAGTCTGCAAGTCGGTGAGTACAGTGAAGGTGTTTGATATTTGTCTTCTCCTCCCATCACAGGCATTGGGACTCCAGTTTTGGCGGAGCTGACGTAATCAGGACGATAAGTTTTTCCCAAAACACCCTCAACGAGATCACTTAGGTTTAAGAACTTGAACTGAGTCTCAAGATGGGCAAAAACGTCATCTTGTGGCAACTGATAGTTGTGAACTCTGTTCTCTTCTTTTCCTATTGGCCTTACCTTGATATCCATCTGAATAAGACCAGAGACAAGTACTCTTACGCTGTTTTTCTCGTCGGTTCTTTCGATGACAATCTCTCTGTTTTGTCCTGAAATTGCTCTCCATTCTGATTGTTCGTCTTCTGGGAGTGTGATAAGTTCTCCATCGTATCTGATGGTAAAGGCGTCAGATTGTTCATCCCATTGACTCACTTTCTTGGCTGTGATCACAAGCTTGTGGCTTTCGAACATAACATTTAAAGCTTGAACCCATGTGAAGTCTCTAGTTCTTCCAAGGGGTCTTGTACCGATGAAATGAGCGTTGATCTGGAGATTGCTGTCTGAAACGATAGCAAAGTTTCCTCCTTTAGATCCGTGGAAATAGAACATCCTTCCATCTCCTCCGACAAATCGAGGATCGTAGCACAAAGAACCATAGCCGTTGCAGTTCGTTTTTCTCCCTGTAACAAAGAAGAAAAACAGAATTAACCCAAATTACTTGCGTAAGAAGCAAACCTAAATCCTTATACCAATCAAATAGAAAGTACTTACACTTGCAGGTAGCTTCACACTTGCTAGTGCAGTCAATGAAGCAACCTTTAGTGTTCCTGTTTTTCTTAGGCTTCCTCTTGGGACATTCACCAGGACAAACAAGAGTCTTGTAATAACATGCACCACGAGCCTCGCACATTGCCTGCTCTTGTCCTGTTGGCAATGGTGTAAGTACTCTGTATCTCGCAGCTGCTTCACTCTGCTCCTTGTCCTTCTTCTCCTTTTCTTTCCTCTCTTTTTCCTTCTTCTCCTTTTCTTTCCTTTCCTTATCTTTCTTTTCCTTCTCCTCCTTATCCTTCTTGTCTTTCTCCTTCTTGTCCTTCTTCTCTTGTTCCTTATCCTTCTTTTCCTTTTCCTTCTTGTCCTTCTTATCCTTTTCCTTGTCCATTGGACCGTTACCGCTACCGTTGCCGTTGCCATTTCCATTACCGTTTCCGTTGCCTTCGCCCTCGTTGTTGCCGTTTCCGTTTCCATTGCCATTGCCGTTACCTTGAGCTACTTGTCCCTTGTTCTCCTTGTCGTCATTACCGTTGTCTTTCCCGCCATCACTCGCTGCAATGACAATATCGGTTAGGAGAAGCATAGCGAAGAGCGCGACAAGCACATAAGACTTTCTGTGCTCCATCTCTCAAGGACAAGTCGTCTTCTTTCGCTTCTACTGGTTCTTCTTCTTCTTCTTCTTTGGTTTCTCTATGATATGTTTCTGAATGTGTGTTTGGTGTGGTGAAATGTTGTTGCAGAAGGTGGGTTTTTATAGTGGAGAAAGAATTGACTTGACTTGTTAAAAGATAATAAGAGAATCTTTCTTGCTTCAGATTATGAAAGAAGCCGACTCTTTGAGTTCATCATAAGTAAAAAGCTTGACTTGATGAGCATTCAATTTAGGTAGAAAACTTAAAAAACTTGAAACAAAACGTACATATGTTATCTATTCACATTCCTTTTTATCCATTGCTTAAAGAGTCACAATTAAAACATATACTATAACTATAAATCTAATTGGAAGTTACCAATAACCCTAAATTTTCAGTTTGGTAATGTTATTCAATCACTAGGTAATATAAGATTCGAATTTCTCTATTAACTTTTCTGCTAAATTTTTTCTTTCTAATGGTATGTTCTTGATGACTTTATGTGCAAGGAAACGAGTAACGAGAACGTGAGTATAGTTTGAATAATGAAGAAGTCATCATGTCAAAACATCTCTGTAAATGTGTGTATATTAAGAAACTTTTATTGACTTTTTTTGTCCAAAGCCGCCCACTATTACAAGATTCTTTTCTTTTTGAAGCACCAAAGAAAAGTCAAAGCGCCGAAGTCAGCTGCCGGTTTACTTTAACCGGTTAAGCTTCTTAGCCCTTGAACCAAACCCGTACCAAGGGTGCTCTGTTTATTTAACAATACAAAGCTGTCACTTTGCTAAATCTCAAATTCGTGTCTCAATGACCTTACACAATTCACAAGTCACAGACCAAACTGAAACAGGAGACCTGTTTGGATTCAACGGTATACAAAGTTGTATTAATAACACAAGTACATGAATCCACTAAAGAGTTTTGTGAAACATTCTTGTGTGCAGGAAATTGCAAACAAGCTTGCAAAGTTCTCAAAACATTTTTGAAAAGAAAAAGAATCAGACACTTTCTATTGATATTATTTCAAGAGAATTAAGTTTATTCCCTCTATTGAAATATAGGAAGATCAGGCTTAGCTTGCTCAGGACCAAGACCTGTTTCCCCAACAGAAGCAACATTACTGTAACTGCTTGAAGAAGCTCCTTGTTCGATTTCTTTCATCATCTTTATGAAATAACTATGCCTGGAAAAATGAACCAGAAAGAGTAAAACTCGAGCCTATCAAATCATTACAGTTGACATAATCAAAACATCGGAAACGAATGAGCTAATTACCATCGCATGTCAGCAGTTAACTCAGGATGAAAAGCAGTTGCTAACAAGTTTTTTTGCTTCACAGCAACAATGACTTTCGTTTTAGGAAGAGCATCTTCCTGATTTATCCAAGAAAATGAAACCAACAAGATGAGACTCTATACATGCCCTCACATAAGCGTAATCTTTTCATGAACATTGGTGCAGATTTATGCAAACCTCTTGTATTTGTACGGTAGGGCTTGAATACAAGACCTTGTTTGATGGGACAGGATAATCTGCCAGGACTTCGACATCAGGGCCTACATCAAGAACAGCGGGAGCTCGTATGAACACTCCCCGGTATGTATCTGGCCCACCTTCTTTAGATGTTAGTTGAGGTACTGAGATATCAGCTTCAAAACTTTGAATCTACACATCAAAAACAAATTTGAAGACAATTCTAAGATTTTTATATGGTTAAGATCTTATTTGATGCTAGAAACGATTCCATATGTAATTACTAATTAGTATATGAGAAACCTGCAATTTATACTTCAATTAAACTCTTATAAAAGACTGAGTTCTCTATATGATTACATCACATCTCATGCCAATTAAAGCAGTCTCATTTTCCACAATTTGCAAGTAAAATTTTGATCTACAAAAACTATTAACACATCCCTGAGTTATGGTGAAATAACATGAACCCGATCCCGGAATCTCGGTAAAAGACATAATTTTACCTGGCTGCCAAAGTAATTCCTATGCACGGTGCAATCAAGGCCACCCACTAATTCTTGACCTCCCTCTTTCTGGCCTGAAATTTGCAACATTTTCTCGTTTTAGTTTCTTATTTTTCAGCAACACACATTTGACAGGACATGAATCACAAGTACTCACCAACAGCTCTGTCTGCCAAGAATATAAGACCTGCACATGTCCCCCAAACAGGCTTCCCAGTCTTAACAAACTCACGTAGAGCTGGGAACTTCAATAGAGCAAATGAACTAAAATTAGAATACAGGAGTGACTGACTTCATCCTGGCCACTAAAAATTCTATCAATCAAATCTAAACAACGGATTTAGCTAACACTTACATGATTTTAGACTCATTATCATCTAATCAAAGAGTATTTTGGTCAAAAATGCAAAAGGGTTTCAAGTACAAAACATTAAACATAAACAGAGAAACCACAAACATTACTTATGTACTTGTAGATTGATTTAATCACAGAACACACGAAACCTAATACCAAAGCCAATTTCTTTGGACAATTATAACTGAATTATTGAATACCTCCAGTAAAAAATACATATCTCAAATGGCCAATTACTGAAAATACCAGATTCCTTTCAAGCACAAATAAAAAAACGGAACCTTTTCTAATCTCTCTACGTGGGTCCTAAAAACAACAAAATTTCATCCTCAGACAATCGGATTCTAGAGAAAGAAAGAGAGAAGAGACCAAATTGTGGTACTCGGCGAGCTTAGCCATGGTGGTGCTCTCGCCGCCAGGAATGATGAGAGAAGAAACGGTGAGAAGCTGCTCAGCTTTCCTAATCTCGACGCCTTGGACACCGAGCCGCCGCAAAGCCGCGATATGCTCATTAAAAGAACCTTGCAAAGCTAATACTCCGACGGTCATTGCGGCGGCGAGACGAGAGATAGAGAAAAAGGAAGAGAGAGTGTCAGATAAACAGCAAAACTGTGTGTATGGACTCAGAAAGCCTTTTGTTGTGAGTGGAGGCGACAATTTCTTCCCCTTTTGTTTTGTGCTCTTTCATTGCCCACGATTTGGATAATAATCAGATATTTCTATAACATTACACAATTTTGATATATTTTTTACTGGGCTCAAAGCCTCAAAGTAGAACAGTATATATTAATTTTCTTTTTCGTGTTTGTATTTGTATTTGTATATTGTAATTTTTAAAGGTAGGAAAAAATTGCAAAAAGATTCCTGAAGTATCAACATTTCACTAAAAACCCCTGGAAAGAAACGTGGTTTGTACTTATACCCAACAACAGGTTTTTACCACAAATTAAAACCCAACCTTAATTTGAGCAAATATAACAGAACCAAATATTTAACAGATTTTAAAATGTACCGTTTCATTTTTATTGTAAACGACGAAAACATTACAAATAAAACCCAAATTATTAAAATTTCATTAAAAACCTTAAAATATTTAAGATTTGTTACAATAAAGTTTTATCAATTTCTTTTCAAGCGACAATTTTTTTTCTTACTCTATATATAATTTTTTTCTAATAAAAGCTTCCAATCCTCGAATTTCTAAATTCTTAACAATATTATATGAGGTAAATGCAACTATTTGAAATCAAATTTTAGTGAAGAACACAATGGAGATAAAATTCAACCATTCTATCAAAAACATTTTTCCGTTAAATTTTCTTTACATGAGTGCTAAACCGATTTGGATTTTTTCTTTTTGATAAAAACAGATTTGGATTTTGTTTATCCTATATTATATTACAATGATTTAGTATCACTTTATCCAGAACATCGAAAAAAAGGAAATTTTATATATTAAATCTTAATATATCAAATTATTTTACATAATAAAATCATCGTTAATTGTAACGAAAAATCTAGAAAGTCCACGACAAAGAATGAACTTTTTTACCCGTCTAGTAAAGTTTTTTTTTAATATTGGATTACAGCTGACCTGCCATTAACTAAATTCCTATATAATATAAGTAGTGAAATTTGATCCCTAGATATACAAGTACGCTATGCTTTTAGTAGACTTATTACATGTCACTAGATTAAAAAACACGTGCACCCGTAAACCTTTATCACGATCAATATCTGCTTCCAAGAAAATGTGGAGAAGTATCCAATAGTGACCAATCAGAAATCTTGATAAAGATTGAAAATTTAAGCTAGCTTTTAAGTTTCCTTTTCTTTTCAAACTATAATATATTTTCCCACTCGAGATAGGATTTTAAAATATGACTAGTCATATCACTTGAGATTACTTTCATTGCAAAGATCTCTCTCTTACTTTCCAAAATCACGAAAGTTTAAAACCTTGAGTTGTTTTTGTTGATCAACAACAATCTTCATTCATGGCTTTCATCGACAATCCCTTCTCACTTCCGGACTTGTTTGCTCATTCCGTGTTTCTGCACCTGAAGAAGCAATCTCTACTTCTATTTTTCCTCCGGAATTCTCCTCATACAATACTGCCGTAAGAGACAAGCACTTGCTAGCAGATCTGTTCAACGTCATGACCAACGAAGAAGGTGTTGTCCTCTTTGACTCTATCATCTCAGAGTTAGACATAACAGAGCTTCAGAGGATGGTGACTTTACTAACATCAGATTCTGATTACTTCTTGTCGATCGTCACAAACAAGTTTGGATCGGAACGAGTTCAGAAACTCCTTGGGAAATCAGATGATTTTGACACGCTCTTCTGCGATGTTATCAAGCGCAGTTTCCTCCACATCATGACTGATAAATAAGCGTCTCACGTAGCTGTACGAGCCATGATTGTTTTCGATAAGGAGAAGAAGACGGCGATGTACGAACACATTCTCTTCAACGCGCTTGACATAGCGTGTGATCAATACGGCTGCGTTGCACTCAACGAGATTATAACCGACATGGACGACGATAAATACTACAGACATAATATACTAGAATTTGTCACACACAACGCTCTCATCCTAAGCAAGCGTGAGTCAGGGAACTGTGTACACATGTGGTCCAACACGTGCTTGACCTAAATTACTTGCAATACACGTACAACATTGCATACAATCTCAGTGGCCACTTCGTTGAGTTCTCGTTTAACAGGTATGGAAGTTTGGTCGTGGAGAAACTTGCAGTAGAGGTAGATGAGAAGACGATGGTTGTGGTAGGTAAGGAGCTCTGGAGATGCAAGGAAGACAGATTGATAAAAGTGGTATATTCATTTGTCTTCTATTTATATGTATATAACATATCTCTGTGCTACCTCGTATAAATGGTATATTCATTTGTGTCCTAAATTATTGGATATATTGGTTCCATGATAATGACAATTATGGAAACAAACCATGAATGGTTCATATACGTACATGTCTGACATCAAAACTATTGAATGGTTCATATATGTAATTTTATTTTCTATGCAACTTACAAGAAAGGTTCTAAATTTGGGAAGAAGATTCTGAGATCAAGACACTAGACTATGTTTTTACCTTGTATAGGAGGAAGCCGAGGCTCAGGAGTTGCAGAAATGGCCAACATTTTGAGACCATAATTAGGAAAGCAAGAGATTGTCTAGTAGAGATGGAAGAATGCATATTTAAGGATTGTTTACAAGAGAAGGTTTTATACATTTTATACAGGGCTAGTTCTCACTATTCCATGTAGCACCAATATATATATATTTTTTATCGATAGACATGGTTTCGAAAGCATTTAAATATATGTTTATTTAGCTAGACCAGTCCTAAACCCGAATGTTGCTTAATATTCGTTCGATTTACTTTTCAAAATTCTTCATTCTACAAAAGTATATATTCAGAACATAGATTAATCAAGAGAAAGGTCAGTGTTACCATAATTAACATATAACAAAATTCTAGAGTTCACAAAACTTGTAACAAACAGAGACTTTAAAATTCTAGAGTTGACAAAATTTGTAACAAACAAAAACTTGTAAATTAATTTGCATGAAGGCTACACTGATACAGACGAATGAGATAACTACATAGATTATTTTAAAAATTTATACAACCATAACTATAATATATAAACATGTTAAACTTGTACAATAATATATACAATATCAAGCACACATAAAAAAATTATATAAAAAATATTTACAAAAAATTTAAACATGTTTTAAATAATTTTTTACAAAAACTTACGTAGTAGACTTTATGTGAAGTCTACTTTAAATGGGCTATCTAACTATATTATTTCTACAATTTACACAGCTTAACTATAATATATACCCATGTTAAACTTGTACATAAACAAACAAAGTATCAAACATACATAGGAAAAATACAAGAAAAATTAATATATGCCTTAAATGCATTTTTACAAAATTTACATTGGAGACTTCACCTGAAGTCAACTATTTATAAGCATAGACTTCACTCGAAGTCTACTTTATATATGAAAAGACTTCGGCTGAAGACTATGTAGATAAGTAGACTTCAAGTGAAGTCTGCGTTTAGGTTATTTTTGAAATTTGACCAAATGTTGATTTTTCTAGCGCAAATTTCACCTCAAGTCTATTTTTTAGAAGGTTAGATTTGCAATTACCCAGAATATTGAATTTTTCTAAGAGACTTCACCCGAAGTCTACTTAGTTTCTGATGAAAATTGTAGACTTCGCATTATGTCGCAGACTTCACGTGAAGTCTGCAATGAAAAACAGAGGTTACTTCTGCAATTGACTAAGCTTGACTTTTACTACATAAGTCTACTTTATTTTATAAAAAATTAATTTTTTTTCATTAATTTCGCAGACATCATACGAAATGTCCATTACTTAGTATTTGACATAGACTTCACCTGAAGTCTGCAAAACTTAAGAAGACTTCAGGTGAAGTCTGCGTTTTCACACATATTTCTATATTTTTTTGGTCAAATAACCGTTATGTTAGTCAATTTCAAAATTAACCCCTCTAAGAAAAGTAGACTTCACTTGAAGTCTGCGAGTTTTTCGCAGACTTCGTTTAGTCTACGTAAAAATCAAATTTTTGGTCAAATTGCAAATCTGACTCAGATTTAAGTAGACTTCATGTGAAGTTTCTTTATTTATTTTTTTGTATCCAAAAAAGAATGCGTAGAATTCACATGAAGTCTACTCTCCGAATGCATAAAGTTGATCAAATGCAAAACTAACACATGTGTAGACTAGAAGACTTCAAGTGAAGTCTATATGAAAAAAAGACTTCTGTGAAGTCTATTCTCTCTGCAAATTTCCGAAATTATGCAAAAATTAACTAGATTTGATTTAGGATTCTATTTACCTTATTTAAATGCCCACAATGTCGAACTAAACCGTAAATTCTTACTATTAGCTTCTAAAAGCACCAAAAAATCTAACATTTAAGAATTTGGAAAAGTTAAAATAAAAATTAGATAGTTTTATGGATAAAAATGAAAGATAATGCGGTTGAAGATGAGGAATGTACATTAAAATGTCGAAAATGGATAAATAAATGTGCATTTAAAGCTTTTTTTTGTTGTTAATGGTGGGCTGGAGAGTTGAAGAAGATGACATTTTGGTAAATAAGTGAGGTTGTATGAATATTTTGGTCATTTTTATCTTATTTTTTTAAAAATAAAATAAATAAATAATTACATAATCAAAATTAGTTGAAAAAGTTTTAGAAAGAAAAAAAAAGAGGATCATTTGATCAATTGACTAAAATCAATGGGTGATTTGAGAAACAATTCCAAAACGAAATGGCTTATTAAACTTCTTCTTGCATATTTACTTATTCTTGCAAAAAGAAAAAGAAAAGAATGAGACATAAATGGAATGCTCTAGAGTTTTAAAACAAACCAAAACGATTAAAAGTCCAGAAGATAATATGATCCTGAAACATCAAATCTAGAAAGTAGAAACAATAAGCACAATTTTTTTGAATTAAGGTAAAATAAAAAAATATATATGACAAAAATCCTCGCCAATCTATTAACAATAAACTGAAATCAAAATTGCAAAATAATTTTAAAGAATTATTCTTTGATTAAGAAATTAGATCTCCAAAAAATCTTATTTATACACTAGGCTAATCTATTAGGATTTACATAAATCTAATCCTATTTTATTTGATGCTATCTCTAATAACCAACTCATATAAAGGATAACAGATCCCTCCCTCCCAAGTGGATGTACTTGACAATATTTATTTGTTCGACAACATAAATCAAATATTCATCGATCGTAGAATTCTAATTGTGTTTAAAATTCGTTGGCCAATCCCAATAATATTTCCTTTTTGGAAAAACCACAAGTTCTCTTGATTAGATCTTACCATTAGTGGAAATAATAGTGTTTATTTATTTATTTTTTGTCTATTTTACTAATTGTAAACTTGAAAGAGATCTCTGACTCTTCAATGTGTGTCCTTACATTTAGTATCACCTTAAGAAAATAAAATCTCCATTTTTATATAATTATATCATCAATTAATTGTAAAGAAAATATTACAAAAAAGTGGATAGATAATTTTTTTGATTGGTCTAAAGATAAATCTTGCGTAGAAAATCTAAAAAATATAGTTTCTGATTCCTAATTGTAAAAGGAAACAAAAAAGATAACTCGTAGTTCTATAAATATTCCTCACATGAAATCTATTCAATCGCTCCAAAGATCTCTCTTACTTTCCAAAATCTCAACAAAGGCTTAGACCTCTTTCAAGATTCATTAAGCAACAAAGTACATTTAAGATTCATTAAGCAACAAAGTACATTCATGGCTCTTGACGATAATCTTTTCTCGGTTTCGAATGTGTATTTCTCACTTTCTCAGCTCGATATCGATTCTTCTATTTCGGCCATGTATGAACCGAAACAACAACCTACGTTCATGGCTTTCCACGATAATCCCTTCTCAGTTTCCAACAGCTGTGACTTCTCACTTTCTGCCATGTATGGTCATCTCCATTCTTCTGATTCGGCCATGGTATATAGTCCTCTCGATTCTTCTGTTTTGGCTTCGAAGGTGTATCATGACTTCTCACTTTCGGCCATGTATGAATACCCTAACCGAATCTCTGATTTATTCTTTCCTCCTGGATTCCCTTCACGAGATGATCTATTAAACTTCATGACCAACGAGAATGATGTGTTATCCTTTGAGTATATGATCTCAGAGTCAGACAAAGAAGAGCTCCAGAGGCTGGCGTCTTTGCTGATGTCAGATTCCGATTACTTCTTCACTATCGTTGGAACCAAGTTTGGATCAAAACGCGTGATGAAACTCCTCGGAAAATCAGATGATGTAGACGCGCTTATCTGCGACGCTATCGTGGATCGCTTCCTTCAAATCATGACCGATAAATACGCGTCACAAGTAGCACTACGAGCCTTGACTGTCTTCGACAAGAAGAAGAAGACGACGATGTACGAGCTCATTCTCTTGCACGCACTCGACATAGCTTATGATAAACACGGCTGCGTCCCACTCAACGACATCATAACCTACGCGGATCCGGAGGACGAATACTACAGAGATAGTATACTAGAATTTGTCGCACACAACGCTCTCTTCCTAAGCGACGATGATTCAGGGAAACATGTGGTCGAACATGTGCTTAAACTAAATGACTTGCCTTACACGTTAAAGATCATGTACAATCTCAGTGGCAGAAGGCAGATGAGTAGGGGATGGTTGTGGTGGCAGCTATCGAGCTTTTGAAGACACATTGATAAAACTGGCGATGAATGAGTTTAGGAATTGCGTGCTGTACAAGGCACTGATTAAGCTCTATTATTTGATTTCATTCAATTCTTCTTCTTGGTTATTTGTTTCGTAATTGCCATGATTTAATCATTTTTAAATAATTATATTTTTATTATTCTAACAAGCCCCAACCTGAGAGAACAGCAAAGAACCAAAAGTTTTTGTTTTGGAAATAAGATTGACCTAAAAACAGAGTATTATTATATTCCTAAAACATAGCAAATAATAGAGTTCTATGTATTGAGATAACAATTAAAAAAATAATCATATTTGTCTGTCATTGCAATTTCAATCAACAGAGTTGAATATCAACATTCCCGTTTCAATTAACTTAAATCAACCCACTCTCTTAATCCTTGATTAACTAAGAGAGTGTTATTGAATTTGAGAATCTTAAATGTTTTAACATAACTAGAAGATTAAATATACAGTAATTTTTTAGCCCTAAATTGATTTTATAGAGGTTTTACTGTAGAATAGTGGGATTCTATTTATTGAATAATAACTTTTTATAATGTTTAAAGTATTTTGTTAATATTAGCCTTAATTCAGCATAGCGAGGATAAGAGATTTGAATATTTGATGCAGTATTACGGTTTCTACCATTCGGGATTTTGTGGCGTTTGTGGAAGAGAAGAAATGATCTTCTATTCAGTCAACGATCTCTTACGATACAAGATACAACACAACGTGCATACGATGATGCCTCTGAAATCTGAATGGATTAATTCAGTCCATGAAGTCTCTCGGTCTATTCCAAACAATACGGTTCGGCAAAAGAATTTACAAGTGTGCAGGCTTTATAAACAGTTCTGTAACTAATGATATTCTTTGGTCACATTAATAAAATTCATTTGACGTAAAAAATGAAAGTATTTTGTGAAATACATAATCAAATAATAATTCAAAATTAAATGACTTCACTTTATTAAATAAAACGCAAAACCTCAAACCCGAGTCTGATTCTTTCCGGTCCTGGAAATTACCTTTGCCTTCATGTCTAAGAACGAGAAATAACATACTTACGACCAGGAAACTCAATAGTCAAAACCACAATGCTAATGAGTACTTTATATTGCGAGACAAAAATTTCAGATTTGTCAGTCGACAATCTTGAACTTTGGTGTTTCATAAGAAAGCTATACTCTAAATAGATTTACAACTTCGACCTCTGTTATCATTGGACCCTCACATCTTGCCAATATTCTCCTCAGCAAACCAATCTGTAGAAATCAAAATCTATACAAGGCACCGAAACTATTTAGTACTGACACATACTTTCAGAACCAATGGGTGAACCAAAATCACACATTTACGAATAAAGATTCCGTACCTTTGAAGTTCAAATGCTCTTCGGGAATCAATGTTATAGCCCTGATTTTGATATGACAATTGATTCTATACGCACAACAGCAGAAGCAGTTTCTGAGTATGACTCTTCCAACCACTTGGGATCTACCAAAGCAAATCCAGCAAAGCCGAAACCTCTCTTCATGCCAAAACTACATTCCATATGTCCTATTATACACATCTCCGGGACCTGGAATCCGGAATTTGGGTTCTTCATATACGTTATTGTACAGGTTCTCACTGAATCCCAGCCGTTCATTTCTAAGAAGCTCGGGCATGCCTAGAGAGTTCACACTCTGGCCTTCATTCCACTTATCCCAGTGACCATTAGACATAATTGGATTTGCAGATGGTTGTTGTCTTGATAGCTGTGAGAAAGGAGATAAGCTACTTCCCTGCACTTGATCCATTAGCCTCGAACTATATCCGTAAGGATCAGTAAGTGAAGGAGATAAGTTTCGGAGATCATGATGAAAACCATTGACTTGTGGTTGTGCAGCAGACAAAGACTGTCTCAACCATTGAAGTCCTGTTTCATTTTCAAAGGAATTCAGCTGTGAAGAGAATCCTGATCTCGTATCCAAACCTGTGTTTACCATCCCTCTTCCAACAGCTAGAATTGCAGGATCCACAAACTCTAAATCACTTGCACAACTAGAATAACCAATTGGAGGCGGTACTTGATATGCATTCCTCAATAAGGAGGTAGAGTCAAGAAATCGAGTTCCTACGATACAAGGGAATCATTTTAGTCTCTAGCAATAGCCACACTCTAAGCTACCCTAAAAGAAAATAAAAGAGCTACCTGGTGCAGTATCTGAAGATAGACCCACTCTTTCATGTGAAGAGAAGCCAGGAGGAGGTAACCTGCTGGGCGCAGAAAATCCTGGAGGAGCAGAAACTTGGGGTCGCGAAACTGCAACAGGACAACAGTGAAATATATTAGAAATGCCGCAGAAAAGTATAAAAACAAGAAATAACGGGAAGCCATAAACAATATATGCTAACCAGGACTTTTGCATGAAGAGAATAAAGAATTAACAGCAGAGTTTTCTAAGTAGTTTGAAGCAAATCCATTTATCGGGACATTATCCCGATACATATCTCGGCCCACAACAGACTCCTGAACAGGCTGATCTCTTGAAAACTGCCCACAAATGCTAAGGCGCTCACGGTCAGATCCTTGATAATTAGAATCATCATACCGTGCAAAAGAAAATCTGGACTGGCTGTTATGTTGCTTTAGGAGGTTTGAAGGTATAAGAGTACTAGATGGCTGATCAGCTTCACTAAGTAACTCAGCAAAATTTTGGGAAGAACTCAACGATTCATCCCATGGATCAAAGTCCAGTGACAAAATGTTTGAGACTATTTCATCCTCTGTATTGCGAATTTCGTTTCTGCCTTCATTACTAAATAGGGAGTGCTCCACATTGGACCTGGATATCTCACCAATTCCATTTGGAAGATGCAATTTATCACTGCATGTATCCAAAGAGGACCTCAAATTTGATTCCTTCAAACCAGAAATTTCACAAGGCTGTGAAGAACGAGAAGCCATATGATTTGTGTCCAACATAGAACTTGATAAATTAGACAGTAACCGCGAGTGGATAGTATCCTCTTGAGGGTGATGCAGTTGGCTATCGAATGATGAGATATCCTCCCTTTCCAACTTTGAGTTATCTTGCATCTGGGGTTGCAAATCTGATCTCCAATCCCACTCAGGCTTAGAAGAGGGGATTCCATCTTTTGACGGGATAGCTTCCTTATCAGTGTTTATAGAACTATCCATCCTACAGTGCTCTAAGTGTGGCGACCTTGATACTTCATGACCAGTTTGTCTAATAGAAACTTGACCACACCGACCACCAATTGCTATTGTAATATCAGGATGTTCCTCCCTAGAATTTTCAGTTATCCCCATTTGTGCAACACCAACCAACAAGTTGCTTACAGTAGGACCATCTTCTACAGCATTATTTGAATCATCAAACAATTTCACCCTAGCTGAAGGTTTGTCAATGCTTTTCCAACCATTTGAAGACTCTACTGAACTGGATAACTGATTGCTAGTAGCATCTCTATCAGGTAAGGTAGTTCTCTTAGAACCAGAATCAGCCACAACATTATGCTGCAAAGGCTTTGACACACTAGGTTTGCCTTTGTCCACGACTACTTGGTTTTCTTCTTTGCGAGATGGTCTTTTAAGAATGTCATTAGAGGATGCAGTCCCATGAGCTGCATTTGCAACAACAGCAGAAAAGGCCAGGTTTCCATTTACTGATGTTGATCTTTGTATATCAGAAGATCCATTTGAGGTAACGGAAGTTGCTAATGACTGCTGGTTTGCAATATGTGTTCCCCTGCAACAGAATTCCCTATTATATACAAATTTATCGGTCCAAAAACTTCTCACTTAAAAAGCACCACTTGAAAACTTACCAAGACGCTGCAGCAGGAAGAGCAGTAGATCTGCTAGAGCTCCCACTCCCACTAGGTGGGGAATACCTGGGAGCAGCAGCTACATTCTGCTCATAAAAAATAAAGAAGTGAGACAGAAATTATTAAGTTCCACAAGCCTAAAAAATTTTTGTAAGCTACTCATACCAAATCATCAAGTTAGTTCCAACTAGGACTAACAAATAAAAAAGGCTTCAGATGTGTGGTATTTTGTGGTTCGTTTGGGCCACTAAGGGCATGGGGTTTTTGAGGTTAAAGTTCCTCGGAAATGGTGTGCAATCAATCAGCCCAGAAGTTTGGAATTCATATTCTTGTAGCACAAGACTCAAGCCATATTTCACATCATGTCAAGAAGAAAGTTGAGATTTAAATGAACTTACAGTTGAAGGAACCTTTACAATTGGTTTTGCAGAAGAACTGTCCCTACAATAAGCATCCAGTGGAGGAGGCAACATGCTCCCTGAACGGTGCTGCAGAATATTTGTTGCTCCAGTGATTTGCTGAACTCTACTCCTTCAAAATGACTAGAAGACTTAACTAATCATCCGAAAATACTAGAGCAACCATCATATTACATATACTGAAAATGATTGGATCCACATAAACACAAGGGCATTTCCTAATTTTAGATGAAATATATACCTTGTATAGGCTGATATGATCTCATCTTTTGTGAAACTATCCTCTTGAGAACCAACCTCGTGCAGATAGAGACAATCAGGATTGACACACGCCTAAAATATAACATGCAATTTATCACTCCAAAGATATCAGTTTCAACATTTATCTCGAAGGAGGTAACCAGGGGATCAGAAAGCAGAACAAGAATCCAGAGATAGCATACCACATTTCTCAGCCATGCATGACAATACTTAGTTGTCCCAAAACATGCCCTGGAATATATAGAGGGTGAGAGAACATTCATATGATCATTAGTTGAACTTTAAAAAATTAAAAAATACTACTCAGAAAGCTTAAAAAAATTAAGGAAGCAAGTCAAAACTTACTTCAGTGATTTACCATCCAAGATAAACCCATGAACAGCCTGAATGCAGCGAACAGCCTCTTCTTCTTTTCCATAAGTAATATATCTGGGATACAAAAAATTATTATCAGAAAAAGATAAAACTGCAAAGCCAACGTCAAAGAAAGTTATGATAAGAAGATATATATACAGAAACGCACACACTGCATGTATTGTTTGGGAATTGTTGTATGACACCAGATGCTGTTCGGGACATGGAAACCTTCAGAACTTTTCCGTACTGACCAAAATATTCCCTATGTTGGAGTAGCTGAAAATAATTGGAGCACTGATCAGACAGCAATCCAAATAAATAAATAAAATATTACAAAAAGGTGGTGAAAGTACTCATACATCTTCATCTGCTAGATTAAGGGGCAGCCCAACAATGTAAACAAGATTCCTTTGGATCACTCGCACACTGGTAAGTTGCTTTTTCCCTTCAGAAGGTTTTGATTTTGACTTCTGGATCTTCTTCCGCTCCATGTTTCCTTCAGAGGCCAGACTAAGAACAGAAAGTTATAGACAAAAGCCATCAGCAGAAGAGACGAAAAACATTGCCCCACAAATAAATAAATAAATTTCCAAAAAAAAATGATGTATCAAGCACCATACAACAACCTGTCACAATTAACAGTCATCCCTACAATCTTTTCTTTGTCATATGGAGTGCGACAAGCTGGACATCGCCCTTCTATTTGATCTTTCTCTGCCATGTCCACTATGTGATGCCAGCACCAAACACATATCTAAATCACATACACAAAATAATTAACAGAGCAAAGATTCGTGGTCAATGAGATAGAGGCAAGCACATGATGTTTAAAATATGTCAGTGAGTCATTGCTATCTTTTGTGCTCTACAGATGAGCCACAGTGGAAACTTTGTGCTAAGCAAACAAAAGTATATATTAACCTGTGGTTATGATGATTATGAAAACAGAGAAAGACAAGAGCTAAGATTGCAATAAGCAAAACAGTTCTTGCTATAATTTTCAGCTTCGAGACTAATAAACAACGAGTCAATTACTCTTTACAGAAAATGAATGCAGAAAGACCTGATAGCCACATTTGCAAGGCTTCAATTGTTGATCAGTCAGATCCATTTCCTCAGCACACAGCGGACAAGTCTTTTCTCCGTGGTCACTCATGGTGCTCTACGAGAAAGATTATGAGATACATTAATCATCAAGGTAAGGCGACAGATTTGAATAAGTATTAGTTTTTCTATGAGCCATTAGATTAAATACAAGCAAAAAACCAAACTTCCTAGAAACCACGAGCTCAACCACCCAATTTGGCTAAAAGCAAGGCTAAAGTTTGATACTTCCTGCATCAACTAATTTACGTTTAGGTTGTTCGTTGCTTTCGCACAGATTAAAAATGCAAAAAAAAAAAAAAAATTATCATCAGAAGAAATGAGACATAATGCACATTCATCATATTCCCAATCAAAACCAAAAATTTATGTTCACTCATCTCATCAAATTTATCTTATGCCAAGTCTGAAAGTAGGAGAACTCTTAAATTTACTCTTAAATATTAAAAATTTCAGATCGACAATTGAAATTTAGCAATCAGAAACTGTAATAAAATGCATCTACAATGAAGAACTCCACGGAATCGATATGTGCATGCGTGGTGACGGTTCAATCAAAGACTCGTCATCGAACAAAGCGAAATCACACCGTTTGGAAACAATCACAGACAAACCAATTTCCAAAGTCTCAATCACAATTTACGATCCAAACTAACTGACCAATGATCCAATAAAAACCCCGATACAAAATAAAATATAAAGACGAACACAGGATTAGGGTTTTGAGATTCAGCAGATTTAAACTCCACGAGAAGAGATTCAATAAAAGTGGAAATAAAGAACATACGATTCCAATAAGATCGATTAAGATTGGAGATGAAGAAGATTGAGATGAGGAAAAGGAAGCCCAAACGAGAACTGGAGATTGCGAGCGAGAGAGAGAGAGAGAAAATGGATGGTTATGATTTTGGGAAGATGGCTTTTTTAACCCTTTTTTTTGTTGTCTGCCAGATCCACGTTGATGTCTTGTTAAATAATAAAAAGAGTTTCCTAAACTTACTGCCCTTTGATTTCACATTTTATTACGACTTAACCCGGTTTGGTTTTCATTACCCGGTAGATTGTGGCCGATTTTGATTTTCACTAAGAAGAGAAAAACCAAAACTTTTGGATTGTAAAAGACGCGCCTTAGACAGTTTCTAATGGTTTACTAAGTGGAAAAAATAGAATTCTCTAACAATAAAGAAGAGTTTGCTCTAATAATTTACTCTATTTTTTATTTTAAATAAATATTTTAATTATATTTTAGTTTACTATTTTATTATAAATTTCTAAAATATCTCTTACTTTACAAATCAATATATTTTACTATTTATATTAAATAGTAAATAAAAATTAGTAAAATAATAATTTATTGAAAATAAAATTTTATTACATCACATAAACAAAATTGTAAAATTTTGTACTATGTATATTTTGATCATATAATTTTGTTTATGTATAAAATAATAATACATTAGAATTAAATGGCTATTTTGTAAAGAAAAGTTTTACTCTAAAAAATAGAGAAAAAAATAATCTTCTAAATTTAGAATAAAATATAGAGATCTTTATTTTTACAGCAAAAAATAAAGCACCATTTGAAACATTTTCTTCTCTAAATATAGAGTTTAGAGTAAAATTTAGAGTACTATTAGAGATGTCCTTGAATCAATTAAATCTTCACAAAACAGAGCAAAAGAAACACAAAAACAGAGCACTATCATCAAGAGGCTTAAATTCTCTCATTATCAAATAATTTTGACATAATTTTACCTTTGTTAGGAAATTCTGCCTGTTTCCATTTTTACATAATTTTAAATCATTATTAATTGTTACGAAAAAACTAGAAAAAAGGAAAGTCCCTTTAAATTTCCATTTTTTCCAAGAATTATATTTTCTTTTCCCAGTCGAAATAGGAAATAAGAACGATAACTCTACTTCTATAAATACTACTTACTCGAGTTCTATTCCAACATTCCATACATCTCTCCTACGTTTTCAAAATCACTAAAGTTTAAACCTCTTTCAAAAGTCATGGATCAACAACGTACATTCATGACTATGTATGATCATCACCATTTTTCTGCAGGTGGAGGAACCAGGAAATACCCTAAAGGAATCTCTGCTTCTATTTCTCCTCCAGGATTTCCCTCACACCCTACCGTCGTAAGAGACATGCGTTTACTCGCAGATATGTTCAACTTTATGACTAACGAGGAAGATGTTATCATCTCAGAGTTAGACATAGTAGAGCTTCAGAGGATGGCATCTTTGCTCACATCAAATTCTGATTACTTCTTGGCTGTCCTTGGAGACAAGTTTGGATCAAGACGCGTGCAGAAACTCCTCGGGATATCAGATGAAATGGACGCGCTTTTCTGCGCAGCTATCGTGCGCCACGTCCTCCACATCATGACTGACAAATACTCTTCTCAGGTAGCTGTACGAGCCATGATTGCTTTCGATAGGGAGAAGAAGATGACAATATACGAGCAAATTCTCTTCTACGCACTCGACATAGCGTGTGATAAACACGGCTGCATCGCACTCAACGACATTATAACTGACTCGGACGACCAATACTACAGAGATCATATATTAGACTTTGTTGCGCTCAACGCTCTTTTCCTAAGCAATGACGATTCAGGGAACTATGTGGTCCAACATGTGCTTAAACTAAATAACTTGCGTTGCACGTTCATGATCATGTTCAGTCTCAGTGGCCACTTTGTTGAGCTTTCGTTTGAGAAGTATGGAAGTTACGTTGTGGAGAAACTTATGGAAGCAAAAGAGGAGTCGATGGTTGCAGTAGTTGTGGAGCTTTTGGAATGCAACGTAGGCACTTTGATAAGACTGGCGAGGAGTGAATTTGGGAATTTTGTGGTCGGGAAGGCACTCAAATTGACCTGGAAGATGTCTAGAATCGATCTGTTCGGGGATTTGGTGCAGAAGCTCATGCCTTTTCTCCATCTCTTGCGTAGATCTCACGGTCGCAACATTGCCACCATATTGGACTTGTTTAAGTTTAGTACCTAAATATAATCTCTGTTTTTTGTCCTTAAGATGTTGAAGTGTATAACATGTTTGAAAATCGATTGAAGCACTTGGATTTCCTTTTCTATTTATTTTGGTATAACAATTTTGGTGTTTCATTAGATATAGAGAAAGCTATACTTTAAGTCTATTTACAATTTTTGGCAAGGGTTAAAAAACATAGGTGGTACAACTTCAACCACTGTTAATCGTTGGGGATCCTCATATTTTGCCAATATTCTGACCAAACCAATCGGCAAATTTCAAAATCTATCAAAGGCACCAAAAAATCTAACATCTTTACTCCTGTATAAGAGAAAATATCTTTTAGTATTGACACATACTATCAGAACCGATGAATAACACATTTCGAATAAAAATTCTGTACCTTTGAAGTTCAAATGCTATTCGGGAGTCTAAGTTGGAGCCCTGCATTTTGATATGATAATTAATTCTATACGCACAGCCGCGGAAGCAATACCTGAGTATGACTCTTCCAACCACTTGGGACCGACCAAAGCAAATCCAACAAGGCATAAACCTTTCTTCATGCCAGCATTGCATTCAATATGTCCTGTTATACACTTCTCCGGGACTTGGAATCCAAATTTTGGGTTCTTCATATCCCAGCCGTTCATTTCTAAGAAGCTCGGCCATGCCTAGAGAGTTCACACTTTGGCCTTCATTCCACTTATCCCAGTGACCATTAGACATGATTGAATTTGCAGATGGTTGTTGTCTAGGTAGCTGTGAGAAAGGAGATAAGCTACTTCCTTGTGCTTGATCCATTAGCCTCAAACTATATCCGTAAGGATCGGTAAGTGAAGGAGATAAGTTTCTGAGATCATGATGAAACCCATTGACTTGTTGTTGCGCAGCAGAAATAGACTGTTGTTGTCTCAAAAATTGAAGTCCTGTTTCATTTTCAAAGGAATTCAGCTGTGAAGAAAATCCTGATCTCATATCCAAGTCTGCATTTACCATCCCTCTTCCAACAGCTAGAATTGCAGGATCCACAAACTCAATATCACTTGGACAATTCTGATAACTAACTGGAGGCAGTACTTGATATGTATTCTTCAACAAAGAGGTAGAGTCAAGAAATCGAGTTCCTACGACAAAAGGGCACCATAGTTTTAGTCTATAACATCAGCCGCATTCTTAGTACCCTGAAATAAAAGAATATAGCTACCTGGTGTAGTATCTGAAGACAGGCTCACTCTTTCATGTGACGAGAAGCCAGGAGGAGGTAGCCTGCTGGGCGCAGAAAATCCTGGAGGAGCAGAAACTTGGGGTCGCAAAACTGCAATAGGACAACAGTGTAACAAATTAGAAATGCCACACAAAAGTATCAAAACAAGAAATAACTGGAGAACCCATAAACTGCTAACCTGTATTCTTGTACGAAGGGAATAAAGAACTAGCAGCAGAGTTTTCTAATCCACTGGAGTAGTTTGAAACAAATCCATTTAGACTCCCGAGATTGTCACCATAGATATCTCGGCTCATAACAGGCTCCTGAGTAGGCTGATCTCTTGTCAACTGCCTAAAATTGCTATGGTTCTCACGGTCAAATGCTTGATCATTAGAATCGTCATACCGTGCAAAAGAAAATCTGGACTGGCTGTTATGTTGCTTTAGGAGGTATGAAGGTTTAAGAGTACTAGATCGCTGATCACCTTCACCGAGTAACTCTGCCAAATTATGTGAAGAACTCAAAGATTCATCCCACGGATCAAAGTCCAGTGACAAAATGTTTGAGATTATTTCATCCTCTGTATTGCGAATTTCGTTTCTGCCTTCATTAGCAAATAGGGAGTGCTCCACATTGGACCTGGATATCTCACCAATTCCATTTGGAAGATGCAATCTATCACATCGTCTATCCAAAGAGGACCTCAAATTTGAATCGTTCAAACCAGAAATTTCACAAGGCTGTGAAGAACGAGAAGCCGTATGATTTGTGTCCAAAACAGAACTTGATAAATTAGACAGTAACCGCGAGTGGATAGTATCCTCTTGAGGGTGATGCAGTTGGCTATCGAATGATGAGATATCCTCCCTTTCCAACTTTGAGTTATCTTGCATATGGTGTTGCAAATCTGATCTCCAATCCCACTCAGGCTTAGGAGAGGGGACCCCATCCTGTGACGGGATAGCTTTCTTATCAGTGTTTATAGAACTATCCATCCTACATTGCTCTAAATGTGGCAACCCTGATACTTCATGACCAGTTTGTCTAATAGAAACTTGATCACAACGACTACCAATTGCAAATGTAATATCAGGACGTTCATCCCCAGAATTTGCAGTTATCCCCATTCGTGCCATATCATCTGACAAGTTGCGTATAGTAGGGCCATCTTCTACAACTTTGTTTAAATCATCAAACGATTTCACAGTAACTGAAGGATTGTCAATGTCTTTGCCACCATTTGAAGTCTCTACTGAACAGGATAACCCATTGCTAGTAGCATCTCTATCAGGTGAGGTAGTTCTCTTGGAACCAGAATCAGCCACAACATTATGCTGCAAGGGCTTCGACACACTAGGTCTGCCTTTGTCCACAACTATTTCATTTTCTTCTTTGCGAGATGGTCTTTTAAGAATGTCATTAGAGGATGCAGTCCCATGAGCTGCATTTGCAACAACAGCAGAAAAGGCCAGAGTTCCATTTAAAGATGTTGATCTTTGTATATCAGAAGATCCATTTGCGGTAACCAAAGTTGCTAACGGCTGCTGGTTTGAAACATGTGTCCCCCTGCAACGTAAATTCCCTATTTCATAAGATTGACCAGTCAAAAGACTTCCCACATAAAAAGCAGCAAGTGAAAACTTACCATGACGCTGCAGCAGGAAGAGCAGTAGATCTGCTAGAGCTCCCACTCCCACTAGGTGGAGAATACCTGGGAACAGCAGCTGCATTCTGCTCATATAAAATAAAGTGAGACACAGAAAATACTACTAAGTTCAGCAAACCTTAAGAATTTGTACGCTACTCATGCTACATAATCGAGTTAATTACCAACTAGGACTAACAAATATTAAAAAAAGGCTTCAGATGTGTAGTACTTTGAGGTTGGTTTGGGGCCTTTAAAGGCATGGGGGAGAGTTTTTAGGCTAAAATTCCTAGGAAATGGTGTGTTAACATCTGCCCGCAAGTTTGGAATCCATATTCTTGGTACACTTGACTCAAGGCATATTGCACATCATGTCAAGACAAAGTTTAGATTTAACTGAACTTACAATTAAAGGAACCTTTACAATTGGTTTTGCAGAAGAACTGTCCCTGCAATAAGCATCCAGTGGTGGAGGTAACATGTCCCCTGAACGGTGTTGCATAATATTTGTTGCTCCAGTGATTTGCTGAACTCTACTCCTTAAAAATTACTATAAGACTTAACTAATCATCCAAAAATACTAGAGCAACATATACTGAAAACAATTGGATCCATAGAACAGAACTCATTAACACAAGGGAATTTCAAAATTTTAGATGATAAATATACCTTGTATAGGCTGATATGATCTCATCTTTTGTAAAACTATCCTCGTGAGAACCAACCTCGTGCAAATACAGACAATCAGGATTGACACACGCCTGAAATACAAATATGCAATTCATCACTCTAAAGATACCAATTTCAACATTTATCTGAAAGAAGGTAACCAAACAAACAACTCAGGGAGTCAGAAAGCAGAACAAGAATCCATAGAAATCATACCACATTTCTCAGCCATGCATGACAATACTTGGTTGTCCCAAAACATGCCCTGTAATGTATAGAAAGTGAGAGAACATTCATAGGATAATTAGGTGAACTGAAGTTTTAAATTCTACTCAGAAAGCTACAAATGAATAAGGAAGCAAGTCAAAACTTACTTTAGTGATTTGCCATCCAAGATAAACCCATGAACAGCTTGAATGCAGCGAACAGCCTCCTCTTCTTTTCCATAAGTAATATATCTGGGGTACAAGAAATATCATCAGAAAAAGAAAAACTAAAAGCTGCAAAGCCAAAGTCAAAGAAAATAATGACAAGAGGAAATTTCTTATCATAGGAAAATTATATACAGAAACGCACACACTGCATGTATTGTTTGGAAATTGTTGGATGACACCAGATGCTGTTCGGGACATGGAAACCTTCAGAACTTTTCCGTACTGACCAAAATATTCTCTATGTTGGAGTATCTGAAAAACATTAGAGCACTAATCAGACAGCAATCCAATATAAAAAGAGGATTATATAAGTTTGGTGAAAGTTCTCATACATCTTCATCTGCTAGATTAAGAGGCAGCCCAACAATGTAAACAAGATTCCTTTGGATCACTCGCACACTAGTGAGTTGCTTTCTCCCTTCAGAAAGTTTTGATTTTGACTTCTGGATCTTCTTCCGCTCCATGTTGCCTTCAGAGGCCAGACTAGAAACAGATAATTATAGGCAAAAGCCATCAGTAGAAGATACGGAAAAACATTGTTCCACAAATAAAGTAAAATTTTGCAAAAAAAGATGACGTATCAAGCATCATACAACAACCTGTCACAATTAACAGTCATCCCTACAATCTTTTCTTTGTCATATGGAGTGCGACAAGCTGGACAACGCCCTTCTACTTGATCTTTCTCTGCCATGTCCACTATGTGATGCCAGCACCAAACACATATCTGAATCGCATACACAAAATAATTAACATAACAAAGATTAATGGTCAATGAGATTGAAGCAAAATGTTTAAAATATTTCACTCAGTCATTGCTATCTTTCGTGGTGAATAGATAAACCACAGTAGAAACTTTGAGCTAAGCAAACACAAAGTATATTTTCACCCAAGTAATTATGATGACTTTGAAAACAGAGAAAGACAAGAGCTATCGAACATTGCAATAAGCAATACAGTTTTTTCTATAACTTTCGACTTCAAAACTAAGAAGCAACGAGTCAATTACTCTTTACAAAAAATGAATGGAGAAAACCTGATAGCCACATTTGCAAGGCTTCAATTGTTGATCTGTCAGATCCATCTCCTCAGCACACAGTGGACAAGTCTTCTCTCCGTGGTCACTCATGGTGGTCTAAAAGAAACAAAATAAGATGTATTAATCATCAAGGTAAGGCCACAAATTTTAAAAAGCATTAGTTTTCATCAGCCATCAGATAAATTACAAGCAACAGAAAAAAAATCTTCTTAGCAACCACAAGCTCAACCACCCAACTTACCTAGAAGCTATAACGCTAAAGTTTGATACTTCTCGCATCTACTAATTTACATTTAGGTTGTTCGTTGCTTTCGTGCAGATTAACAATGGAATTTTTTTTAGCAGGCAACTTAATTTAGCATCAGAAAGAAATAAGACAATGCACATTCAGCATATTCCCAATCAAAGCCTCGAATCTACGTTCACTCATTTCATCAACTTTATCTTATGCCAAGTTTAAAGGTAGGAGATTTCTTAAATTTACTCTAAAATATTCAAAATTTTCGATCGACAATAGAACTTTAGGAATCAGGAAATGAAATCAAATGAATTTACAAAGAAGAACTCCACGATTCGATGTGTGCATGTGTCGTAACGGTTCATTTAGAGACGCGTCAACGAACAAAGTGAAATCATATCGTAACGAAACAATCACAGACAAAATAAGAGAATCCAAAATCTGAATCACAATTTACAATCCAACTAACAAACCAATGATCCAATAAAAACCCCGATACAAAAGAAAAAAAAACAGATTTAGGGTTTTGAGATTCAGCAGATTCAAACTCCATAAGAAGAGATTCAATAGAGGTGAAATAACATACGATTGTAAAAAATTGATTAAGATTGGAGATGAAGAAGATTGAGATGAGGAAAATGAAGCTCGAACGAGAACTGGAGATTGCGAGCAAGAGAGAGAGAAAAATGGATGGCTATGATTTTGCGAAGATGGCTTTTTTAACCCTTAAATTTTTTATAATTTTGGTCTGCCAGATCCACGTCGCTGTCTTGTTAAATAATAAAAATGGTTTTGTATACTAATTGCCCTTCGATTTCAATTTTAATTACTATTCAGTCCGGTTCGGTTTTTTATTACCCGGTTATTAGACATTTATATTCGAAACTTTGTATGTCACTATCAAATTTGCTTTAACCACATAAATCTTTAATCTTCTACTCCTGGAAATTTCATGTTATTACCAAATCACCCGGCCACATATAAAGAAGGATAGTTATAGTGTACGACTACAAAATTTAATTAGTTTAGGTGAAATATATAATTGACCAAATTAATAATATAGTCAAATTTTAGCACGGTTTAACCAATTTCTTTCTTTGTGCAGTTTGTATAATTATAAAAAAAAATTAAATAACACAGGAGATGCGTAACTCATTTGTCATCATCAAAAAAATATTCTCAAATTCTCACCTAATCTACTTTGTTATTATTGAGAAAAAAACTAAATATTATTTTGCTAATCACCCCTATATAAAAAACTTTAAAGAGTTTATATATTCGATTATACTATTATACAAAACTAAAACACGTTTTTCTATTCTTCCCTATATGAATATTGGCCATACTTTCGGATCATTTAAATATCCAGAAATAAGAGTTTATCTGTGAATTGTACCACCTACAAGAAAATAGTCCAAGTATCTTCCCATGATTTGAGAACTCTTGAATTACAAAAAAAAATACCATTTTGCTAATTAAGTCATATATCATAGTTATTTTGCAACCAATCCTATAAAGCTATAAATATGGATGATCTGAAAACTACATATTAGTTTCAAGTTTTGATCACTGAAAAAATAAATACAGTCGTTGATCGTTTATATATTCATTTACTTTTGGATTATCTATCTATTTCTCCCATCAAAAATTTCATATCATATGATTTCTCTACAAACTTTGGACCTATTTAAATATACTTATTTCTCCACCCATAAAAGTTAAATGCATATTTCTCCATAAAATTGGATTGTTGGGTTTAGATTATTGTACTGATTGTAATAGAAAACCAAACTGTTTTCTCACACAAACCAATCAATGACCCTAATCACGAAATCCCCAGATTTCTAAAGGTGGAACCCTAATTTTATCTCTTTGATTTCGCGAACCCAAAATCACAATTCCATGATTGATTCTTTAGTTATTAGGGTTAGAGGTATGTACGGATTCCTAAATATATGAGATGGATTTAAGGTTTGTTCTTAGTTCAACATAAATCCCTGAATTTTTTTTAATTTCCTCGTAATTAAATTTTTTAAATCGAGGATTGGAGGTTTGTTGGCGGACCCAGATACGTCATCTTCGACATCGAAATGGGTGGATCACCGCCGCGAATAAGGGTAGTATGGGATGGTTATGTTGGATAATTCTGATAGCTTGAGAACCAAGTTATCTTTAGATAAGTGTAAGTTACTAACGATAACACTTAAATAATAGGATTAGAATAATGTAAATCCTAATAGATTAAGGAGATTAGCTTAGTCTATAAATAAAGTCTTTTGGAGAGTTGTTCCATAAGACAAGCAAGAGAGTTTTGGTTAAGTTTTGAGATAGTTTCTTAATCAATAAAGAAAAGTAGTTCTTTAAATCTTTTGCTATATTTTCGACTTAAATCTTTTGCTTGAGTCAAAGTTCCGGTCAAGCAAAGAAGAAACCATACGAAACCGAGGATGGGAGACGTGCCTAATCCACCACGAAAGGACCTAGGAGTGCCATCGATCCATTGTCCTATGTTGACATTGACAAACTACACGGTTTGGACGATGAGAATGAAAGTCACGCTTCGAGTTAGTGAAGTGTGGGAGACAATTGAACCAGGATCTACGGACGTAAAGAAGAATGATATGGCCATAGTGCTCTTGTTCCAATCCATTCCCGAGGTACTCATCTTGCAAATCAGAGATCAAAGCACGACAAAAGGGCTTTGGGAAGCTATTAAATCGCGGTATCAAGGAGATGATCGTGTGAAAGAAGCAAGGTTACAAACCTTAACGACTGAACTAGAGAAATTGACAATGAATGACAATGACATGGTTGATGAATTTGCGGGAAATATTTTCGGTATTGTGGCTCAATCGACCTCACTTGGTGAATCCATTAATGAAACAAAGCTAGTCAAGAAATTTCTTGATGGACTACCACCAAATAAGTATATTCACATTGTGGCTTCTCTTGAACAAGTCTTAGACCTTAAGACAACAAGTTTTGAAGACATAATTGGGAGAATAAAAGCGTTTGAAGAACAAATTAGTGTTAACAATAAACACGTGAAGGAACAAGGAAAACTTATGTTTTCAAATAATGATTATGGGAGAGGAGAAAATCGAGGAGGTTATAGCCGAGGTAGTAGAGGAAGACGAGGCCGGGGGAGAGGTCGTGGTAGATTCAATAACCGAGACCAAGAAGAAGATACCAAAAGCTATAGCCAAAAGGGACGGAAAGATCGATCTAAGGTGATATGTTGGAGATGTGACAAGCCGGATCACTTTGTTTCAAAAAGCAAACTTTAATGAATATGAAGAAGGAGGCGAAGAAATTGAGGAAGAAGCTCTCTATGTTCATGAAGTTGTGTTCTTGAATGAAGACAAAGTTTTTCCGAAAACTTACGAAACAAGTAATGAAGGATCGAAGACTTAGTACCTTGACAATGGAGCAAGTAATCACATGACGGAAAACAAAGAATTCTTCACTAAACTAGATGAAAACGTTAAAGGAAAACTGAAGTTTGAAGATGGCTCACACGTCAACATAGTTGGGAAAGGGTCTATCGTATTTGTTGGTAAAACCGATGAAAAAAGGGAGCTTAAGGACATCTATTTCATACCCGACTTGAAATATAACATCATAAGTCTCAGACAAGCAACGGAGAATGGGTGTAAAATTAAGATGAAAGGAGACAAGCTTCACCTTCGAGATCCACGGGGAAAACTTCTTCTCCAAGTAACTCGATCACCAAACCGTTTATATAAAAGAATTCTTGAGATTAATCATGTTTACTTGTGAAGGAAATTAATACCACGCGGATATGGCACGCAAGGTTAGGACATGTGAACATTGGAGTTATGAACAATATGGTAAAAGAAAAGATGGTAATAGGGATGCCACAAATACTATACAAGACGAATATTTGTGACGTTTGTTTAATTGGAAAATATACGAAGAAACTGTTCCCTCTCGAAGCCACATTCCGAGCAACAAAAGTACTAGAACTTATTCATGGAGACTTGTGTGGTCCAATATCACCTCCAACACCAGCAAACAATCGATATGTGTTTGTCTTGATCGATGATTTCTCTAGATATATGTGGGTTATTCTACTAAAGGAGAAGAGTGAAGCATTTGATCATTTCAAGAGGTTTAAAGAGATTGTAGAATAACAAACCAACTTGACAATCAAAACCTTTAGAACTGATAGAGGAGGAGAGTTTACTCCCACCGAGTTCAATGTGTTTTGTGAAGAAAACGGAATCACAAGACACCTCACGGCACCTTATACACCTCAACAAAATGGTGTAGGGGAAAGACGAAATCAAACTGTAATGGAGATGACAAGAAGCTTGCTCAAAGGCATGAAATTACCGAATGAGTTATGGGAGAAGCTGTCCGACACTCTACTTACCTCATAAATAGAATCCCAATGAAAGCGTTAAAAAGTCAGACCCCTTACGGAAGCTTCATGTCCAAGAAACCTAATATCGAACACTTGAGGGTTCTTGGTTGTGTTGCTGAAATAGAATCTATCATCAAGAACAACACTTGGGAACTTGTTGATAAACCCGAGGGAGTAAAACCAATAGGGTTAAAGTGGATTTTCAAGATCAAAAGATATATGGATGGATTGGTGAATAAGTATAAAGCAAGACTTGTGGCTAAGGGCTATGTTCAACAACAAAGTATAGATTTCGAGGAAGTGTTTGCACCCGTTGCTAGAATAGAAACTATATGATTATTTGTTGGTCTCGCTGCAACAAATGGTTGGCAAATTCATCATCTAGATGTAAAGACGACTTTTCTAAATGGAGATTTGTGTGAACTCGTCTATGTAAGTCAACCCAAAGGATTTGTGAATAAGGGAGGAGAGAATAAAGTGTATCGTCTTCACAAAGCCTTATATGGCTTACGGCAAGCACCTAAGGCATAGAATTTGAAGATTGATCATGTCTTAAAGGGAATAAAATTCAAAAGATGTGTCAAAGAATCATCATTATATCTCAAGAAAGAAAATAAAGATTACTTGATTGTGGCCATCTACGTTGATGACTTATTTGTAACCGGCACATCGCAAAGAATCATTGATCAATTCAAGAAAGCTATATCTAGGGAGTTTGAAATTTCGGATCTTGGTAAGCTAACTTATGACCTTGGGATATAAGTGATTCAAATTGATGATGGGATTCGAATCAAGCAAGAAGGTTATGCAAAAAGAATTCTTGCGGATACGAAGATGGATTCATGTAATTTGACTCAAACACCAATGGAATCAAATTTGAAACTATCAAAGGCCGAGAATGAACCCGAGATTGATGCCACCACGTATAGAAGAACTATAGGATGTTTGCAGTATCTACTTCATACAAGACTGGATTTAACTTATGTCGTTGAAGTTTTAAGTCGATATATGCAAAGTCTAAGAGAATCACATGGAAAAGCTCTCAAACATGTCTTAAGGTTCATCAAAGGTATAACTAACTTTGGTTTACATTTTAAGAAAGATAGAACAAGAACAATCATAGGATATAGTGATAGTAGTCACAATATCGACATTGATGATGAAAAAAGCACTTCTGGCCACATCTTCTACGGAGATTAGTTTAGTCTATAAATAAGAGTTTTGCTATATTTTCCACATCTTCTTTTGCTATATTTTCGACTGCAGATTATACGGTGGCCCGAGTTTTCTCCGCGTTGGTCTAGGAATTTGAGAAATCGGTGACTTTTATTCAAATCCATTACTATTGTTCATAACTGTGGAATCATTTGATTTTGAAAATTTTCTGAAATATTTTGTTTAATTTTCAACTCTGTTTTACTATTCTGAGAAATTGGTGAAGAAATCTAATTCCAGTTAAAGGTTTTACCAAACATGATACATATTAATCAGATCTTTGCAAAAGAGACAAAATGACGAAGAATAACTAGATGTTAGAGAAGATGAAGACATGTATGTATATAGGTGTATGTATCTTCTTTTTTCACTTAAAATTATCATTAATATGGTCAAGAGTAGCTACAAAAGTATATAAGCAAGAGGATCCACATCAATAATAATTTGTGCCAAAGAAATCACGATTGATCACGAAACATGTGGTTAAGCCATTTCGAGGGCCTTGTTGCAATGTATAATTACCATCGATCCTCCTTAACTACACTACGAGCGACAAGAGTAGCGCCAAGATTAGCTTTCCTGCTACAAAAGATGTTCTCCATGCTTGAAGATGTTGTAAAGCATTGCGGAGTAGAATTTCATGTGCCTTAAAGGATGGCCACAATAGAGGTCGAGTTATAGCTCTAATGAGCTCTCTACTCTCTACTTTAAATATCACTCTATGCACCTGCAGATTTTTAATACTATCAATCGTCCACAACCAGACTTGCAATTTTGCTTCAATGTCTGAGTGCATGTTCACAAAGGAACAACGAGCATGAAGCAGAACTTTGCTACTTGAGTTGCGTAGAATCCATGATGCTCCACTAGAGAGTCTTTTCCTATTCCAAACTGAGCCAATATTACATTTGAGCCAATGCTTCAGTGGGGGTTTCCAAGACAGTGATGGTAGTTTCGTCGGTGAGATGATTGTATTGTCTTCAGGAATTGGTTTTTCCTATAACTTGAACCATAAATTTGCATTATCTCTAATGATATTAATGAGTTGATTTGGCTGGAGAACCATGCCTTCAAAGAAAAGATTGTTTCGGTTCTTCCAAAGCCTCCAAAAGATCCACGAAACAGTCTTGTTGTTTTCTTTATTTGCACCTGTTATATTGTTCAAACTGAGCACATAAGTATAAATTATGGTATATAGAGTGTGCATCAAACCCACCATGAGGGCAAGGTATGTTAGACAGAGCCCAAATTTGCCTCGAGAAATGACAACTGAAGATGAGATGACTAATTGATTCTCCTTCACACCCAGAGACTTGACCTTGGCTGTCTACTTTAATTTCCTTACCGGTCAATTTTTCTTCTACAGGTAAGGCTCCACTCACCACTTTCCACATAAAAACTTTTATCTTTTCAGGTGCCTACACTTTCTAAATTCTGGTCTTTATGTCATTGAGTGAAGGTTGCACATATGCAGCTAAAGATACTGGATTTTGATAAACTTGTGAGGTCAGCCAATATCCAGAGCGGACTGTGTAATCACCACTCTTATTGTATTTCCATGTGATGTAATCATGAGTGGTAGGAGCTGGTCGTATTCTCTGAATGTGCTTAATGTCTAAAGGAAAGAAAAGGTATGCGAGCTTCCTTCTATTCCATGACCCTGAACTTGCATCAATTAAGTCAGTTACTATGAGATTAATATCCCCAATAGGGTTTTCATATAAGGAGGCCTGCAAATACCATCCTCAATTCAGTTTGTAGACCAAACTTTCAAAGATAAGTTATTTTCTATTTGTTGCTTCAGGCCAAGTACAATAAGCTCTCTCCCAAATAATATACATCTCCATACGAATGAAGGCCTTGGTCCCAATTCAGCTTGCATCATGGTGCTGGTTGGGAAATATCTACTACTTAGAAACCTGCTGAAAAGACTGTCTGGAAATTGCAAAAACCTCCATGCTTGCTTTGCTAAGAAAGCTAGATTGAAGAGTTCAAGATCTTTAAAGCCTAATCCGCCTTTGTTTTTGGGTAAGCAAAGTTTCTTCCACGATATCCAGTGGATCTTTTTCTTGGCTTCTGATTCATCCCACCAAAAAGATGACATCGCGCTAGATAAGACCGAACATGTAGATTTTGGAAATTTGAAACAAGTCATAGCATATACCGGCATGGCCATTGCAACCAATTTGAGCAGAACCTATTTTCCTCCTTGTGAAAGTAAATGCGCAAACCAGCCAGAGAGTCTGTTGGAAAGCCTTTCTTTAATGTAGGAGTGTAGTTTGGTTTTAGATCCACTAAAACACTTTAGAATACCTAAGTATGTCCCTGCACGGCCCTAATTTTGAATACCAGACACTTGTTTAATCATCTACTTCGTCTCAGTTATCACACCAGCTCCAAAAGTGAGTGAAGACTTATCTAAATTGATAACTTGTCCTATAGCTAGGCCATAAGTGTGTAAAATCTGATGTAGGGCTGAGCATTGTTGAACTGAGGCTTTACACATGAAAAGGCTATCATATGCAAAAAACAAATGATGGATTTCTAGAACATTAGAGGAAAATATGACTCCTGATAATTCTCCATGGTGAGCTGCAATATTTAACATATGTGTTAGACCTTCAGTACACAAGAAAATAAGAACGGGGGAGAGAGGATCTCCCTGTCTTAAACCTCTTTGAGGCTCAATCAATCCATGCGGTTGTCCATTAACTAGGACTAAGTACGTGGCAGAAGTAACGCAACTCATAATCCAATCCACCCAAATACCATGAAAACCAAGAGCCAGCAACAATGCCTTTAAATAAGACCACTCCACCCTATCAAAGGCTTTTGTCATATATGTTTTTACTGCAAGGTAGTCTTTGGAGATCAGCCTATGTGTTCTCAAACCATGGACGATCTCGTAAGCAATAACCACATTGTCTGAGATCTATCACTAACGAAGGTAGACTGGTTTGGAGGTACTATATCCGCTAGTAGAGGTATAAGTCTAGAAGCCAGAATCTTTGATATCACTTTGTAAAGTACTAAACACAGGCTAATAGGTCTTAAATATGTCATCCTTTTAGCATCAAGTTTCTTTGGAATGAGACATAACTGAGTGTAATTACAGTCTTTTGGGATGGTATTCGAACTGAAAAAAGCGAGGACCTCTTTGGAGACTTGATCTCCAACTATATCCCAATATTGCTGAAAGAAGAGAGCTGAATATCCATATGCACCTCGAGCACTAGAGGCCTTAAGAGCAAAAATAACAGATTTGATCTCGTCATTGGCAACCTTTCAATGAGGGAATCATTCATCTCGTTGGTTACCCTTGGAGTGAAATCTGCTAACATCTCTTCTGGCAAATAAGGCATTGATGACATGAATAAAGTCTGGAAGTATTTGACTGCGACGTTGCCTTTTGAACCCTCTGACCTGTGTGTAATTCCATTAGAATCTACAAGAAATTTAAGATTATTTATGGCTCATTGAGTTTTAACCGAAGCATGAAAGAACATGGTGTTCATGTCCCCTTCCAAGAGCCATTTCTCTGTGCTTTTTTGCTGCTAGAAACTCTCATCTTCTTTGTGAGCCATTAACATTTGGTGTTTTAACAAGGACATCTTCACTGCTGCATGATCTCTTTCAATTTGTTCATAAATCATGTTAATTTTGTGCCCAGAATGCAGATTATTATCATGCTTCTATTGACTCAAGGAACGTCGACAACTCCTTAGTTTTGACATAACCGATTGGTTGGGATGAGAATCTGTCCAAGCTCGTGCAACAGTTTCCTTAACCTGAGGCTTATTGATAATCTTTTTATCGAAACGAAATGATCCTTTGAAGGAGTGTAGGGAGGATAGTAAGCTGACCAACCGATCTATGATCTAACCTTTTTTTATGAGAAAAGATTGATTAGCAGCTGGGAAGAGTCTAATCCACTCAACATTTTCAAAACAGCGATCAAGTTTACTTTGTATCCAGAGATCATACCTACAACTCCTCCATGAAAAACCATTTTATGTGCTTGATAACTCCTCCATTTTATAGCTAGAAATAAGATTGTTGAAATCTGCGAAAGAGGAGTTCGACTTTTGGGGTCCACCAATCTTCTCTCCATTGTGGAGAATAACATTAAAATCACCCATTAAACTCCATGGACCTTTTCTGGTTGCATTTATTCTCAGTACATGCTCCCACACCAAGTGTCTTTAAAGTTTCGTCAGATTACTGTAAATACAAGAAAGAAAAAACATAGAAGAACCAAAAGAAACTTTCATATCCATAATATTTTTATTTACAACAAAAGGTTATACCCCAACCGATTTCTTCCAAAATAAAGTTAAACCACCCCAAGAGCCTACTGGATCAACAATATATACAAAATCATAACCCATCCACTCTTGAAGATTTACCAAAATATCCCGATTATGCATCATTTCCATCAAGAACATGATCTCAGGGAAATGGTTTTTACGCATTTCCATGAGTTGGAATTGTCAAGTTATGAGGTCATCCCAAACCTTGATAATTTCATGATATAATACTCATTAATCAATGGGCAGTCCCGCATCGGGGACCACTTTTTTGCAATTACGCTTTGCAACGTGTTCCTGAGCTTGAGTTCCCAGCGGAGCTTTCTTTTTGTCCTCAGTAGCAGTAGCTGCAACATCTGATGGTGGAAGAGGAGTGAGTTACAGCTGAGTTGCACAAGGCTTACGTTTCGATATATATGGTCTCTTCCTACCTCTTGAGCATTTCGTAATGGTCCCGAAAGAAATTGGTTCTGCAGAATCAAATTCATAAGCCGTAGAACTTGAAGCTAAGGCAGGGGAAGAGATAAGAGGACCCTGAAACATCTGGTTAGCTTTGATGGAAGCAGTCATAAGCTTTTCCACTGGAACCAAGCTTTGAGATAGAGTTAAGGAGGAATCTGTCGAATCATACCCGAAGACAAGACCTTTGCCTTTGAGATGGTTTGGAGAGACCAGAGGTTTAGGCTCAAGGCGAAGGAAAGTCTTTTGAGTCATTGAGTCTTTTTCAACAGAAGCCACATACAGCTTAACCCTTTGCTCTCTTATCTTCCTATCATCATCTCAAGCCACCAAGAGGTATTGGTGCATTCCTTGAAGGACTTCCTCTGAAATTTTTGGTCTTCCAAGAACAGGATGAATATCAACTTGATCTTCACGAAGGACTCCAAAGAGAGGGTCTCTTTTCGATATGCGTAGCGGAGCAGGTTCACGAGGAACAGACAGACCCATTTTACAGACAATCGCTTTGTCTTGTCTCTCCTTTACCAGCAGAGGGCACACATCCTTGTCATGACTTAGACGATGGCAATTATAGCAGCGTTTTTGTATTCTCTCATAGAGGTAGAAGATGGTTGTAAATACTCCTGTAGGAAGTTCTATTACTTTATATTGACGAAGAGGCTTGGAGACATCAAACGAATCTTCACTCTGACGAATTCTTTGCTCTAAGGTTTGTTAGCATTGAAGGCCACCTCCAAGACCCGACCAACGAATTCACCGAGGAGAGTTATGGCATCAGCAGTGTAGTAGTTCATAGGAATATTTTTTTATTTGTAACCAAATTGGTACAAATTGCAGAAAATCTGGCTTTGGTGTTGCAGTTTATCTCTCAAGAGCGATGGCCCATTCATTGAAAGTATGCAGACATTTCTCTAAGATTTCAAGAAGATCGAATTCAGTCTTGAAGATGAACTGAAATTGTTCCTTAGTAAGAGCAACACCTCTAATTATATCTTTCTTCAGCCATTTCCGAGGAAAGTCGAAGACAAGACTTGAAACATTTTGGTGAGCGGGATTGACGAGTCGACCAACAAGACTCAACTCGTTTTGTTCTTAGGAGCAGTATTTCGTGAGATTGGGCATAACAAAGGGAGTATTGACTTCTTCCAGAGACATAGCCATGAGGGCTTTATCCATAGCTGAAGACATGGTCTGAAAATTGCTAGCAGAGGAGCGAAACAAAAAACCACGGTGGACGAACAAGATGGTGAGGAGTTTGAATAACGGTAGAATTAGGGTTTAGCGGTAGATAATGGAGTTGATGCTCTATTGTAGATAAAAAGTGAATACTCTATCTCAAAAAGAAAGTTCTATGCCCAAAAATGGGGGAGCTGGTGTATGTATCTATGTTTTTAGGGTTAGATGAATCAGGTCTATTGTGTTAGAAATTGGGTTATTAGTGGTTTAATAACCAATGCCTTATCAAATCAGTTGGTTAAGAAAGGATTGGTATAGAGTAAACCAGAACTACTCCAATTGTATGGAGAAATATAATTTTAACTTTTGTAGGATAGAGAAATATGTATTTAACTTTTTTTCTACGGGAAACATGTATTTAACTTCTACATGTGAGGAAATTTAAATAGCCTCAAAGTTCATGGAGAAACCATATGGTACGATATTTTTGAAGGGGAAATAGACCGATAACCCTTTATTTTTTCATCCGAATTCGACTTCAAGTAGTTGTGACCGATAGAATTTAAGATTTGAGTTATAGATTAAATTTTGTCTTGTGTGGAATTTGTAAATTCTTTAATCACTCACATATATATGCTTTAATGAGTCTTTCTCCACTTCACTACTTAGAATCTATTCGATATGCGACAATAATATTTTTGTAATTTAGTTGTTTTTTTTTAATGTTACATGATTCTCTTAAGAGGTGGAATAGTAGAAATGGTGAAGATGGAAAGACAAGATTCATTTAAGAAGACAAAAACATGAAGACAACAACTTGGCAAGTTTTGGACATCTTATTTGATATGAAGCTTTGCAATAGAGTCATGTGATAAGGGGCGGCCATTTGAGTTCCTCGCAGAAAACAAAAGTTTATATAAAAAGAGTCCGAGTGGCGAACAGAAATAAGCTTTGTTAGAAATTGGTGTTTACAGACAAAAGGATTCAGGGACATGTTGTGTTGCATGAGAAATGGCAAGTTCTTGCTGCCTATTTTATTTCTCAAGTGTACAAAAATTATAAAGTGATTGTGTTCAACAAAGTTCTAACCTCCTAATTGTAATAAAAGGATAGAAAAGAATGGTTAAGGTAGAAAAAACACCAGTTTTTAGTTAAAAGCAGGAGGAAGACCTTTGTTGTTATACTTTGTACAGTCAAATGGTCCTACAACTTGATTGCTCTTCTTCTTGACCTGCCCATCACAAAAGACGATTTCCTCAAATTAATCGCCACAGACCAAATTTTGACATCTACTTATCTTTTGAATGATATTAAGTTTGGAATGGAGCTATTTGGTAAGTGGGTCGGTTAGTAAGGTATCAACACTAAACTCATATTTATGGGCAACTAGTAATGAGAGAGGGAAAGGAGTGTACCGGAGACCATGGACCTGGTTCAGGAGCAGATTTCTCGGTGGGTGAGTGTTGCACTCGTCCACTTTTCAGAGTTAAGATTTCCTGCATATATAATAGAAAATATTTGCTGAGGCATTGCCATAAAATTATTTTTCACATCCAATAATAGCAAGTGATTCTTCAGTTTATCATCATGGTTTCATACAAATATCTTAAAGAGATTTTTACCTCTCCAGCAGCCTCAATTGCAGCTAACCATTCATCAGAAAATGGAACAGCATTTGGAGGCTTTACAACAATAGGATCAGGTTTCTTCTCAAGTTTAGCATCCCTGTTGAAACAGTGAATTATCAGCCAATTCTTAAAAGAAACTGCGCTGGAGGAATAGAAAAGCCACTAAATTTGATTTGATTACTTACAGTATTAACATTTTATCCTCGCCTTCTGATGCACATGTACACCTGCTACTGCTTTCTGAAGCATGGGCTCCATTTCTTTCTAGTGTCAAAATGTCATCGCTCAGCACAGTGTATTCATTAGGCTGCATATCATCTCTATCTGAGAAAGCCCCATTCATGGGTATTGGAGTCCTTGATTCCTCCTCTCTGGTTGCATCTGCTACAAGATCAGTAGAAATATTTATAACCTGAACTTCCTCTTCTTCATGAGAGCCGAGTTCTTGATCAGTAATCTGAGCGCTACAATCCTTTTCAGTATCTGTCTGGATTTTAGCTTTTCCATCATAGTTATGCGCAATAGATCCAGAATTGGTATCCTCTTTGGACATGCCTTCAGAGATTCTGGAAAAACTTGTGTCTTCATTTAGACACTCAGGATCTTCAAGTACAGAAGTCAAAGGACTGATAGATTTACTTAATAGAGTTTTAGTTTCTCCATACAGGTTTGATACAGTATGGATAGATTCTATTTCGGTATATTCTTGATTAAGAATGCCCTTGACAGAAAACTCATCAAGGTCACTATTGAGCTCTGACTCAGTAACCAAACACTCCTCTGTCCGCTCCATATTACCTTCAGGCTCCTCATCTGAACAATCTGACTCAGTAACCAGATCCATGTCTTCCAGCTCTGAGTTATCTTCAAGCTCCTCATTTGAGTAAGAGTAAACAGTGGAAGATGCATCTTTTGCTGGAGAACACTCATCTGTTATTACGAATTGATCAGCCTGCTTCATTACATGACCATCATTTCCTTCAGATATATTTGCAATACTAGAACCGTTGTATTGCTTTTGTTTTTCAGAAGTTAGTTTCTCAGAGAAGGGTTCGTGAGATGATTCCAGAGGTTTAATCTCCATCCTAGCTTCAACAGAGGAAGGTGTTTGTTCCATGTTCTGTTCAGCATCAAAGGAACCAGTAAAGTTGTCTATCTGCACAGCATCATCTTTATCTGCTCTTATGTTTCTGGTTAACACATCTATCTCATAACAACCTGCTTTCACATCAAGGACTAATTGGCTTGACAACTGCTCGTCTTCAGATTCTCTAAACCAGTCTTTGTAATCGGTAAATGGACCAATAAAATCAGCCTCACAGTTTGTCTCAGTGCTATCGCTAATTTCAATTCTCTTCTCTCTTTCGAATACAACTTGACCATCACAAACCATGTTATGATCACATGTAATAGAATTCGACGCAATGTTTTCGTCAAGATGGTTGCATGGTGATTCAACACTATCTGGTGCTTCAACAATCTCTGAATGAACAACATGTTCAGTATTACCTAACTGATTTTCTGAAAATGATAGATCTTCTATATCACTTCTCATTGAAGATAAACCCCCAAGGAATGTTGGATCGGCAGTGAAGGAATCCAAAACATCAGGCTGCTTTGCTACATTTTCTTTAGAATGATAAACAATTAACGCTTTTTTTTCTCCAGAAAGGCAAGGACTAATCCCGTCTCCGTTTTCAGCGTGCACGCATTCATTTAGAGACTGTCCATGTTTATCGAGTGTATCAAAATCTCCACTACAATCATTGCTGGTACAAGTAGCTTCTTCCCCCGGATTGCTGACTCTCAACTGTGAGTAGTTATTAAAAAATGTTAACTCATCACCAGGACCATGCATTGGAGAATCCATGGAATCTTTAAGCGGCAAAGCACAGTTTTCTTTTACTGAGCAGCAAGACTTCCTTTTGTCATCCCAATTGTCACTAAAAATATTACCGTTTTGCACACTATTTTTGCGCTCTGAGGGCGGCCGCTCACTGTTACTCTGGAGATCTTCACACTTTGCAGTAGAAATCTTCTCAGACGTACATATCTTTATATCATCTAAAACTACTTTTCCAGTATCACCTTGCATGATACATGGATGCTGTAGGTTTTCATTGATCTGAGAACTCAATGAACAACACAACACCTTGGAACCTACTTCTCGAGTGGAATTCAAGTCTACTTTCGCCTTTACTTGTGAACGTTTGAAATTAATAGATTGAGCAGAGAAACCTGTAGCTGAACCTGAATTGCCAATAATTCCAGTTGCTCCCTTGGAGTAAACACCGAGAACTTTTTCGGCAACTTGGGGTTTCTCGAAGGTAGGGATCAGAGAAAAAGAAGACGCTGAACAAACATCAGACCTTGGGAGTTGCCTATGTTTGTCTCCTGTACTCTGCAATGGTTGCGAATCAGACTGCAAAAACCACGATGAAGAATGATAAATAAAGAGCACAAAACCATAGTTACGACCTTCAACACCATTGTTTTATACCTGACTGAAATAGCCAATTGAAGGTGAAGGCACTCTTAAACCTGATGGCTTTCCCAATCGTGACATTGCGGGCTGTGTACTTCCAACTCTACTGCAAGAACTTTGAGCTAACGAGGTGCCAATAGTAGTGACATTGGAGTCAGGAATATTTGATGCATGACCAAGCATAGCCACATCTGATGTAGTCATAGAGCCAATGTTGGACTTCCCAACAACAGAGTGCTGTGAGTTGGATACTGAAGGAATTTTTGATGTTTTGCTGATCTAGAAATCAAGAAAATGCAATCATTACTTTTCATTGATAGCCTATGGAAAAGAAAACATTTTCTGCAAATTTCTAGTGCATAGTCTATTTGCTATATTGGTATGCAGAGGACAGCATAGCTTTACCACATTTCTTCTAGCTTGCTTAAGAGTGGACTTCGTAATTGAAGATCTGCTCCCTAGGTTGGATTTTGTTTTACTCTTGGTGCTTGAAGTGTTATGAGAGAAGCTTACAGCTCGTAAGCTCTTAGAATTACTTACGGATCCTGAGCTCTGAGAGTTGCTTACAGATCCTAAGCTCCTCTGAGAATTCTCTGTTGTATCAGAAGAAAACCCCAAGGTAACGTGATCATGAAACAATATATACAACAAGATGTGGCAAAAGCATTTACTAAAATATAGTAGTGAATAAAGGTAATGATATGCATAGGCTACATTTGCTAGCTTAATGTGAACATACTTATTTGAGTAGGTTGATTTTTTTTCACTTTGCTTGGACTTTGAGTAATCCTTTTCATGTTGTTTGCAGCTGTAAGTGTGTCAGATTTAGTGGTAGAAACTTCAGATAAGCTCAGCTCCCTGCTACGTGGTGTTGTTGTATGCACATTTGCAGGTCTTTTCAGGGTTCATGGAAATTAAGGTTAACAAGCAAAAACAAAAACTAGAAAACATAGAAGCAGCCAATGATGGTGCTTGCCTTAACTTCCAGTATTCTATGTAAGAAAAGGATATGAAGATGTCGGAGGACGATGACAGCCACTGCGTTTGGAACCGCTCCTCAAATCCTGAGCTGCGACCACTTTTTTCTGTGCCTGTAATCAGACATTTGACCTTTAGATAGAAAGCGCCTCAAAGACCTTTCTTTGGGGGCTAGGAAAGAAAATTGTAAGAAACGACTGATCACTCTCAATATCCTTTATTCATATCCAGTAAACTCACCAAGGAAGATTGGGCTTTAGATGGTAAGGCGTACTTCGGCAGTACACCGTTTAAAATCATCTTCTCTCTTTTTTTACTATTCACAGGCAAGTCGTCAAATAAGTTTTCTTCAAGTGCCTGTAGCCCTGGTGAAAAACTAGTACATTTGGAATCTGATGTTGACTCTTTGAACTCTTCCTGAATGGCAGATAACAGATTTCCACCTGTGATTTTAGATAGCTCAGATGAATCCAAAACACCTGGTTCCATATTGCACATGTTAGAACCATATACCAACCCGTTGACCTTTTACGACGAACAGGAGAACAAATTTAACCAGAAAGGTACAAAAATCCATTAAAAAGTCACCTTCTTCTGTTGAAAAAGCTCTATCCCATGCTAAGCTTTTGCGTAAATTAAATCTTGCATTCTTCTTCTTTTTCATCTGTTTTCGCTCCACGCTTAGTTTAGGCAGTTCAACTTTGTTGCCGCTAGTGTTCTCCTTACCTACATTGTCTGTATCAACAGAAGGGCAAGGCTGCTCCATGACGTTGCCTATTACGCTTCCTGCATAAAGAATTGACCTTCATTTATCAGCAAATTACACAAATTTTACACTGCTACGCATCCAACTTGCTATATAGTCAAACAAAGTTTCAAACAATGGTAAAAGGTAAACTACTTCAGATTTACATTTCCTAGGACTAGAGAAAGGGAGTGGTAAACTAGTTCCGATGTTCAAACAGTGTAAAAGAATGAGGAGAGAAAGCAATAAATAAGAACAATGTTCGGATTCAGAAATTGAAGCACTTACCAATTGAAGAAAAAGGAGGTCGAGTAGGAACAATACGACTGGATCTAGGGATTTGTAGAGGCGAGCAATTCAAAGAACTCTTTTTTCGGCCCGAATTACCACTGGCAAACGAGGAAACACCTTTCTTCGGCGTAGTTTTGAGAAGCCAATAGTCTTCATCGTCTTCGCCAGAGATATCTAGTAGATCCTTCTCCATTTCTGGGAGCCTCACTTTATACCCTCACCTTATAAGCCTAGCAGCGTCCGAGATCTGACAAGTGGAAATTCCGCTAGGTCCTTCCTACCTACACTTTACTGAGAAAAGCTCGTCGGAACTAGAAAATCTGTAGGCAAAATTCTCAGTCAATTATCGGAAATTAGTTGGCCGATGTTATTTCGACTGTTGTAAGAATATTCCGGCCTCGTAAGCGGGAAGAAGTTGAAAACTTGAAATTGAAAAAGAAGATGACGACACAAAAGACGATCGGACCAACGTTCTTCCGTAATTTCACGTTAAGACCGATTGTCAATTCAAAAAGATATATTGGGCCTGACAGTAAGCACGTTATCATATTTGGGCCTTGAGCTTAATTAGGTTCTCTAACAATTGAACTTTAACCGGGAGAAGATGAGCAGTTTACCATAGGACAGAAGCGCATTGACTACAATAACCCTTCTCGACTCTTTTTTGTGGTTATTTTGTTAGGACAATATTGTCATTTAAGCAATTGGACAGAACTAAAGGCCTGTTTATCGTTGTCGTGGTGGGACACTTTCTCTTTTTGAGCAACGGATGAAATGGAAGTAGTTAAGTGTAGTATTAATGGTCTATTTTCCATTTCAAGCAATAAGCTCAGAAATAGAAAATTATGTTACAGACTTTATCTTATAATTCACTAAAATCATTTCTCCTCTTACCTTGAAGTTTGAAAAAAAAAGAAAAAAGCTACGAATGGATTGGATGCAATAGTTTTTGGTTTTTGTTTTTAGTTTTTGGTTTTCGTTTTTAGTTTTTGGATTTTAGATTTTAGATTTTAGCTTTTGAATTTTAGATTTTGGTTTTAGTTTTTAGATTTGTTTTTGTTTTTTTTCTTTTCTCCAAATAACTTTCATTCATACATGATCACAATAACATAATTAATGTTTCTCTATTTCCACAATGGAAACAAGCTAATTAGGCACAAAACAATCAAGTAAAACCACATATGGCTCACTTATGCTAAATCTCTTGGCAATCAAATCCGTTGTTTCGTTCGCCGATCGATCCACATGATGGAAAGAGGCTCTTAGATTCCTTCTATGATGATTGGTTATCTCACTTGTGAAACTCCCCAATCTTGGCCATTTATGAGGCTCTTTCAGTGCAGAGATTAGGACACTTGAATCACTTTCAAACCATACATCTTCAAACTCAAGGTTATCAACAACATTCATGGCCCAATTCAAGGCTATGGCCTCAGCCTCAAGAGTTGAGTGTAAGTGGGAGTAAGTCTTCCCGCCTATCCACTTGACAAGCTCATTCTCATCCCTAACAATCCATCCAACACCACAAGTATTTGTCTTATCATTCCAAGAAGCATCTACATTGCATTTCATCATACCTTGAGGAGGTGAGGACCATGATGTGTGTGTGATCATAGGTTGGCGCTTTTCTCCAATGTTTGGGTCGACTTCCTTAATGTCCCACCACTCCTTAATATCTTGTATGTCTTTATCAATCAGTTTTTGTGGGCATAGCTTGTCACCTGAGAAGTTAAACTCATTCCTACATTTTCAGAGATGCCACAACAGCCAAGGAAATATCCTGAGTCAAACCTCTCATTCAGTAGTGTTGTCAGCGTTGTCATGAAATAAACACGTTGCTATGTTGGTGTGTAAGGATTCTGATGGGGAAGGGTAATACAATATTGCCAATGGGGAGACTGCCCAAGTGAGCTTGGCAAAAGAACACATAAATATTATATGATTTGGAAAGCTTTTTCTTTATCAAATTCTTTGCAGTCGCTACACAATTCATCACTGCTCTCCAAAGGAAATTCCGGATTTTGGGGGATGTGTTCGTCTGCCACAGTCTGTTGAATAATGTTTTGAAGCTCGGTTATCTACATGTCTCATTTGGTTCCTTACTTTTACCTTGTTCTGCCACACCCAATAGCCAAATTTGATTGTATAGTCCCCATTGTTATTGAAGATCCATGAATACCCATCTACTACCTCTTCACTTCTAGGTTTGCACTTCATAATCTCCATTATTTCCTCCTATGAGAAAAGAGATTGTAAACTGGGAATGTTCTACTCATCAGAGCCTCTAACCTTCAGGGCAGACATGGAGATGTCACTCGGATCAATTCCCGATAATGGAACCGGTGCACAAGGATGGTCCATGTAAAGCTATGGGTAAGAACAAACCTTGACTGAATTGCCATTCCCAACTGAACGTCGTAAGCCTCTTTGAATTAGAAGTCTTGTTTCTCTCAAGCTCTGCCAAGCGAAGGAAGGTCGAGTCCCTGCACCTGCTTCGAAAACTGAGGTCCTTGGGAAGTACTTGCTTTTGAAGACCCTAGTTAGTAGTGAATTCAAGTACTCTACCATTCTCCAAATCTGCTTCCCTAATAATGCCATATTAAACCCCTCCAATTCTTTGAATCTCATACCTCCTTCTCTCTTGGGAGCACATATTTTTTTCCAAGCTTTCCAATGGATTCATGAATCAGATTCTTGGTTTTCCACCAAAAGCTCGCTATTGCTGAATCCACCTTTTTACAGATTGTCTTAGGTACCTTGAAACAACTCATGGTGTATGTCGGGAGAGCTAGAGCAACAACCTTGATAATAATCTATTTCCATCTCTGCGAAAGGAACCTGTTGTTCCAAGCCTTCAGCCTACTTGATACTTTCTGCTCAATATATTGGAGTGTTGCCACCTTAAAACCCACGAAGATTTCTGGCAGACCAAGATAGACACCACTATTACTCACATTGGTGATTCCAATCAGCTCTTGTATCTCCTTCCGTGTTTCAGCTTGGACCTTGGATCCAAAGTAGATGCTTGACTTGTTGAGGTTAACTTTTTGCCCTGATCTGTAATGATACTCCTCCAAAATCTTCTTAATCTCTCAATCTAATCAGCATCTGCTTTGCAAAAGAAGATACTATTGTCGGCGAACAACAAGTGGGAGATTGAAGGTGCTGACTACGCCACTTTTATTCCTGAGAGATTGTTGTTCCGCTCGGCTTAAGCAAACCTATTAACAAGCATTTCAGCACATAAGATAAAAAGAAAAGGGGATAAAGGATCTCCTTGCTTGAGTCCACGAGAGGGACTAATGTCACCAAAGTCTTTCCCGTTAATAAGAACGTGGTAGTAGACATATGAAATACATTTCATTACTCATTTTATCCAAAGTACATCAAAGCCAAAAAAAATTAAAAATTGTTCTACAAAGCCCCACTCTATCATATCATATGCTTTCATCATATCTGTTTTTATGGCAATGCAGTCTTTGGAGCTTGTGTTTGAAGTCCTCAATGCATGTAAGAGCTCATGAGCCACAAGGATGTTGTCGGAAATGACTCTACCCTTAACAAATGCTGCTTGAGTCTCTGAAATTATACTCGGTATGAGCTTTTTGAGTCTTGTTGAGTCTTGTTGAGTCTTGTTGCAATGATCTTAGTTTGTTTTCAAAAACTAGAAAAGATTGTTTTTGGTTTGTAAATAACTCGGCGTTGGTTTCTCAAAAACTAGTTTTTCCTAGTTCTTAGAGAAACCAAAAACCAAAAACTTGAATGATAAAATATAACAGAAAAACTGTTTTACAAAATCCTGATTGGGTAAAAATCAGTTTTTACAAAAACAAAAACTAAAAAACTAGTTTAAGAAACTACTTCTTTGAAATTTTGTTGATGAAATTCCACTGAATCGCTAGTCAGAATTAGGTCGAGAATTGTTCATTCATTCGACTATAATGAAGAAAGGTTTCTTCTTTAACCCATTTCTCTGTTTATGAATCGTATGTTGCATTGTATTCTAAACAGTTTTGATGTTTAGTTGTATTTCTTCTTTGAAACAGGAAGCTCTTCGTACGATGTTATACCAAAATTCTTCAAAGTTTACTTACCTGGGGATTCTGGAGATGATCTGGTAAAAACACACACTTCTCTTCACTCTGTTTGTTGGTAGACTTACTTGATTCTTGTGAGTCCTTTGCAGGAATTACCCATTTCTTTCAATAGCTATATACCAAATTATCAGCCTAAAAACATAACTCTTAGAGGCTCACATGGAAACAGTGGGAAATAGCTTTGAGGAAATGTGGTGGTGAGAAATATGTCATGGTTAATGGGTGGAAAATGATTTTAGAGAATGAAGATCTCAAAGGTGGAGACTTCTTGGCTTTCGAGTTTGATGGCTCTCAGTGTTTCAGTTTCTGTATCTACGAGCCGGACACAATGTGTAAAAAGCTTCGAAGAAATTCAGTGCAAAGCAATGAGATCAAGGTGGAATCTGATGGTGAAGATCAAACTAAAGCTACTGATGACTTTTTAGGTATTGATGATGAGGAGGAAAATGATTCTGATTATAACTATGATGATGATGCTGTTGTTGAGGATCATGATGATGATGACGACGATGACTATGCTGATGATGCTGCTGTTAAGGATTATGATGATGTTGAGGTTGTTGATGCTGATGAGGCTGCTGTTGTGGATGATGATGATGTTGAGACCGATGATGAAAGAAAGTGTATGGATGATCACGAGAACCAGTCGTTTACTCTGACACTAAATCCGAATAAGAGAAGCCAATTGGTAAGAAAAGTTTAATGTGTTAAAAAAGCTTTCCATTAAACAATCAGTTTTTGCTTCAATTTATGATGTTTCTTTCGTATTGCAGCTCGTCCCAGCTCGGGTTATAAAAGACTATGACTTACACTTCCCTGAGAGCATTACTCTTGTCGACCCACTCGTGAAGAAATTTGGTCCATTGGAGAAGAAAATGAAGATTCAGACGAATGGCAGTGTGTTTGTCAAAGGATTTGGAAGTGTTATCAGACGTAATAAGGTGAAGACAACTGATAAAATGATATTCGAGATAAAGAAGATAGGTAATAATAATCTGGTTCATACAATCAAGATCCACATTGTTAGTGGATGATCATCGATATGTCTCTAGAGAGTCTTAATTGTGGTGTATTGAGTTTATGTAAGACTTCTTATCTTCTCTGAATCCTATGAGACATATTAAGTGTTGTTTTGTTGGTTATACAATATCTATCTCTCTGTGTTCAATGTGGCTGCAACAAGTGATGAAAAGTCTGCCAATAGCTTCATACAAATAGAATGCATTGTACTTGCATTCCATGGATTACTCGCATATATATTATTGTAAAGTCACAAATGGGTTTGGGGTTTTGTTTTGTTGTTAGCCCTCTGTTTATGTTACAAATCAAAAGAAGAAAGATAACCACACAAAGGCAGTAAGTGCAATAGATTTTGAGAGAAATTATCATATTGGCTGGCCTTCCACAGTCCATGATATTCCAACTCGAGGGATGTCTAGAACATGCATGGATTCATTGGCCTTACACGGTTGTAATAAGTTATGCTAACTTCTGGGCTGTCTTGAACCTGCACGTTCTCGTAAGAATAAGTTTTATAGGGACCTCAGGAAAACAGAGAAGCAGTAGACACGATGAGAATTATGCTACAAATTTTGTAACTCTGCCTTATTCTTCTATTGACAAAACATCCCTCAATTTTACTTCAGGTTTATCCATCAAGATATATAGTACTAAAAGCAATCCGAACTATAGGAATCTTCCATCAAAGTTGGTTCCTTTTCATATGGAATTACGTGTGACATATTAAACAGGAGGATAAAATTGCAGCTTATGTACTGAGCCAAAAAGATGAGCTAAATGTTATTATTGAAAGTAAATTGCTTCCAAGAAAGTCTTACCTTGAGGTTGGCGGGGAAAGCAAGAAGCTATGGGGGTGGCTGTGAGCGGTCCATGAAATATTGGTTGTGGTGCTGAGACGTGTATTCAGATGGGTGGATGACATAGAGACCGGGCTGATTTAGATTGACGAAAGGCTGAGAAGGATGAGGAATAGCTGTGGATGAAGGTGGGCGTGTAGCTGAGAGTGAGAATCCTGATGATGCTGCATTTGATAGCAGAGGCGGTGCTGTAGCTGTTATGGCGGTCCCAACACTGGACTGATCTTGCCCTTGCCATGTCCTGGCTGGGAAGCATCGAGGAGAACGTGACATAAGACCTTGCTCTTGTGTTCTTTCCTGGAGACATGAATTTAACTTTTAGCGCAGAAGATTGAAATCAAGTTTTCCAATTTAATGATGCAATATAGGACACAGAACTAACAAGCAACAACATATAACGCTATGCAAAGGATATCACTTAGTCGAGCTCAAGTACTTAAACTATCAAATTTCACAACAGTAACCACCTGCGGATATCTAAGTAAATTCACTTATAGCATAAATTACAACAGTAACCACCTGAGTAAATTTCGATTAAGTTTTAAAGTTGTCTTTCTATCTCATAGCGTGCTCTAGTTCTGAACAAAAGGTGGCAGTGACATAATTGGTATAAAAAGATGTTTGCTGTGGTATTTACCATGGGTGAAAAGAACCCAGAAGGAAGGACATGCCGGTTGATAAGATGGTCGGAACTTCTCTTCAAGAAATTAAAAGGTGTGTCACATGTTGCTGCAGCCATGTGGTTCTCCATCTGTAAATAAATCATTAAACGGAAGGGCACGAAATTCATGAATCAAGGAAGAACCATGAGGAATCGAGCTGGGTAATAGAAATGTAGCTTCGAGCTCCAGATTGAAATGAGATATCAGCAAAAAAAAATTTGAATGTCATACAAATGCTCCATGAAGTTTTTTCCGCATACCATACTGTTTGGGACATGGTGAAACCGAAGGGCCCTATCTTTTTGCTTTGGACCATCTCCCATTGAAAGAGACATTCCCAAGTTGAGATCGAGCTTGACGTTAGCTATATAAAGAAAATCAGAAACCATGTTAACAAGTTAGTAGTAGCTTCCACATACTGACAGAGATATTGAGGATGAAAGCAAAAGCTGCAAAGCATTGACGAGTTCAATAAATAAGGAACCAAGCATCAACGACATTACCTGCCTCTGAAAGCATCCGGGATGCATGAGGCTCGATAAAGGAAGCAGCCTCCCCCCCATTCCAATTCATGGCTGCCTTATCAGAAGACCTAATTTTAAAAGAATCTGAGCTATTAGTCTTGCAAATTTTCCTAGTAGATCGATAATTCAGCATAAAAGACTTCATCATAATTCCAATCAGAATTATGATGACAATCATCCCGAGATACACAGATGACAATCATCCCGAGATAGCTATGAATGTATCACAGCCATCAGAATCTATAGAGATAATTCATAATCACAAGTGGGCTTTCCTATTAATGGTTAACTTTTTCACTTAAACGAAAAATAACCAAACTCTTCATGTGAGGCACTTCACTCTTTTTCAAAAATGACTGAAAAAAAACACTCAGACAAAACCACAAAGAAGAAAGAACACTGCATGTGTAAGAACTCAAACTTAGATCTCGGGAGAAATTAATTACATGATTCCATGAAACTGCTCCATCTGAGCTCCCCACCCGCCAATCTTTTGCAAAGCAACTCCTTGATATCTTGAATTGTTTCTTGAGAAACCAGAGCTCTGTCGCCTAAGTACTTGAACAACTTCCTCTTTGGAAAGATTTGCCATCTGTAAATTTTGAAAACTAGATAAGAACAAATCAAAGCATGCATGTCTTCGTTATAATTTCTACATATGTAATCAATAACCTGCTTGAGATCCTCTTCATAATCGCTGATAATGAAATTGATATCAGCCTCCAGTCCTCGGAACTTGACAGCAGCTCGATCATACGCCCTACACGAACCAAAGTTTGAGCTTGTAAAACACCTTTGTATTGCCCCACAACAAATGACAGTTGAGGGACCAATTAGATCATACAACACAGAGAAAATTCCAAACGACTTACCTAGCTGCAGCATGGGCAGTGTCAAATCCACCTATTGAATTCATAAGACAAGCTTCATTAGAGAGTTAAGATGACAGCTGAAATCAGCTCACAGTGGTAAAACCAATAGAATCCATACCTAGATAAACTTGTTTACCGCAATCCCTGTAACAGAAGAAAACCAACAAAAGGAAAAAGATTAATACAAAATCTAAGCTCAGTTCTACCATATTCGACCAAAGTTCTATCAGGCTCACATCAACAATCTTTTCTAAAAGATAATCGAGCAAAAGTAGATTACCAGATATGCGATTCCCATCTTCCCGTTCTGCGGTAGAAAGTGACGCCTCTATACTGCGAACTCTTTGACCTAGGTCCTCTTCTGCTTTTCTTCACCGGCTGTGCTGGTGGCTGCATCACCCGAGCAGCATCGCCGCCAGGAAATTCTCCGCCGTGTTTCCCCCTCTGGAAGGAGATATCGACGGACCTCCTGGAACTTTGTGCGCTCGAATCCAGAAAATTCATTACATCGTCATCGCCTTTAGCAACATGAAAAAACTCCTGCGTTCTCACAGCACTTCTTTGTTCCTCCTCCCCTTCTTCTTCCTCTTCTTCTTCCTCTTCTCCGCCTCCTCCTTTCAGTATCTCAAATTGAAACTTGACTGTTCTTGTGGAGCACAACTCTTCTTCACCATCGATGCAGGTAGACGCCTCCGCATTGACGACCGAAGAGTTTGACGTCACCGATTCATCCATCTGATTCAATATACCATCAGGAACCCCATTGACTGCAGGTGAATCTCGTCCGTTCTGAGTAGACTCGGTCGACTCGACGTCGAGATTGAGATCCAGCATCAATTTCAAAAGTCAACAATATAAAAGCAAACAAAACTCTAAGATTTTCACAAAGAAACAACGAAATATTACTTCAATTCCTCACACATTGATCAAAGCTTTTTCACATGGCCCTAAACAAACACCAACCAATTAATTCGGCGATCGCCGTCTATTTGAAATGAGCAGAGATCAAAATTTACATTTCCTGTGTTAAAAATCTGAAGGAGTACGGAAAATCAAACACCACATACGGAGATTTAGATTCTGAAATCAATCAAAACAGGACCAGGGTTCACGACGGAGAAGAGAATAACCACAGAGAGAGAAGGAAAGCTCGCTTGATCACTACGGAGAAAAACGAGATTGAGGAGACATGGCGATGAAGAGTTTTGCTCTTTGAGGATTTGAAAAAGTAGAGTAATGAATAGCTTCGCCGGACGAAAGAGAGATATCGTCGGCGAATGATGATGAATTGATGGGACGTAACATATAAGATTATTATTCGTTCCATCTTTCTCGGCAACTGGACACCAGTTATACCAGTTTCCGGTTATCTCCTGCTACTTGTGAATTTGTTATAGTAAGTTTAAACTATTAAATTTTACTGTTAAACTTTACTGGACGAAAATAAGTCATTTAATACTTTGTATAAAGTCCAGACAATAAATAAGATGCAGTTGTTCATCAATATGAGACTGACTATCATTGACTCAAAATAATTGGGTTTCCTTTTAAAAAAATAATTGGATCGACTGAACTAAGACTTCTTTGATTTGTCGAGTCCTTTTCAGTTAAAGTGGTTAAGATGATTTAGTTAATGATTTGATATTAGATATTCGATTTCTCTCAACTATATATATATATATAATAGACTAAAAAGAGATTTTAGCGGTGAACTTTATATTATGAATCGAATATTATCGATCCAATTGTTGATAACAACAACAAAATTTCTTAGATTTTTTTAATCCAAATCTAGATACTTGATATAATTTTTGTTTACCAAAATGGATTTAAGAGAAGAAGTAATTCAAAATTTCAAACTATTTTTTTTTACTGGTAAGACAAATTTATGTTAGGAATTTAATATTTTTTACTTTTGTCAACATGAAGAAGAAAAATAAGGATTATGATTTAAGTTTTGAATTAAAGGTAGATGGGTCAAATTCTACAAACCAATAAAGACCAGAATAAAAAAAGAACAAACAAATTTAATCCTATCATTCACTCTACTTTGAAGACAAAGCATTTGTCTTCATTAGAAAGACAAAACCAACAAAAAGTTCGACATTATCATGATTTCAAAAAATTTAACCGGACAACAACCAATGACTATGTAATGTGTTGAATTTTATCCTAATGAGTTTTGAACTTACTTCTTCTGCTGCAATTGTGTGTCAATTTCATTCTATACTTTTATTGAATTATATAGCAATAAGTAGAGAACACATAATTTGTTGTAATGATTGTCTTATAGAACCTTCACGTTTTAGCAACTTTATTTTGTATTGCAGAGATCGAAGGTTACTGGCAAAAAAATGAAAGTGACCTTAAAAAGAAAATATCTTATCTTTTGGTTGTATTACGAATCTCTTTTTCTTTCTAAGTTGTCTATTTAGTGGGGTAGGTCAAATGATAAATTGGACTGGTTATAGCCGGTTGCCAAAAATTGGAGGTAGAAAAATCTCGAAGATCATGGGTTATTAACGAGTAAAATGTAGCCACGTGTACAACAGAGATTGAACCCCAGCATTCAACTACTCTCTCTGTGGTCAAAATCTTCCTCATCTGTCTATCTGATCTGACGGCCCACCTCCCTTCTTACCTTCCTGAAATTTAGGTTTTCTTTTCTTTTCAATTATTTCATCATTTTTTCTTTCTTTCTTTGGACTCGGTGACATGTTTTCGTTTTGTGTTTGTCGCATAGCAAAACCAAAATCGTTTTTATACAGAATTCATGATGGCATATTCCGAGAGATTAAGTTTTGATGACATTTCTTATAATTTTGAAAAGATATGGGTGTTGGATATAATTTTCTCTATAATTTATTATCCAGAAAAAGAGATTTTTAACCACAGCAAATTAAAAAGACGAAATCTTCAATCAGACACAACTACTAAAATTTCGGAAACCATATTTACACATGTCTTTATGAGGATATTCTTGTTTTATGTGTTTGTGCAAGTCTTTATGCGGATGTCCTTATTTTATATGTTTGTGTATGTCTTTATGCGGACGTCCTTGTTTTATGTTTTTGACTCAACCTCGTGTGTATTGTAATAAGGGAAAAATCACCAATGTTCATGCCCTTAGACCATCAAAAATGGCATTTTTCGCGAGGTTGAAACTCGATGGTATTTCTTCTAATTTTAAAATTCGTTGTGATATTTTTACAATATTTCCTAAATTGTATATAAAAATAAAATTAAAAAAATGGAGAAATTAACATATAATATTTTGTCTAGACAAAAAAAAAAAAATTTTGTATCTTTTCGGTTTCGATTCTTTCGGTTATGACAATATGATAATTAATGGGTATTAACTAAAATTCGGTTCCGGTTCCAAGAAAATGAAACTGAATTTGTCCCAAAATAATATTATTTATGTTCCGAATGATTATTTTTCAAAAAATAACTAAAATTAATTAAACATCTGAAAAGTTGGTTGTTTGTAACTAAAAGTAATCAAAAGTATTTTTAAAACTAACTAGTTTTGGTTTCTATTGTATATCTTTTGGTTCTTCGAACCAAATCGAACCAAGAACCGAAATTACATAGATTTAATATTATAATCTATATTATTATAGCGAAACTCCAGTTAGCTATTATAGCAACACCGAAATTGTTATAGCAAAATAAAATAAAAATGAAATCCAAGTACTACAATCGATTTTTCAAAATGGTCTACACTTCAACATCTGTAGGACAAAGATACAGAGAGATTATATTCAGGCACGAAACTTAAACGGTCCAAGATGGTTGCAATGTTGCGACCATGAGGTCTACGCAAGAGATGGAGAAAAGGCATGAGCTTCCGAGCCAAACCGTGAAACAAATCAATCCTATACATCTCCCACGTGAATTTGAGTGCCTTGCACACCACATAATTCCCAAACTCATTCCTCGCCAGTGTTATCAAAGTGACTACGTTGCATTCCAAAAGCTCCACAATTACTGCAACCATCGATTTCTCCTCTGCCATCATAAGTTTCTCCACAACGTAACTTCCATACTTCTTAAACGAGAGCTCAACACAGTGGCCATGGAGATTAGAAACGATGTTGTACGTGGAACGCAAGTTATTTAGTTTAAGCACGTGTTGGACCACATAGTTCCCTGAATCATCATTGCTTAAGAAGAGAGCGTTGTGTGCGACAAATTCTAGTATACTATCTCTGTAGTATTCGTCCTCTGCATCGGTTATAATGTCGTTGAGTGCGATGCAGCCTTGTTTATCACAAACTATGTCGAGTGCGCGGAAGAGAATGTGCTCGTACATTGTCGTCTTCTTCTCCGTATCGAAAACGATCATGGCTCGTTTAGCTACACGAGAAGCGGTATTTGTCGGTCATGATCTGGATGAAGCGGCGAACAGTAGCGGAACAGAAGAGTGCGACCACATCATCTGACTTCCCGAGGAGATTTTACACGCGTTTTGATCCAAATTTATCTTTATGATCGTTAAGAAGTAATCTGAATTTGAAGTCAGCCAAATCGCCATCATCTGAAGATTTCTTCTGTCTAACTTTGAGATGATATCTTTAAAAGAGGCCACACCTTCATCGCTGGTCATGAAGTTGAATAGATCTGACTAAAAGCCATCGTTTTCTACGATCAGGGCCGGGCCTGAGCATAGGCCAATGAAGAACATGCCTTGGCCCCAAAACAAATTTCCTAATAAAAAACTTTTTTTTTCAACATTGGGCCACAACAAACCGATCTATTAGCCAAATTCTTATCTAATATATGCGGTAGGACTCGATCTCTGATTATGCAAGTGCGCATGTTTTGTGTGGACTTACCGCCTGGCATTAGAGTAAAACCACTTGCAAAAAATGAAAAATTTGAATTTTTTTTAATTATGCTTCTAAGTCTATAGAATGGGCCCCTTTTTCCTACATTGTTACAACTAAGATTTAGGATATGGAAATATATCCTTCTAAACGGAAAAAAAAAACTTAGATTTTTTAAATTTTCTACACAGAAATTATTTGTTTGACCCAAAAAAATGTCAGCTTAGATTTTTTATAGTTTTTTCGTTACAATTAAATGATTAATGATGGTTTAATTATGTAAAAACATGGGTAGAATTCTATAACAAAGAAAAATTGTTAATATTCTATAACAATCCGACTGGCCACTCACATTTGGGTTTTGTACATTGAAGGCCCAGTACTTAGAATAATGGTATGAAAAAATAAAACATTTTTCTGAAATAATTAAGGAATTGCAAGAAACAGAAAGAGGATAACTCAACGAAAACGGTACCGTTCCTTTGACTCTTTAAAAACATCAACGCGAAAGATTCGGTTTAGCTCTAACTTAACCTCCCACTTTCAGCTTTTGATTTTGTCCACGTCACCACACGCAAATAAATGGGTATCACATGACACGTAAGCTAGTTCTACCACGTCATCATCCCCGAAATAATATCTTCTGACCTTCTTCCACCACCTCCCCATAAGTCTCAATCTTTCAATCTTTCTCCTCTCTTAGCCTCAGTTTTCTTAACTTTTTCACATTCTATTCTTGTTTATATTAGCAATTGAATTCTGTAAAGTGTCGGTAACAGTAAACAATAGATACTAATCAACCTTTTTGATGATTTTGGGAACCTTTGATTTGGGTTAGATGATTTAGATGCTAAGCAAATCAGATTAAGAAGGGTAAAAACAAAATCTGTTCTTTTTATTTATATATTGATTTTCTGACATGGTGAGAGATTCTGCTGGTGGTGGTGAACTTCTTCTTCTATGGATAAGCTTTACGCTACAAAGGTTTGCTCTGTTTGCTTTGTCGCTTTAGCAATCTGGTGCTGAATTTCTGTTTTCTGCTTACTTTAATTCGTATATCAGTAGCTTATAGCTTGATTTTGTACCTGGGTTTTGAGTAATTTCTTAGGACCTGAGTGAGTAGGAGATCTTAGATCTAAGATATGAAAGAAACTATGTTCAATGTTTCTAATTTCATCTTCGTTGGTTGCAATGTTTCTAATTTCATCTTATTTTAATCGTTTTCATTTTGCTTATTGGGTTGAGGTTATGGTGAAGGCGTTAAAATAAATTTGGCGAAAAACGAAATGTGCAAGTGTTATGTCAGTGTAGAGGGGAAGTTTCTGCAGAATCTCAAAAGTTATTTGATACTGCTTCTATTCTATCTTGTTCATGGAGGCTGGTCTTGACACTGTCATGAGAAATTAGTAATCTAAAGATGTGTTTTAATAACAACGAAACTGGTGATGAAGTGGAAACTGAGAGACAAGTGTTTGGTTCATCTGAAGAAGATGAATTTCGAGTTGAAGATACTGCTGGAAATGCCAACAATTTGATACAGATTTCGCAACAACAACCCCTAGCTTCTATTGTGAAGTGGGAGAGGTATCTCCCGGTCAGATCACTTAAGGTTCTTCTAGTGGAAAATGATGATTCAACACGCCATATTGTTACTGCCCTTTTGAAGAATTGCAGCTATGAAGGTTCTTTTATCGAATGAATTAATCATCCTTATTTAGCAATGACATTAGTGCTTTCGACTGACTGTTGTAAAGTTGGAAACTATTTATCAGTTACTGCTGCTTCAAATGTCCTTGATGCATGGAGAATTCTAGAAGACGAAAAGAGTTGCATTGATCTCGTCTTAACAGAGGTTTTCATGCCAGTACATTCTGGAACTGGTCTCCTGAGCAAGATTATGAGCCATAAGACACTTAAGAACATCCCAGTCATAAGTATTTTACTTAAATACTAAAATTTTCCTGATTTAGTTTCAGAATGTGATGCTCGGTTTGAGTAATGCAAGATGTGTTTTTCGTTTAAGTAGTGATGTCATCTCATGGTTCTATGGTTCTGGTCTTCAAGTGTTTGTCGAATGGTGCGGCTGATTTTCTCGTGAAACCCATTAGAAAGAACGAACTAAAGAATCTTTGGCAACACGTCTGGAGAAAATGTCACAGCGTAAGAGTTCTGCTTTGATTACCTGTTTTTTAAAAGTTACTATGTGATCATATTTGCTTATGCGTTTCTTAATTTACTAGTCTAGCGGAAGTGGAAGTGAGAGTGGAATACATAACAAGAAGTCAGTGAAAACTGAAAGCACTGAAGGGTCAGAAAACGATGCCAGCCTCAGTGATGAAGATAACGGGAATGAAAATGGGAGTAATGGTTTCAGTAATGGTGACGGAAGTGATAACGGGAGTGGAACTCAGGTAATATGTTTCTGTGGTAACAGATAAGGACAATGCTTGAGGAAATATGTTTATAAATTTTTGATTTGGTTTTGCAACATAAATTAGAGTTCTTGGACCAAAAGAGCTGGTGATGATAAGAGCACCTCGCCTTCATATCGATTGACTGATGCACCCAATATGAGCCCGGAAACCTGTGGCAACGGATGGGAACATGTTAATAAACAGAAGGAGAAGGAGGTTGAAGATCAGAATGAACGAATAGGTAAGAATACAAACTGTCTTCATTACACTGATTTTGTGGAACCACTCCAGAGATTCTCTCTGTTTTTACTCTAATTCAAAACAACGACTTTGGATGATGTTGCCATAGGCACAGGATCGCAGACAGGAATGCCTTTGTGTAAAAACGCTTTAGAACCAGGAGATCTAGAAAAGGACGCTAAGTATTCTGTTGAAGCTTTAGGGAGAAACAGTGATGATATGCTGAATCCCTCTTCTGGTAACTCACAAGTAGAGAACAAAACACCTTCATGTAAACCAAAAGATTTGAGATCAGCTGAGCGAACTCCTACAGAACCAAGAGAGGCTGGAGAGTTCAAAAATGGCGAACAAAGTGTTTTGAGGCACTCAAATCACTCTGCATTCTCAAAGTAAGTTCTTGACCTCAACTGTGAGACCAATGTCGAGCCTGTGACTGATTGGGAGCTATATTTCTTGTGTGTGATATGCAGATACAATAACGGTGCTACTTCTGCTAATAAGGTATGTTTACAATTTTTGGTGCTGTCTTTGAAATTTATGCAGGTTTTAATCAAAAGCTTTATTCTTGCTGGGTTAGGCTCCAGAAGAAAATGTGGGAAGTTGTTCTCCTCATGACAGTTCAATTGCAAAACTAATGGGTTCGAGTTCGAGCAGTGATAATCCTTTGAATCAACAGTCTAATGGAAGCGAACGGTCAGCACAAAGAGAAGCTGCTTTGATGAAGTTTCGCCTGAAACGTAAAGAGTGATGTTATGAGAAAAAGGTACAGATTCGCTAAACAAGAGTAAGCTCTTGTTACATGAGACTAAAGTTAAAGCCTTTTTGGTTTGTTATATGTTAGGTACCATAGCAGGAAGAAACTAGCTGAACAACGGCCTCGTGTCAAAGGTCAATTCATTCGCAAGTAAGTTCAAATCCTTATAAGGTTTCTCTCTTTGAAATTTGAATATACAAAAGCTTTCCTTTCATAGTAATGTATTGACATGGAGTCATTTGCCTTTAGGAGGGATGTTTCTAAATCAGGAAGTGAGTGTCCAAGTAGTGACGAGAGACAAATTTGGTATAAAAGATATGAAGAACCAAAAAAAGATTCACCAAGTGCAATAAGTTTTTTTTTTTTTTTTCATTTTTAAAATTTTTCTATAAGACTATTGCAATGAGAATTACATTGTAACTACATCAGAAGTCGAAATTATCATTGTGTTTCTACAAATTCGAAATTTTCAATTTTTAATTTCTTGTAACACAAGCAAATCTGTTTCTACAGTTATTTCACTTTGATCTGTTAACTCTTTACTGTCACATTCCTGCAAATGAAAGTAGTGGAGTCACCTGATTGGTCAGCAAAAAAATCGTTATATATCTAATTTGTGTGTTATTTAATTTATTAAAAAAAGCCTCGAGGTATAAATACTCTCCGACGAGATCTTTTAATAAATTCATCAATCAGACACTCTCCATTCCCCACTCTCGATCTAGTCTTCTCCTTGAGAATCTGTTTGTTTAATTACGTTTTCCGGGAAAACGTTTCTCGGGAAACAGAAAAAGTCTCAAGAAAGATTTACCTTCGTTGATCGTTGCAATGAGCCGTTTCATTTGTTGTTTCGGAGGAAAGACCGTAGCGCAAGCATCAAGGCAACAAGCACCATTGGGAACTACCAATGAACAGAGGGAAACTTCAGGTTCCATTATCGTTTTCCTTCGAATCCAATCTTTTTCTTTCTGGTTTCTTGTATCATTAACAAATCTATTTCTGAGTCGTTTTGATCTCATTTTACTATCAAGTGAAAGTCGTTTTGATCTTTTAGCACAAATGATTCATTTAGGGTTCTTGTTTGTGCTTTTAACTTTTACCAATTCATTTGCAGGTTCGAATGTTAATGCGTTCCCTTCCGAATCATCTCAACAACCACCATTGAGAACAGGTTAAATCTTACGAATCCAATGTCTCAGTTCTGGTTTCTTGTCTCATAAGAAACTCTGTTTCAGAGTTACTTGTTCGTTTCTTATCTCCTTTTACTGAGTAGTAGAGTTCATTGTGTTATGAAATTAGTCTCGATCTTAGAAGTAATATTCATTCTAGTCCTGTAGAACAGATGATTCATTTAGGGTTCTTGCTCTTTCTTTTAACTTTTAGTAATTCAGTTGCAGGTTCGAATGCTAATGCTCTGCCTTTAGAATCAGCGCAACAAGCACCATCTAAAACTATAAAAGTACAAGGGGAATCTTCAGGTTGCATTTAAAAATCCAATCTCTCGTTTTCTGGTTACTTGTATCTTAAGCAACTCTGTTTTTAGTACTCTTGTTTTCTAGTTTCTTGTGTCATAAACAAATATATGTTTTCAGAGTTACTTACTGTAGAGGGCTTTGTGTTTTGAAACAAGTCTCAATCTGGGAATTTGATACTCATTCTAATGATTGATTCAGGGTTCTTCTTCTTTCTTAACTTGTCGTAATTCCTTTGCAGGTTCGAATGCTAAAGTCTTACCTAAAAATTGTGGACATTCATTTTCGTGGAGCGAAATCGTTAGCGGAACTCAGAACCTCCAGTGAACAAATCTTCTCGGCCAAGGCGACTTCGGCGATGTCTTTAGATGCGAATTCTCAAATATGGTATAAATAGTTTTACTCAAAAGTCTTGTCCTTTATGGTTAAAAGTTCGAAACCAATAAAGATGTAAATAATTCTTAGGTTGGAGCTGTGAAGATTCAGAAAAGTGGAAGCGAACTGGCTCACTCTGAGTTCGTGGCAGAGGTTAAAGCGTTAAACGCAGCTGATCACCCAAATGTGATTAAACTTCTCGGCAAATGTGATGAACTTATACACCGAGCCATAGTCTATGAGTTCATGCCTAACCGCTCTCTAGACTGCTACATCCTTGGTAAGCAATTTGAATCAACTCTGTTTTACTTCTAAAACCAATTCCAGATTGTTAACTTCTCCTCTTGCTTGTAGCACCCTCGAGGCCGGGTCCAAGTCTACTACCTGTTCTGGATTGAAACACGAGGGTGCTACAAGCAAGAGGAGAAGTTAACAATCTGGAATTGGTTTTAGAAGTAAAACAGAGTTGATTCAAATTGCTTACCAAGGATGTAGCTCAAGGTCTTGTTTAAATATGGCTGCGTGCTTTGCTCAAATATAGTATTTTTATGGATATAATATTATTGCTAAATTTTTTTATCCAATTAAAATATTAGTATAATTTTACGTTTAATAGTGCATGATCCTAAGTATTTTTTTTTTTGCCAACGATCTTAAGTATTTCTTTGAATATATAATTTATGTTGTAGATTTGGGTGCGAAATTAGTTTAGAGAATAAAAAGAATGAAGAGTAAAGAGAAGAAGAATCTCTTGTATTGATCGTAGAAGAAGAAGCGTTCAACATATTAGGGTCTCACACATGAGTTGTCCTAATTACAAGAAAAAGAAACTTAGAGAGGAAGGGAGACATATTGGGCTTGTCTCAAACACGATAAGGCTCAATAAGACATGATCTTATTCGTTAATACTCCCCCTCAAGTTTGGTCGTCGAGATTGAAAGAGACCAAGCTTGGAATGGATAGTAGGTGCCTCATTAAAAACCTTGTCATGAAAAACCCTGTGGGACAAAAACATAAGCAAGGGAAAAAGAGTACACTTACTATCTATAGGGGTATCTTCACGCATGGTGAAGATTGATGAAGCCGAGTCTGGAGTGCATTTGATCACATGTCTTCGAAGTCACAACCTTAGTGAAGCTGTTTGCAAGCTGGTCTTCACTTCTTGTGTATGTGGGTAGAATAATGCCCATTTATACCTTCGCACAGATGTGATGACAGTCCACTTCGATATGCTTGGTACGTTTATGGAAGACGGCGTTAGATGCAATATGTATGGCATCCTGATTGTCACAGTGGAGAATGATGGCTTGGTTTGTCTTCACGCCAAGATCATTGAGTAAAGCACGCAACCACACTAATTTATCTGTAGTATTAGCCATGGCACGGTACTCCGCTTCAGCGCTTGACCGAGACACTTCTTTTCGCTTTTTTCTCTTCCAAGTCACTAAGTTGCCTCGTACAGACATGCAGTAACCGGTTGTAGATTTTCGATCTATCTTGTCACCCGCCCAATCTGCATCACAGTAGCCCACAATCTTCGTGTCCTTGTTGTTTTCCATCCAAATGCCACAACCTGGGTTGCTCTTGATGTACCATAATATTTTTTCAACCATGTTCCAATGATGGTTTGTTGGTGCATGCATGTGTTGGCTGACCTGATTAATAGCAAAGGAAATATTAGGTTTTGTAATTGTCAAATAGATGAGCTTACCCATTGTTCTTTGATATTGGCCAATGTTTCCAAATGGTTCTGAGTCGTTCTTATCCTTAAGCGTTTGGTAGCCCTCTAGTTGACGTTGCGCTCGGTAATATGTATTCGGTTCAAGGTTTAAAGGAGATCTTTCGTACTGTGAAGATGTGTTTAGATCCGCAGCCATTTGCACGACCTCATATGAATTATGTGCTAACGTTGGTTCGTAGAGCTGCAGCTAACCCGGTCCAAGCGAACTCACCGGTGACACAGAGGATTTCGGTTTCTCGTTTAGAATCATATAATAGGCTTGAGTCGGATCCTTTTGTTAAAGCTTCTTCGTTTTGAGGCAAGATCAAAATGTGAACTTGTGAGACAATGCCATCTGTAACTAGTTGTTAATCAACGTTTTAGATCTTTTTTGTCCTTATAAAACGTTCTTAAAATAGAAGAAAAAACAGAAGAGAAAAGTTCTTAATTACTTTCTGGAATTTGTACAGATCTAAAAGTCCTTTTTGATTTCTAAAGCGTAGATTTTGGATTTGAGTTCTGTGAAAACCCATCAAAATCAACTTTATAGGATGAATGATTCTTCAACCTTCCAATTGTGTTAAAGGTATTGACTTTTGATCATATATGAAATGAGAAGCCTTATCGGTTGTTATTAGGTATGCTAACATTTAGATCCAGATCTCTTTAAATGTTTCAATTCAATTCAATAATAAGCCTTACCGGTTGTTGTTGTTTTTGATACCATTTAGATATAGGAGTAATTTGTTGGTGGTGATTGTATTCGAAATCGCGTTGATCTAGTGGAAGAAGCATCGACATCAGCACCAATGGCTGCAAAACTAACTGTAGTTAATAAGACAATGGCGAAGCAACTGACTGGAAAACGTGACGATTCGGCGCTGCATTTGGCTGTGAGACGTGGGGACTTATCTGCGGTGAAAGAGATTTTGAGTGATTATATAGAATCAGAAGAGGAACTAAGAGATGTGTTGCGCAAACAGAACCAATGCGGCGAGACTGCGCTTTATGTGGCTGCTGAGTATGGTGACGCTGAGATGGTTGCAGAACTCATCCAGTACTATGATCTTGCTGATGCTGAGACCAAAGCTAGAAATGGGTTCGACCCTTTCCACATTGCTGCTAAACAAGGCGAATTAGGTATGAAATGTTGTAGAATACCTAAAAACAATTACCAAAGTTTGATCTAAAGAATTGGGAAGGAGAAAAAACCTAAAAATATGATGAAAGTTTTAGCATTTGTTTGATTTAAAGCACAAGGTCACTTAATGTTTCTATGGGTTTGTAGAGGTATTAAGAGTACTAATGGAGGAACATCAAGAGCTAGCAATGACAGTGGATTTATCTAATACAACGGCTCTACACACAGCAGCGGCTCAAGGGCACGTAGAGGTTGTAGAGTATCTACTAGAAACCGCAGGGAGTAGCCTAGCCGCAATCGCAAAGAGCAATGGGAAAACAGCATTGCATTCAGCGGCTCGGAATGGTCATGCGGAAGTGGTAAAGGCGATTGTAGCCGTTGAGCCAGACATAGCAACGAGGACTGATAAAAAGGGTCAGACGCCACTTCACATGGCAGTCAAAGGACAAAGCATTGATGTGGTGCTTGAGCTAATGAAGGGACATTTTTCGTCTTTGAATATGGCTGATTTCAAAGGGAACACTGCGTTACATGTTGCTACTAGGAAAGGTCGCATTAAGGTTAGTTTCATTGTCTCCAATATCAGAGCTTTTTCTGTTTAAATGGAAATATTTATGATAAATCTGGACTGTGATTTCAGATAGTGGAATTGCTACTAGAGAATAACGAGACAAGTCCAAGTACAAAAGCAGTAAACAGAGCCGGAGAAACACCGCTTGACACGGCTGAGAAAATCGGCCACCCTGAGATCGCCGCGGTTCTTAAAACTTGCGGCGTTCTCTCAGCTAAAGCCATCAACAACTCTACTCGACCAAACGCAGCGGCGCGTGAGCTTAAGCAAACGGTGAGTGACATCAAGCACGAGGTTCATCACCAGTTAGAACACGCTCGAGAGACTAGGAAACGCGTTCAAGGAATTGCTAAACGCATAAACAAAATGCATATAGAAGGTCTTGACAATGCGATTAACTCAACCACTGTGGTCGCCGTTCTAATAGCCACTGTGGCTTTCGCTGCCATTTTCACCGTCCCGGGACAATATGCAGACGACTTGAATTCACTCTCTCCAGGACAATCTTTAGGAGAAGCAAACATTGCTGATAGACCCGCGTTTGCGATCTTCTTTATATTTGATTCGATCGCTCTTTTTATATCTTTAGCGGTTGTGGTGGTACAGACTTCAGTAGTTGCGATTGAACAAAAGGCAAAGAAGAATATGATGGCTGTGATAAACAAACTAATGTGGTTAGCTTGCGTTTTGATGTCAGTGGCGTTTTTGGCGTTAGCGTTTGTGGTGGTCGGTGATGAAGAACGGTGGCTAGCAGTTGGAGTAACAGTGTTTGGTGCAACGATAATGCTCACAACAATTGGGACAATGTCTTATTGGGTCATTATGCATCGAATTGAGGCTTCAAATGTGAGAAATGCGAGAAAAGAGTCGATGGAAAGATCGAGACACTCTGAATTATTGGATTTTTCTGGGGTTTTAACTAAGAGAATGTATGCTATTTAGTAATTTAAGTATGTGTTTTAAGTTTGATCTTCAAAAGGATTATTTATAAACAGAGACTGAAACGTGCATAGGAAGTAACCTATTCATAATATTTTCTTTTACGTTTTCGTAAGGCGAAAAGACAAAAACAATTAACAAATTGGTATTGAGCCATTATTGTTCATTTGAAACTTTCAAAAAATCACGTTCGAAACGGTATAAAAAAATATAGCATTTGCAAATAAACATTAGTGTTTTTGTTTTATAACTAAAATTAGTGTTTTTTTAACATTTCATTAATATATATCCATGCAAAAAACATGATTTACTACGAATATATAATTATATATACACATTATTTTATGTCAAACGGGGTTACTATTTAAAGATAATATATGTTATAGTTGACATCACGAGACAGATTAAACCACAAGATAACAACTGAAATAGACATTTATGATTATAATAATAAAAAATGAGAAATGATGTCAACATCAAAGATGAAGCATAACGACATTATATTGACATTATACAGTTATCTGATTGATCCAAATTCCCAAATTCAAGAAAAATTGAACAGTTTTGATATCCTTATTTTGTCCTCTTCCATGGATTCTTCTTTTTTTCTTCCTTCTCAATGGTCTGATCTTCCTTCAGACATTCTCCAGTTGATCTCCGGTCGTCTTGACGACGACTCATCAGACATAGTTAATCTTCTCTGTCTCCGTTCTGTTTGTGCCACGTGGCGTCTTTCTCTTCCTCTCCTCAACAATAGCAAAAACAATCCTTTGTCTAAGTTTCCAAAGCACCTTCCTTTTTGGTCTTCTTCTTCTTCCTCTGGTTTGTGCTTCACTCTGAAACAGAGTAGTGTTTATAAACTCGATGCTTCCTCGAATTTGACCAGCTGGTTGGTTAAGCTTCAAGAGACATCTACAGGGAAAATGCGAGTTTTGGATCTCTTCTCAAACGATAGAATCTGTTTCTTACCGGACAAATTTCCGGGAAAAATCGATTTGCAGGAATTTCATGTGAGTTTGGTTCGTAGAGCTTATCGTATGGAATACACAAACAATGGTGGTGGTGAGATACCTTGTTTCTGGTCTCTGAATTCCGACAAAGTTGTGATTTTGTCTTCAGTGAAACACTCAGCGTTAATGGCGATTCACAGTGGAGGGAAATTAGGGTTTTTGAAAAAGGGAAACGATGAAAGATGGAGAATTTTGGATAATTCATGGAATTTAATTTACGAAGACATAATTTCGTATGGAGAGAATGGTTGTATCGTTGTAGACGATAAGGGCAAAACTGTAATTTACGATGTGGATTTCAAAGTTTCGGATTTAGCTGAAGGTTTGGTCGGAGGAGGAGGTCACAAGAAGTATCTTGTGGAATATTCCGGCGGAGAAGTGTTGCTTGTGGACAAATATGTGAAACGTGTTTGGTGCAAATCGGAGTTTTCGAAATCTGCAGTGGAGTTTAGAGTTTATAAGCTGAATAGAGAAGAGAAGAGATGGGAAGAAGTGAGAAAATTAGGAGATGTGGCTCTGTTTATAGGAGAAGATTGTTCTTTCTCTGTTCAGATTCTGGCCGGAGATTCGGCCGGAGGTTTTATATTCTATAAAGATTATAGGAATGGAGGAAGAAGCAGAGGTGTTTGTAGTGATGGTAATGGTCTCTTCAATGTGGAATGTGCAATGAATGGTGACTTTGTGTTTCCTATAAAGCCCAAATGTTGTTGAGGCCCATAACATGGCCCCATATGGCCATAACTTTGTGGTGCAATTTTTAATTGGCCGTTTAACGATTCTGTGGTTCAAATTTAATTTTTGATTGTCCACACAATTTTATAATGTATACATTAATAAATTTATTGGAAAATGAATTTGGTCAATATAAGCCTAAAATTTTAGAGAATTTAAGTTATACATCGACCAAACGTGAAAAAGGAAGATATTCTCCACTCTTTTTATCTTTAAAACTTTCTCTCAAAAAATTGAGAAACTTTTATTTTCCGATCATTTCTACGGTGGCGGTGCTCTTGTAGTCACCGTCACGTTCACGTTTTTCGTTCTACCGGCGAGTTTGTCCGGTCTGTATATCTATCGGCTTTCCTTTCCGATAATAAATACGGGATCTTCCCGTCTTTTATACCATCATCTTTGGTGGGTTTCTAAATCGGTGGCCATATTTTCGATCACTCTTCTCTGTTTCTTCTTTCATCTCCAAACTCTGTACGTCGAGTGTCAATCTTGATGGCGTAGGATTAGAGTCAGTGGATTGGGCTCTAACGGTGCTGGAGTCTCTTGGGGTCATAGATCGGTGGCGGAAGAAGAAGGACGGTTCCTTCAAACTGCAAAGTTCGGAGATGATTCTTATGGAAGTAGATGATTGGAGGTTAGGTCGACATAATAAGGAAAGAGGTGGATCTGCGGCGGTTTAGGTGGCAGTCCTTAACATTTTCACCGCCGGCTGCAGTGAAGCTTCATTTGGGCAATCGGAAGAGGCGGCACTCTAGGATTTTAAGTTTTATGGGCCTCGATTTGTTTTAGCCCAATTTACCTTTTTCTTTTATGTAACCTAATCTGTTTTCGACTATTCGACAAAAAAAAAAGTTATAGATCGACCTTGTACCTATTTCGCTTTAGGAAGTTGGTACAACCTTTGTTATTGAAGAATAGAACCAGAATTGAGTTTGCTAAACACACATATTTCCTTATACTAAAAAGAAGTTTTTAATTTAAATCATAATAAAATTGAGAAACTGATTTTGGTCAAATCGTAAAATATTTTATTCATACAGTTTTATTCTTTCGAAATTATATAATCATTCCACATAATTAAATTTAAAATTTAGATGAATTTTGAACTTTTGTGATGATGTTATGCCAAACAACCACAATTTTTAGGTGGTTGGAAACCAAATCGCATTAAATGGAGTATATTAAATATGTATACCTTAAATATAAGTGAAAGAAAATAGTAGACTATTTACCAATGAACAAATGGAATACAAAGTTAATGAAGGTATATGAGTTCCCTCATTATAGTAAAATCAAGCACGTGTTATGTGTATTCATGATTACAACATCTAACTTTACATTTGCCATGTGATAGAGGTAACCAAAGTTTTCAATTGAAGAAATAAATTCTATTGTTTGATTGAGAATCTTATAGTCTTCCTCATGCCACATTGCTTTACAATGGAAAGTTAATGCTTTGGGCTATTATTTCCTACCCACAAGATCTTTTGGTTTTTTTTTTTTTTTTTTGTCGTCTATTATAATTAATAATAAGGTAGAACACCAACATTACAAACCAAAAGTAGACTACACAACTAAATAGCACCGGAAAACACAAGCCGACTATACAAAAATATGGCACTGAAAACAAAAGCCCAACCAAGAAAAACTAAGCCGACAGATGAAGACAATCTCCAGAAACAACAACTATAACAAATTCTAAAACGGAAAACAAACAAAGAAAACAGCTCTCGCTTAAAATAGGTAAAACATCAAACACTAAAACTAAACTACTAATCTAAGCATAGCCACTAGACGTCATATGTAACATGTTGAACGTCAGATAGCACCAATAAGACCAAAATACCACACTGTTGTCAAACCAGAAGTAACACCGACATGATCGAAAAGCATAATCACAAAAACCAGAGATACATAAACCATTTCCATCACGCCAACACAAAACCACAAGAAACTCATCCACAAACCAAGGGACAAGGAAAAAATATTTGAATATCAGCTCGAGACAAACCAAGGAGAATCAACCACTCTTACACGCGGACACTCGTCGACCCAACTTCCACTATCTACAACCAGAAATTGGTGACCTCCTTGCAAGAAAAGAGAAGAAAATCGAAACCACAATTGCGCCTATAACTCTCACCCAAAGCTCCAAAGAACCTCAAAGAAAAGCTTGTAAAAGACTCAACAACAGAGACTTACCCCAGATGACAAACAACAAGAAGAACCCAAATTTGAAGGCAACCACGAGCAGAGAAGAAAGGCTAACAGAGAGGAAGCGCAAAGATCAAAAATTTTACCTTAAAGGTAGCTAAGACCAAAGTATGAGATCCTAAATCAACCAAGCACCAAAGATCTTTCAAGAGACAGATTTTGACCAAAAACTTAGTCTCTCCTCAATCACGGGCATGAGCCTCTACAAACGGCCAAAGAAGAGAGACCTAGACATGGAAGAATTGGAAATTCAGTCATGAAGCCAAAGAAACTTCACACCAGATCTAGATCTAGAATCTCGCCACCATGCGAAACGCTAACCTCAAATAGCACCGAAACCACCAATAGACCCATTAATAGTGAGGAAAAAACGAAGATTTTCGAACACTAAAATTACGTAGTCGGTGATAAAACAAGTTTGAGTCGACAATGAATATATATAGTATAAAGTAACGACAAAGTTTTAGGTGATTGACAAGATCCAAGAGATAAAATCCAAGTGATCGATATATGCTTTTGATCAAACTCATAATAATTTTATTACATGAACAGATCATTTATATAATTTTGTCCCTCGGTCCTGAAAAAGTTCGTTTGTGGCCCCTGTCCGGTCGGATCGGAATAACTATTAAACCCGGTTTAGCTCTGAGTAGACCGGCTGATCCGATCATTATAATTCAAGAAAGACATAATCCAAGAATTCTGACCAGATTTAATTTAAATTATATACTAATATGATATAAGATAAAATAAAAATGAAAATTTGAGTAGATGTATACTAAATGCCAAAATTCAACTGTAAAAGTTTGTTACCATTGGGTTTATCGAATTCAACGATCCCACTATATGAATGTGATAAAAGAGGAGAGCACATGGAGGCAATGATCCATCTATCTGTAAAAGATACATAAATCTAGTAACTTTTTTTCTTCTTCAGGTTTTAAATCATTTTCTCTCACTCTGACATTTCATTTGTAATTTTTCCAATATTCTCAGATCCAAGTCTTCTCATTTTCGTGGATTCTGATTCTCCTAATTTCATTTTCCTTGTGGGGAAATCTGCACCTTTGTTTAATCTTTTTATTTCCCCAGATTTCTTTGTCTTCTCTTAATCTTCTTCTTAGTCCAAGATTTTTGTTTTCCCAATTGTCTCCCTTGTTTTTGAGATTTTACTCAGAAACCTTTGCTAATTTTCCCGCGGGAATTCTCCCGGAACCATAAATTTCCCAACTTTTTATCGAGAAAGTTTGAGAAAGTTTACTTCTTTAATGGCGTCAAGAGAAGAAGTATCAACGATGATCAAACAAGGGTTTATCTCAGACCCTTCTCTCTCTTTCTCTCCGTCAAGAATCACATCTTCGGCCAAACTATCCTCCGCCTCTCCTTCTCCTCCTCCTCCGCCGCCGCCAAACGAGTCGACTCACTCAAACCCGACTCTTTTCGACATGATGTCAGAAGAGCATAATCGCGAGCCACGGAGGAAATCTCACGCGCGCGTGGCTCAGATCCTGACGGAGTTCAAGAATGGCGTCGTTTATAGCCAAAACCTCGGGTCCAGTGACGTTAAGCTGACTGTGGTGGGAAAAGACGGTTACAGAGTTACCATGGATGTTCATAGGAAGGTTTTATCAGAGAAGAGCAGATTTTTCATGGAGAAGATGAATTTTAGAAGAGAGAAAGGAGTTTCTCACATGGTGGAGATAAGTGAGTGTGATGATTTGGAGATTTATGTAGAGACTGTAGTTTTGATGTATAGTGATGATCTCAAGAAGAAGTTGATTGGTGAAAGTGTCATCAAAATCTTGGCTTTACTCAAGGTATATCATCTAATTCGATTTTGATCAGAGTGTTCTTGGTTTGTTGGTTTTAATTTTGCGATGGATTTGAATATGTTTTTTTTTCTGTAGGTTTCTGCAGCTATAATGTTTCATGAAGGAGTAATGTTATGTTTGGAGCATTTGGAAGCTGTGCCTTGGTCAGAAGATGAAGAAGAAATTGTTGTGTCTTGTCTCGAAGAGCTTCATCTTCCTGATGATTTAGTCAGTTTGATTCTTCAGAGAGTTTCATCTGATCCTTCCACTTCATCGACGAGTACTAGAACCGATGATATCTTCTTGAACCTTCTCACTGGTGTTCTACAAGCCAAAGATGATAAAGCTCGGCGAGAGATGAAAGTTTTGATCTTTAAGTTGCTTAGAGAAGATGCTGATTATGAGGTTTCTAAAGACACACTCTACGATTTGTGCCATAGATGTCTCACGTCTCTTGTCCTTTGCTTATCTCAAGTGACTACACAGATGAATGATCCTGGGAAAGACCGTGGTGCTTTGATGGGGGAAATTGCTAGAGAAGCTGATAACATGTTGTGGATGGTAGATATATTGATCGAGAAGAAAATGTGCGACGAGTTTGTGAAGCTATGGGCGGATCAAAAGGAGCTAGTGAATCTTCATTCAAAGATCCCTACAATGTACAGACACGAAATAAGCAAGATCACTGCGCAGATATGTGTTGGTATTGGTAAAGGAAGGATCTTGGTGAACCGGGACACTAGGTTTGCGGTTTTGAATACATGGTTAGAGGCTTTGTATGATGATTTTGGGTGGATGAGACGCTTATCCTCGAGATCGCTGGATAGAAAACTGGTGGAGGATGGACTTAGCCAGACCATATTGACCTTGTCGTTGCGACAACAACAGGTGATCCTGATGAAATGGTTTGACCGTTTTCTGAGCAAAGGTGATGATTGTCCAAATGTTCAACGAGCGTTTGAGGTGTGGTGGAGAAGAGCTTTCATAAGACAGGTCTTGACAGAGCCAGATGCGTCACAACTGCAGATAACACTTTATGACTGACCCAAAATGACACAAGATTGTGACTCTCAAAATGTTAAAAAGCTTTTTTTTTTTTTCTTTTTCTTTTCGGTAAACTGTTACTACTTGTGATTCAAATACAAAGATTCAAAAGAAAGTGGCTTTAAGATATATCTTGTCTAAAACAATGATCAGGATTCAGAACAGAAAGAAGAAACTCTACACAAACATCATTTTTTTCGCTTTGTAGGCCAAAGGAAAAAAAACAGAATCCGAGTTTCAATCTAACTTATGCTGTAGAATCCTATACGGGGCTTTTGAAATTGGTGGATTATCACCACTAGTATGCCAGTTGTGTGGTTGAATTAGAACCCGAGAATTGGTTCCATCTGCACTGATCTTGCATTGCTTGTCAACTATATATATATTCAGCAGCTTGAACTGCTATAAACTTTGTTTCTGTCTTTTCAAGAGATGATTGGATCAGCTCCATATTTCAACTTCGGGAGATCATCGGTTCTGTTGATCAAGATCAAACGCAAGAGTTAGTTTTACAAAGGCGATTCATATGGCACTGACAAAAACTGAACTGAAATAGTATAAGGGTATCAGAATTTCTGAAGACAATAAAAAAAAAGGTATTAGGCTTAAGCATATATCTAAAAGAGCTCATGAAACCAGATGCGATGTCACATGTCTATATCAGAAAATCGAGTAGTGTCTGAAGCATAACTCACAACCTGAACCTTAAAAACTGAGAGCAATGAAATCTTACCTTTGGAGAACTTTGAGTATTCCGGTTCCGAGCTTCATTGGTATGCCCATAATCACACATTCTGTAACTCCCTCTATGTTATCAATCTTTCCACTAATTGCTGCACTAAATAAATGATCTCCAGTCCTCTCAAAAGATGCCTGCATCAGGACACTTTTATCCATCTTCTGAATCCCGGTTCTCTGTATCCCGAGGACCTCTCCCTGATCAAGAAATTGTAGAAGTGACATTTAATCGTTAACGTAACTGTATTGGAAAAAAGTTATCAATAAAGATACTAATAAGAGATTCAAGTGTCTTTAGCACTGACCCTATACGTCATGACATCAGCCAAAAGCATCATGTGACGAATGTCTATACTCATACCATGGTTTCCCATAACTGTCCCTATTTCATCAATAATTGTTGTCCTTGCAGCCTCAATTCCCAGTGTTTTGCTCACTTCGACAACATTGTTACTTGTCGTAGTTCTCCCATTGATTCCCGGAGTCCCCATGACAGCCAGAAGGTTTGTTCTGAAACATTTATCAAGCATAACATTCAGAATCTTCGATAAATAAGAAAGAGCATAGATTCTCTTTCACGCCACAATTTTGCCGATAAGTATCCTTCCGAAGTTCTGAATTGTTATTCATAAGAGTATTAAAGTGGACTTGTATTTGTTCTTATATCAAGCATTTTGTTTCGTTCACCGACACAATTTATGCCCACCAAGGTCATGAATTATCAGCTAACTAGCACTGATTGGAAGGAAAAAAAAGAACAGAGTAGAATCTCATTCCTTGAGGCTTGAGAAAACTTACCCCTCCACAAATAGTTTCCACCTTTTCTTCCCATCTATCTGTTTCTTTTTATCCGTATCCTCTGCGACAACAACTCGCTCGACGGTTTTGATCCCCTACCATATCAATTCAACAGAATGAAATTTTCTTGGTCGGTGAAAGAAATATTATACAAAAAGAGAGAAATTAAAAAAATAAATGTTCAAATTTGTAAACATGTGCATATATCTTATATTTATGTATGCGAGAGAGGTTTAACGATTATTACATTAACTATGATATTTGGCAGCACGTTCTTCAGATTGTGGAGATTAAAATGAGTCCTACTCTTATCTGCCACGGGAGTAATATCCAATCCTGTATCTAAAACCCTGATATCCTGCAAAGTTTACATTGAAAAGAGACTCAAAACCCTGATAACCATAATGAATACATCTATAACATCTAAGGGCCTTACATTGTCGCTCAGTTTAATTCTGGGGGTCTTTAGAATGGAATTTTTTACCGACCAGGGGCTTATGGACAAACATGCCTCCTCAATTATTTTATTGTCAAGAGTTATTCTCACTGAGGCTGATGTTGAAGTCATTAGCACCTCGATACTCTCAGCAACCTGCTCAATATTCAAATGAGTTTTGACAGCCTGATTAGTAAAAGAGTGATTAACAGATATAGTATCTAACGAGAAGGTGCTACGCGAACAATCCAATAGTTGATAGCTATAGAATACCATTAGTCCGCAAATGGACTTATAACAAGCAGCAGCGATCATCAAATACAGAATATGTAAATAATTCAGATTTATCTTTAGCGGAAAGAAGAACCTGTCCTAAAGTAGTTTTTTCAATGCGTCCTTTCACCCATCGTGCACTAGTCAATTCCAGGGGGTTCTCAAGTTCTGCAGATATTACTGGTGTACTTATATTTTTGGAAGCATTTATGATTTCGTTGATTCGAGGTACTCCTTGTGTGATATCTGAACCAGAATCAGGAAATCAAAACAACTCACTGCTTATATGTGGTCATAAGCACTAGTTTTGTAGCAAAATTCTGAGCATATTCAAAAAGGATACTCATGCTCGCAACTCCAGCAAAGTGAAAGGTTTTCAGAGTCATTTGTGTCCCAGGTTCTCCAATACTCTGAGCTCCTATTGTTCCAATTGCAGTCCCAGCTTCAATCTTCTTTTCCCGGTAGCGAGATACACACATGTTTACAAGTACCTGCAAAAATTTCAGAGGTAATAATATCATATCCTGGCCAAACACCACAAGAAATGGAAAATTTTCTCAAATAATATCATCGAAGATGAAAAATGTCCACTGGAGAGAATAGATATGCTAATTTTCGTCCATTCGGTGTAGCAAATATATGATATATGATATATATATATATATATAATATTAAGGATCGGCACAAAGAACACTGAGATGCAAAATGCAGTGAGATTTTTCTTCTCCCAAAAACGATGACAGAGAAAGTCACCTCTAGTTGCTTATCAGTCACACCAGATGCTTTATATAAAACCTGGCTCGGGCTCGTAGATTTTACTCCGAGCGAGGAAACAAATTCTCGAAGAGATCTTACAAAGGCGTCAGTGCACACCCCACTTTTATCATGTCTGACTAATTCTTCTTCGAACCTCTGCGACAATTCATCAGAAGAAAGATATCTGTGGTGTGATCGAGGAGGACATGTGGCCTGCAATATGAAAGTACCGATTGTGATGAAACTCTGAAAAAGAGAGACCAAGACCAATACACAAAAACAGAAAAGGCACCTGAATTTTCAGAAATAATCTATTAAAATTTAAAGGAGCTCCATCCTTTCCCTCCATCAGTGCTGGGTCCATTCCATCATCCCCATAAGTAAACTGAAGAATGCATCCGCTGGCATTTCGCACTGTGTTATCATAATGGACTAATAGATCCTCCAAGGCTTTCATCAGTCTACGAGACATGTAACCTGTACTGGCAGTTTTCACCTGCAATAGACAAGAATATCGTTACAACAAGGTGGAGCTCCATCTTCAGTGTAGATGTAGAACACTGTCACCCTTCAGAGCACCATCATGGCTGTCTCTTTCAGTGAACAACTTTTTTATATAATACAGTGGATCAGGATGGAAGAAAAAATACACAAAAGATATATGCTTACTGCTGTATCAACTAGACCTTCTCGTCCACCCATAGTGTGAAAGAAAAATTCTGTGGCAGTAAGACCACTGTAGAACGAATTAGCAACAAAACCTTTAGCCTGCAATGGCAAGAAGACAGGAGATCAGGGTTATAGATTCCAAAGCAGAAAATTCGATCCAAAAAGTTTATTGTAGTCAGGCGCTTATAAGGTGCTATAGGTGGGATGTGTGTTGGGTGGGGGGATCAGTTTACTTACTTCAGGTGATTTTGACATCCTCGGGAAATGAGGAAGACTCCGATCTATAAATCCATCAGGAGCACGGTGACCATTAACTGTCTGCTGACCAACACATGCAACCATCTGACTAATATTGATAGGAGATCCCTTAGAACCACATTGTGACATAATCAAGGGACTGTTTCTCCAATGTAATCCACTCATACAGAGCTGTATACCATAAATAAAATAACAAGATGAAGCATTAGTTTTTTGGTAGGTAACCTGGATCTGGATTCACTGCAGTTGAATAAAGTAGACAAACTACCAAACATATTCCTAATCTAAACCAGCCCAAAACTAAATCTACATTTGCTTCAGTTATTAACTCATCTGGAAAAAATATATAGCCCACCTTTGAAACAAGAAACTACAAAAACTAGAACGCAAATCATTCAATTTGATTTCAAATCAGAAAACATAACCGTCGATGCCCTCAGCTCATGCATATATCTTAGTAGATAGTAATCACATATGTTCATATGCCTTAATGGAAATAGTTTTTACCGTCCCAGTGGCTTCTCGAATTTTATTGAGAATCTGTGTTATCCCAGCTTCCAATGATTTTGCAGCATCTAGACCAGATTTAAGTTGCATATTTCCTTGCTTAAAAGCCTCAATTACGTCATTACAAGCCTTATATCCGTCCCTGATTTCGTCTTTTTTTCTCTTATCTAACGTTTTGCCAGGTTGAACATCATCAATTCCGATAGAGAAACCATGTATTCCAATCCATCGAGCACTGTACAAAGAAAGATAAAAAGCTACCAATTAGACAAGAAAACTAGTCGTTTTCTCAATTCAACAATGGGAGATGGCAGAGAAAGGTCACAGAAGCAAGAATCGAGAACTACTGGAAAGTATTTTATAGAGATGAAGCGGAAATGAATTAGCAAGACAAAGATGGATAATATAGATAGAAGTATTGTTGTAAGATCAAAGAACAACCATTCAAAAGATATAAGACAATCCCCTCACCTCAATTTTGCTAGCCGATTCATGCAGACTGCAGCAGCATGGGAGTTGTAATCTCGTAGAAGAATTGAATATAATCCATCCTTGTTTCCATTTCCTACAGAAAAAATATCAAGTGCTCAGAATATAGAAACACGTAAAATGAATAAATAGGTATCTGGTGCATTTGCAACAGATTTAATTCCACCCTGAAATTACCTAATGTAGCCTTCCCCAGTTGTCCTGATATTAGCTCACTATTTCGAAAATAAACCCATCCATCATTTGTGCACATTGTTTCATCATATATTCCCTTTTTGAAGTTCTTCTCTTTCACTTTAAGAGTTACGTAGACTCTAACACTTGCATTTGGACGCAGCAAAACACTAAAAATCTGTTTACCAGTCCAAAGCTCTATAGGCTGCATCAAAAAAAAGAATCTGGATAAGAATTTTTATACAGGAAAAAGTAAGTGCTTAATATGGCAGAAGAATTCCCAGTTCCCACAACTTATTTGACCATTAGATTAACATATCAATAACTCACAGAGTTTGAACTCACTGATTAACCAAGAGAGACTTACATAGAGCGTCATGAAAAATTCAGATTGATACAGTAGCTACAACTAGAGCAATTTCTAAACACGTGATATTGAAATGGTCTGTATAATATGGGAAAGTTGAAAAATCATCCCATTAGACTGGCATGGATGGCCACAAAGTATGCGTATAACTCTTACTTAGCCTCTAGCAAAAGAAAGCTAAGCTGAGATAAGGATTGCAAAGATAAGAACTATTATCCCTCAGTTTATAAATTAGTAAGGACAACGATTTACAAGAAGTAGGACAACAAAAAGCTGATGGCACATAGATAAGACGTAAAGAAAAGAAAAATATAGTTGATACCAACAGACCAACTATGTTATTATCTAAAGCCATTTGTGATGCTCTATACAGGTGAAAAACGTGTAAAAGTCTCATACCTTAAGGATTGTGGGCGTGGGTAAATCTATGGCATCCATGCCATCTCCCATATATGAAGAAATTAGTGAAAACGCTGCACGATCATAAAATGTGTCCTTTCTCGTTATCAAAAAGGAAGATGTCAAAAAATCTTGAGTTGATGCTACTAAAATTTCTCCATTTTTTGGGGTGCATAAATTGTTTTGTACCTGAAATACCAACCAAGTGAGAAGTAAATTATCACCCAGAAGAGAATATTAAGGAGCAATAAAGATAAATATTTCCTTCCAACGTTATACAAACTAGGAACCAACAGCTCGTTTAACAAACACAGCACAGATATAAAGATTTCCTCCCTTTTACTCAAATTTTTCTAGCATTTTAAACACATTATTCTCTCAACCCCAGAATCTAGATCTACTACATTGCTTAGGAAAGCCTAAAGATCCGCAGAAAATCCATTGGTGGAATATGTTAAGCAAGAGTCCATCTCATCTACATCATCTGGTACATATGTATGTATATATGCAATAATATGGCCATGTAGAGTGTTACATTTTAGCGAACGCATGATTGACTATCCTCAAGGGACTACATATGATGCTAAGTGAAAGAGAAAGTACCCCCATCAATGTAATGGCCTCTGTCCGAGCCTCCTCTGTTTGTGGTACGTGCATGTTCATCTCATCACCATCAAAATCAGCATTATATGGATTACAAACCGATTCGTTGAACCTCAACGTTCGCCAAGGCATTATTCTTGCCTGCAAGACAACAAATGTCAAATTAGGAATACTAAGAGGACCAGATAAAATTATGACTCAGCATTTTAAAGTTGTACTGACCCTGTGACACATGATAGACATTCGATGCAGACTCGGTTGCCTGTTAAAAAGAACAGCATCCCCTTCTTCCAAATGACGGTCAACTATGCAGCCAATCGTCAATTCATCAGCAATACGCTTGCGATAATCACCAACCAAAGTCCTGAAGTGAAATGTGTTAATGCCCCCATATGATTGATAAACACCCAAACACATGCAAATAACCCTATGAGGACTACAGTCCTTCAGGTAGTATCATGTATCAACTCCAATTCAGCAATAGCGTCTACCTATTTTCTAGAAACGTTTCTCAGTGATTTGTTTTGGCTTCATTGAGAGCGGAAAAGTAATGCAATTTTTCTTTTCATTTCTACCAATGTAATTTACCATGTTTATACCGTGAACATGGTCAACATAAATATAAGATTTTATATAATTTTACTGAGAATGAAAATCATTTTGACTGCGTACCAGCTATCTGGATATATGACTCATCAAGATCACTTGCCTTCAGTTAAAAGAATTCATGAACCAAGAAGTAACAAAAATAGCACACAACATTACCTTGAAGAACCATCAGGATATCTGACATTTCTGGCACCAGGATATTTATTAGGGCCATTACGAACACATTGCCTCAACTTCTCAATATTATGACGGGAAACACATTCAGGAAAGGTTAAGATACGAGCCATAAGGACGGGAATTCCTACCTGAAAAGTTTAGTACCTTCGCGATAAGCCATACCACAATACATATCACAAATTGCAACAATTGCAAACCTTTTATGATACGTTACCTCTGTAATTTTCAGATTGGGGTCAGGTGAAATAACAGTTCTACCAGTGTACTCAACACGCTTCCCCGACAAGTTCGCACGAAATCGTCCTTGTTTTCCTTTGAGACGCTGAAGAATTCCACTCAGTGGTTTGCTGTCTGGCAGGTTTTGAACACCACGCACTTCACTATTGATGTATTTTGCAACCTCACTTTGAACTGTATCCCACACTTGCTAAAACGAAATCCTCAGCAAATAAGAAAGAAGAAAAATAATAGAACCAGAAACTGGAATAAATACGTAAACCAATAAATTATTTTGAAGTACACCATTGCCGTACATAATGCATAAATAGACAAATATAACAGGGGACGAAATAATGCAATAGAAAATCTTTGTACCATGTTTTTGGGCAATGTGGAAGGTTGATTTAAATTTTTATGAAGAGAGGCATTGTCTTGAATGATTTGCTTTAATCGCTCTGTTATGTCATTTTCATTGCTGCAGGAAGATAACTCATACTTTCAATAAAAACAGCAGGATAAAATATAATTGACATGAGAAAGATAAACAGACCACGATAGCTAACCTTTGTGTACCACCAATCATAACAGATGGTCGGATGGATAAAGGTGGCACAAGCATGCACGTAATGATAAGATTCTCAGGTCTATGCGCAATATAAAGAAGTTCACAGTCCTGTAATCCATTTCAGAGCAAAAAAAGCATGGCTGAATTATTTGTAAACAGGAGAATCCCTCATATGTTCTGGAGCAAAAGAACGTCATCTAATGCTGGAAATGATGTAGAAAAAGATGTGCATTACAGATAAAAAGTCAAATATACCTTGTCACTCATTCCTTTGAAAAGTCCAAGCACCACGTTAGGATCAAGAACATAGGTAAGAGGATTTATTCCTAAAGTAGACTCTTTTGTGTGGGATATTGAAGATTTAAATTCATCAACCTCTCCACCATGGATTTTAGATCGGTCATGACTGATGCCTATACCCATCTGTGCTGCAATCTTTTTTACCATGCCTGAAATGATCAATAGGTTAACCATTACCCAGATATGGAATTGAATTGGGTAGGAAGAAGCAGTTCAAGAACATAGCATAAATTAAATATAAAATAATATTCAGATTAACCAATAACAGAAATTATAGGATTTGGTATTGGATATTAGAATTCCAGAAAATACCGAATTTTCTGCTTGTACTACTTCAGAAACTTAATAGAATGCTATACGAGTTATATCAAGATAAAATTTTGGTAACTTCAACAAAGCATCATCGAATCTAAATCGTAACAGCCATAAAACATTTAAAAGACATACCATTTAGGTAGCCACATTTTGTGCAAGTTACAATTCTCTGACTTGCCATCATACTGCACTTCTTGACAACCGCTTTCGCCAATTCAGTCTTCTTCAATGGCTCCATTTTTGGATGCCGCATCTTCCTCAAGTGATCTTCATACAATTTCTCGTCTAAAAGCATGTTGGAACAACGCTGGTGTGAAAAAAAAACACTTGTGAACTACTGTTGATATCAAAAAGACCTCAATATAACCAGCCAGTTTTGTTATGCAACTCACGCAATGTCTGGATTTCGAAAGGCATTTTCCCAAGAAATTAGTTTTCATGCTGTAATTAGTAAAAGGCCGACTAACATAAAACAAAACAGAAACTAGAGAGACATAATCTGGTAACTCTGCTACCTTACAAATGCACTTCAAAATGTCAAGGATGAAATTGAAGTATCCAACGTTATAAACTGGGAGGTCGAGCTTCAGATATCCATAGTGTCCAGGACAGTTTTGGAAGTTGCCGTCACAGGTTGCGCATATAGACTTTTTGTTTGGAGGACCCTGTACAATCATAGTGAACTAAGTATTTAGCAATAGTCTTACTTGAAAGACAAAAATATATTGAATTAGAGAGTGTTTAGAATTGCATATACCAATGCAAATAACAGAAGGAGGAAGAAAATTGACAGAAAATACTTGCCATGATTACAGGCATAAGAATTTAAACACAAAAATAATAAGATACCATTCGAGGATCCAACAAGCCGCCTTCGATGGGTTTAAAATTGGTCTCGTAGTACATATTCTTCCAGACCTGAACCTCGGCGGCTTTCATGACCTCAAGATCAGAGAGCATAGAGAAGTTTATGCTTTTACTGCAGAGATAGTAATGTCAAATCTCATCAGTGAAAGCAGACAAACAAGTATTGTTCCACAGAATCAATTCTCAAACCAGAAATCACATTACACATTCATGGACAACGCCCAAAAGCACGTAATATTCATTGTATCAAAGTACGATCATCATAAGCTAAATCAAAAACAAGTATAAAAAAAAAATCACTGCCCAAAAGCACGTAAAATTCATTGTATCAAAGTAAGGTCATCATCTAATTGGATAAAAATAATCTCAATTGACATGAAAATTCAGACTCCTAATCCAAATTTCATGAGCTTGGAACAAAAAATTCACTAGCAAAAGGAGTATTATCCAGCTACTAAAACGAGCATAGTTGGGAAGATTGATTCAATGGGGTGTGATTTAACTTGAAAGAACATACATTTTAAGTGGACCAACATCTTCGATGTACGGTTTCTTAGTGAATTCAATTTCCATCTTCGTCTCCATCTCTCCAATCAAAGCTGCAAATTTTTACCCAGGGAAAAAACCCAGCCCTACCAAGTTCGAGTCGACGTCAGAGAAGAAGAAGAAGAATAACCCAGAAAAAGAAAAAGGGAAACCGGGACTAGTCGAAGAATCAACTTACGGTGAGAAAGACGAGGGTTTAGGGTTTAAGGCGGGAGATGCAGAACGGCAGGACAGGGAAGAAACTGAAGGATCAAAGAAAAAGAAAAAACCCTAAATGATGGTTCGAACTTCCGACCTTGAGCTCCAGAGAGTAGGGTTCTTTACCACAGAGATAATAAATCTAACATTAATTAGCCCTCCAACCTTTACCTTTGTTCTGTCCTGTGTTCGAAAAATCGGACTAGGCAACCGTTTAGGTAGAAACTATCCGTTAAGATTTTTGTGTAATCAGCTAAAACAGTGATTAGACAGTTAAATGGTAATTAGGTAGTTTAGACGGTGTCTAAAAAATATATATATATATATATATTATAAATAAAAGATTTTGATTTTTTGTGAGTTTAGGTTGAAAAAAATATTTTTAGAAAAGAATGATTATTTTTTTCTAATTTGTAATTTTAAATCATATTATTCATATTATATATGTTATATTTATACTATATACGATTAATTTATCATATATATAATATCATTTATTTAAAAATTATCTAAGCCGTATAAAATCATCTAGATTCCGATTAATCTTTTTAGGGGTTAAGCGAAAAGTTATCGTCCGCCTAATGCCTAATGCCTAACGCCTAGCGCTTTTTGGAACACCGACAAATATAAGTCAACCTGTAAATAAGACAATTTTTGGTCGTAATCTGTAAATAAGACAATTTTTTGGTCATAATCTGTAAATAAGACAACTTTTTGGTCGTAACCTGTAAATAAGACAAATTATTACACAGCAAAGGGACAACTAAAATTTAATTCGAAAGTGTATTAATTCGCCCTAATTTGTGCAGAGCAACGCGACAACAATCTTCGAGCTTTCTCGATGAAGACCGTCACCGGAAAAGTTATTAGTGCGGAACCAATTTCCCTCTCCAAGGCGACTACACTTCTCACCGGATTCTCTTCCTCCGATAATGGCGCCTCTCAAGACGTTCGTGCGTACCTCCGACGCGCCGCTGCTGCCTTCACTGAATTAAAAAACATCCACAGGGAGATCAAATCGAAGGAGGCAAAGCCAAATTCCGGGGAATTCGACGGAGGGAAGATTCATTTCCGGGAAAGTGAAACTGTGAGTGAGAAGGAATCAATTTATGGTAGGGAAGAGGAAGAGATAAAGGAGGACAAAAAGAAGAAGAAGAGCAAGAAGAACAAAGAAGTTGTTGATGAGAAAGTAAACGAGAAGATGGAAGAGGAGCAAAGGAGCCAAGAGAGAAAGGAGAGAAAGAAGGAGGAGAAGAAGAAGAGAAAGAGTAATGGAGAGATGGGTTCGGAGGAGAGGGAGAGGAAGAGCAAGAAAAAGAGGAAATCGAAGGAGACTGATGGTTAAAGTTGGCTAATTTTTGGGATTTTAGCTCAAGGTTGGAGAAAATTTTGTAGTGAAGTTAAGAAATCTTAGTAATTTTTGGGTAAGTGTAGTTGAAAATGTCGCTTGGTGACAATTAAAAATTGATAAAGATTTGATTTTGGGAACTCTTTTGTTAGTTTATGTTATCTGCATTGAAGGTTCTGTTGTTTTGGTAGTGAGATTGCCCTTTTTTGTTTACTATATCTGGAAGATGCTTGAATACGAAGTTGCAAGTAATGTTTAAAACTTTGAATCTTAAAGATGAGTGCTTGAAGCGTTAAAATTCACTCTATTCTACGTATTGAAGTTGCAGAATAAACTAGAAATGCTATATGTAAACTCAATTTTGTTGAAAGTGGGGTGCTTGAATGTATAGGACTGCATAGTTGCTGTGCACTGAAGTTTTCTGTATCAAGGAAGGAGGATTTCCAGGTCCTGCTCAACTAAACATATGCAAGTAGTGATGATCCCCGATCGTCAGGTATGTAAATCTTACAAGCGTTTTGTGTGGTGCGATGCTTTGCTTCCTTACTCTAGTTCATGAACTTGCAGAACATTTGGTTTCACAAACATTTCCCAGCATGAATGGTGTCAAGGATAATCCAATTTCTTAGTAAGCCATTAGATCCAAATATTTCTTCAAATGATGGTTTTTCTTAATGATTCCATATATAGCAGATGTGATTATGGTTCTTGAGAGTTTCAATTAGGCTTTGTTTGACTCCTAAGATATTTCGACTAAGAAAGTTGGGATAAATGTACAGAACCGTTTTGGATGTAGAATCATAAACTTTTACCTCTTATATGAACGATTGTGTTCTGTGTAAATATTAAAATATGTACATTTGCATACAATGTGTAGATGTCATATGTGGCTGTCGTATCATTGTTTACATGGACTATCTGACTCAAACGTTTTGTGTATACCTTCAAAACTTAAGATTGCTACAGAGATTGTGATAATAACTTGTCAGTATATGCAAATTTAGATTTTGTATATATTAATTTTGGGGTTACATAGATCTACACTTGCAGAAAACAGAGCTATGCAACAGTACTTCATTTTGCAGAAATTGACCTCATGTCACAATATTGAACAGGAAATGCCCTCATGTCAATCCGATAAATGGCCGAGAAAAGAAAAAAGAAAAAAAAATGCGTGAAGCTTGTGAAAAGAAGAGATAGGAAACAAAAAGAAAAAGGACTTGAATCATGAAGCAAGAATTTTCAGCATTTAGGCAAGTCTGCAGGGGGAGGAAGAAGTTTCTGATCAGGCTTATCTCCATCAAGAACAAGCCAAGCCATCCTTAGACCCCAGCTGGTATGTACTTCTAAGTGACAGTGCATAAACCACACTCCTGTCAAACATGTTGTAAACTTGGTTATTATCCTCATATTAGATTACACTAATGTAAAGCAGTATATTTTTGGTTTATTATGGTTTCTCTTACCAGGGTTATCTGCAAGGAATCGAATAGCAACCCATCCACCAGATGGCACATTTACAGTGTTCCTCTCTATTGGGTCAACAAGGTTGAAGTTCTTAGGATCGTTTTTGGCGTCAAAATTTCCAAAGCCTTGGCCAACAACAAAGAAGTTGAACCCGTGAAGGTGAAGAGGATGGCTTTCTGCACCAAGAATGCTAGTGTCTTGCATCACCAGCTCCACATTGGTGTTATAAGGTAGAACCATCAAGTTTGTCCCGCTGTTAACATTGGTGTTGTTGGGTGGAGTGCCTGTGTAGTTAAACGGGACAATGGGGCTCCATGGGTAGTTTGGAGAATATACTCCATGAGATTGCCCAGAATAGTGAGATTGAAGGAGAGCTTTTGTTGGCATTGCGAAGGAGATGTTACTGATTGAGGCAGCAAACATTGTGGTGTTAGTAGGACCTTGGCACGTCTGGTTATTCTTATGATTGCATGGCTTTGTTCCCAGTCCCACTGTGAAGAAGAACTTTCGATCAACATTCAAAGGAACATTTGCTGGAAAATCTTTGCTGTTTAAGCTGCGTAGCTTATTGCTGAACTTGGTCGCAAAATTTGTATCATTTAGAGCAGGGAGTGTCGGTTTTAAGAGTTGAAGATTCTTGATAGGGGTCCTTGAGTGAGCATCTTTGGTTTTTTTTGGTGATTCATATTCTAAGATTCCAGCAACTGTGGTGTTATCGAAAGTTCCTTGACCTGTTGCGTATGGTCTTGCAGCCATGAAGAAGGAGGCACTCGGGTAAGTAGGTTTAGCCTTCAGCAGGACATTTGTGGTCTGGCCAGGAGCAATTAAGATGGTATCCGTCTCAAATGGCTTAACGTAGATCGCATCAGCTTCAACAACCGTAACCGTGTGATTTGCAATGCTGAAAAAGAGGTCGTCGTTAAGTGCAGCATTGATTAGCCTGAGAAGGTATGTTTTTCCTGGCTTCACTCTCAGTCTGAATGTATCTGTTTTACATCATTGATTACCTAAATCAGTACATTGTATATTATCAAAAACCATTATAGATGTAGGAATCAACAAGTACCTGTAGCCGAGCAGTTGTATAATGGACCAGGAAGCCCATTGATTGTGTAAGCATCCGAGACGTTTGGACCACCTCCTGTTTGTGTTGCTTGGCGTATGATTGCCTCAGGGTCTGTGTTGAACCACTCCCCTGAAATTTAACCATAAGTCAGCGATAATGTTTATAAACTCTCAATAGATTCTCAGTCTTATTCTATTTTTCATCATCCTCACCAAAGATCATGGGAACTTCTTTGTCAGGTTTAGCAAACGGGTAAGGTACACCACGTTTGGGAAGGATGATAATCGGACCATAGACTGTTGCTCTTAGCCATGAAATATGCGCATGGTAAAACAGAGTGCCTCTTTGACCAGTAATGGTATAGTTGTAGACATAGCTTTGTCCTGTCTGAATGGGACACTGGGTTATATAGGCTGGTCCATCAGCCCAACCACTCCGTAACTGCCGGATTCCGTGCCTGAGATATTCATGGATCAAAGCCAGATATTAGTAATCAAACATTGCTCTTAATAATGCTACAAGTGTTTCAAGAACATTTACCAGTGGATAGAGATGTTGTTTGGCACATGATTAACGACCTTGATCAGGAGGTTGTCACCTTCTCTAGCAACAATCCTAGGCCCTGGAAACTGCCCATTTACAGAAACAAGGCTCTTTGTGTGGCAAAGACGTGTCACGGTTTGCATTTTGATCTGAAAAATGAAACATTCAATCACTATTTGCATCTTTTTGTTATATATACAGAGAATCAACAATCTTCACGTACTTCCAGCTTATAATGCCTTGTAATCCCAAAAGCAAGTTGAGGAAGTAGAACACAAGAGAATACAGCAAAAAGAAGCTGGAACAACGCCATTGTAGTGAGCTTGAACCTCAAGGCGTTGATAAGAGCAGAGAAGTTTACTGAATACTCTGCCTCTGTTGTTTTTGTCTTAAAAATGTATTGCTGTGATTGTGGATTCATTGTTTCAACATTTAGTGTATATATAGGAAGAAGAGTTAGGTGTTTGCTTGAGCAGGAGATATATATGAAAATAAAATAAAAATTAGTTAATGTTTATGAAATAAAATACAAAAATGTAATTGGTAGAGATGTTCTTCGAGACTCTTGATATTGACTAGCTGTTAGATTATATGAACAGCTAATGAATGAGTGGTGTCGAAGATAAGTCAAACTCTTTGACCCTCTTCAATCTCTTAGAAACTCTTCTTTCTCTTTCAATTCTATGGCGTGAATTCTAAAATTGAAATGCAAACTATCCAATTTCAGTTTCTCTGATATGAAAGTTCATTTTCTTTGTCAGTTGTTTGAGTATATTCGACTTCAAATTTTTTGAGATTAGAAAGTGATATGGTAATTAATTCAAAAATAATTAGATCGACAATACGAAATACCTATCTATAGTCACAACTACAAAAAATTTGAGTTATTGTAATAGTTGTATTGTAGCTAAAAATATTAGTATTAATTTGTGATGATTTATTTACAATTTGTTACGAATTTTAGTTATTACAAATTTAAATAAATCATTGTTACTCTATTTTATACCGATTTGTGAAAAAATTGTTACTAATTTTTTTCTATCACAAGCATTGTGATGTTTTTGTTATGAATATATATTTGTGACAATTGTATTGTAATAATTTACAAATTGTCACAAATTCGTAACAAAATATGTCTTATTGTGAGAAAATATTACGTTTTAGTACAATTTTTTTCTGTAGTACGTTCAAATCTTTAACCGAATTATACTGAATCACACGATTACTTGAAATCAAATTCCGGTTGGGAATGTAGCTAGGCCCAATAATAATTTTATTTTTTGTTGATTATTTTATTTTACAAAATGTATTTCATCATAATATCATAAGAATGTTACAAGTGATCACTAATTTCATATGTTTTTATTGTTTTATTTAGCTTATTATTTGTAGATGAGAAAACTTCTTAAATGAGATTGATGAATCGTTGTGGAGTTAGTCAAGACATTCGTAAGGTTAAATTGCTTGGGGAGTAAGCAAATTAAAAAGAGGGAGATTGTAGCTATCAAAGGTCACAATTAGGGTTAGATATCAAAATCCATGAAGGATATTGTATTACAAAAAAAAGAAAAAAAACATTGAGGGAACCTCAAAATTAATTGGCTATTTTATTTCCAAAGCAAGTGACCTAACTCCCTTTTATGTTCGTATCCTCAAAGGCATGCCACTTATACATCCTCTATACAAATTATACTATTTTCAACATTTTTTAATGCAACAATATTTCCTAAAAAAACATTACATTATTCATATGATATATGTTTCCTTCCTTTTTTATGATTTTGATGAAATTTAAAGTCTATCCACAATCAAACTATGATCTAGGCAGGGTTGCATTGCAAGAAATTATGCATATAGCATCACTAATTTTATATCATATGAATAAATGATACTATATAAAATTATTTATCTACAAATAACACATTATATATGATTTAACATCATTTAGAATAAACGACATTATTATTGCATCTTTTAAATCAATTAAATGAAATTGATACAATCTAATATTGATTTACATCACTTAAAAACAATCGACATAAAATATAAATTTACATCAATTAAACGATAAATCATGTGCTCTTTAACTGTGAGGTAGCGGCGACGATTGGGAACCTCACACACATTCCTATACCACCTGGTGGTTTTTCGACTACTTCGACATTCCTTAATATGCAATACATGCTCTGTTGCCAAGCCAATAAGAACATTCCAAAGACGATGAGACAATCAATTCCGTAGGTTATTTGGCAGATATGGAAGACACGAAATGCACTTATATTCGAGCACACTAAACTTGAACCAGCATCAGTCATTGAAAAAGCCTTAGATGATACAACAGAGTGGATCTATGCAAATAGAGGGGACAATCCCATCATAAACAGAGATTTGAGGGAGATACAAGGTAGCCCTAAATGGCAAAAACCGCTTTCACCGTGGCTAAAGTGTAATTTTAGCTCATCATGGGATCACTTATCACGAATGTGTGGAGTATCATGGATCATTTGTGATGATCGGGACACAACCATTATACATGGAAGGCGAGTGTTTGCAAATGTTTCACAACCGTTGCAGGCTGCCCTATTAAGTTGCATATGGGTTACTGAAACAACTCATTATACACATCAAAAGAAAATCATCTTTGAAGGGGATTTTGAGGAGGTCTATACAATTTTGAACTCGTTTTCATATGATGGTTCGCCTGTAGGCATTAGTGCAAAGATCAAAAAGCACTTAGATTCACTTCATAACTGGTCGATAAACAGAGCCACGAGTGAATGTAGTCATACTACTATGCTGGTGGCTAAGTCGGTCATTGAAGGAAGAAGGTACCTATCATATATTACACAATCAGAACCAACTTGGCTTAACAGGGAACTTTAGTTTGAAGCCTCCCCATAGATCATATGACGGGAGTTACCTATCTTGTTCCTCAAACACAACTATTCTATTTCTTTTCATATCTACTGATATGAATTATGATATGAATTATAGTTATCCCATGTAACATGAATACTTAATAATATATTGTTTTTTAGGAAAAAAATCAACATTTTTAACTTCAATTAAAAATGATGTTAAATTGGTTTCAGTTAAAAAATTGATACATATAATTTAGTTAGTTTCAGTTAAATTAACTGATGTTAATGAATATGAATTTATGTCAATTAAAGCAATAATTAACACTAGTTTTATTTATAATTATGTTTAAATTTGATAAATTCTTGATAAAAATAATTGATTTATATAATTAACAAAAATTATGAAATAATTATAAATATATCTTCAAAAACACACGTTTGATTTAAATACCAAAAAAAGGCACGTTTGATTTAAATACCAAAAAAGGAAACGCACGTTTGATTTAGTCATATTTTATGATAATTATAAATAATTAAAATTAAACTTTAAAATTCCACAATAATATGTTATACAAGACTCATATATTCACGATTGCACTTGACTGATTGTATTTAACATTATATAATCAATTTTGTACACATATTTTAAATATTTTGAATTTAAAATATCATTCAAATGTATTTATTGGTAACGCAAGTATCACTACAAAACATATCATATATAGTATCATTAATTATATATCACATAAATAAATGATATTATATAAAGTAATTTATTTATAAATTATGCATATAATTTAACATCATATAGAATAAACAATAGTAATATTGTATCATCAACTAATAATAAGATTGACACAATCTAATACTTATTTACATCAACATAAAATATAAATTTACATCAATTAAATAAAATATGTATGTAATCAACATTTTATTATCAATAAAAATGATGTTAAATTAATTTTAATTTTAAAAAACTAATATTAAATAGAGTTATTTATTCATGAGTGATGCATCATATATAATTTACATGATTTAAAATAAATGATATAATTATTGGATCTCACATCAATTACATAAAATTGATAGAATTTAATGTTGGTTGACATCATTTAAAAACAAGCGATGTAAAATAGAAATTTATACAATTTAATAAATGATGCCAAATAGACATTAACTTTATTTAGAGTTATATTAGAAACAATTGATTTTTATTTTTAATAAATAATTTTCTATACTATTAAAAGAGATTATGTAGAATTTTTTAAACTATGCAAATGATCTTTAGTTTAGTGGCATGCGGTAAGTCCACTAAGACACGCACATTTGCATAATTAAAGATCGAGTTCCACCACCTACATTATGTAGGAACTTGACTAATGAGGCGGCCAGTTGTGGTTCAGTGTTGACAAAAAAAAAAAATTCTTAAACTATCCTAAGAATCTAGTGTTCTATTGCTCAAGAGCATGCCTACAATTAATCTAGTGTTTACTCACTTTAGTACTTCTGTATTTTCAAGAACATATGTTTTAAAAAATGTTCCAAATTTTACAAGGAAAGAGCTATTTCATTTATTTGGAGGAACAAAATAAAATAGATCACTAGAGTAGACAAAATACGTATTAGATAGGTTATTTAGATAGTTAAGAAATTACAAATAATCTATTTTGTTAGTATATAACTATTTATTTAAAATATATCAATAATTTTGAATGAGATCGTCAAAATTACAGAGAGTAACAATGCAATATGTAATCCTAATAAATCAAGGAATTAAAAAAAAAATTATCAAAGTTTGTTAGGATTTAATCAAGTGCAAAAAACGCCTAAAAACTTTAAATATTATAATTTATATTATATATAAAAATGTATTAAAAGTCTGTAATTCAAAAGATATCCTAGGAGCTATAGCTTATTAAGTTTATTAAAGAATCTTTAAATAATTAATTAATATAATAAAATATATTTTGACAACGTATGATTTTATATATCCTATTTGATGATATTAAGAGATATGCAATTATAGTTAAAAATACTTTTTCTGAATAATTCTTTGATAATGTTGATTTTATATAATTAGGTTGATAAAAAAATATTTTTATGGTGATTGGAAGATATCGTATATTTTAAGATAAGCTTACCAGTTTTTTGACCTAAACCTAGTAATTAAAAAAAAACCTAAGATAATGTATAAATATAGGTGTGTAGATCTTCTTTTCTCTCATGACTTTTATTTTTAAGCAAATTTTATCTTTCTATATATATCAAAACCTTGTGATATAATTTGAATTCGTGAGGAATAAATAAAAACCGAATGAATAAAAAAAATAGAATAAAACAAAATTTGGTGAGTATATTTTAGACCCTTTGATCTATCTATAGGCAAAAACAGTTTGTAATCTGGTATTATCATTTAAAAGTTATGATGTTTTTAATCTGGCAGATTTGTTATATATCGGATCTACATATAACAAAGTTCAAAAGAATTTTTTGACAAAATAAAAGGAATCAGTAGACATTCTATATACCGTTGAAAAGTTGTCGATGCCTAGTTTTTCAAATCGTTTTCTAAATCCAAATTCAGAGTTACAGTTTATGTGATAATGTGCTTACAAATTCTCTTGAGAAGATCATATGTTTTTCAAATAAACAATACCATATTTTATTTTTCTATATAAAATTTTGGTATTTTTCTTTGGTGTAGTATTAATTTTGTATCTAATATAACATCATGATAAAGATTCAATTCTATTTGTTTCTATTTAGTTTAAATTTTTTTAAAAATCAATATCATTTATAATTGATCTAGTTTTGTTATCACGTATAAAAATTGATATTATTGTTACATAAATGAAATTAATTGTTTTGAATTAAATAAATATTATTTATAATAATTGACACAATTATTAATTCCATTTTTTTATAAATGACACAAAGTTTACATCAATTAGACTAAATAATACAAATATTAACATTATTTATAATAATTGACACAAATATTAATTCAGTTTTTGAAAATAATACAAAGTTAACATCAATTATAGTAAATGATATAAATAGTAATATTATTTATAATAATTGACACCAATATTAGTTTCAATTTTTAAAATGACACAAAACTAATATCAATTATATATAATAAATGATGATGCATATAATAACATCATTTGTAATTATTGACACAAATATTAATATCATTTTTAACATTTGACACAAGTTAACATTAATTACAATAAATAATAAAAATAGTTGCGTCATTTGTTGAAATTGACACATAATATTTGAGTCACCAGTTTCAGAATTAATTATATAAGCGATGTGAATTGTAATTATATCAATTAGAAAATAATGTAAATAAATAATATAATATACCTAATTTCTTGTAGTGCTACTAACACGTACGTATCAATGTATCTCATGAATGCGAAGTTGGTAATTATATATATAGTTTTTTCTAGAAACAGACAATAAAAAAATGTAAAACTGAATTATGATTTATATTTGAATGAATTTAAATTTATCGGGCATAATGATGAAACACGAGTTCACATCACGAGTTATATGTAGTTCAATTTCTTTAACAATATTTTAGTTGGTAACTCACAATCGATAAATAGCAAAATTTCGTTATAGATATTCATTCTAGTTAACTAGGAATGTGACACGAGAGATTTATTTCAAACAAGGTTATTTCTTGTTATTTGGTCGGTTAATTATAATCTTCGAACATTATTTCGAAAATGAAATTTTTATTCTCTTTAACGGTTTTGACAATAATTATTTCCTAATATCAAACTAATCAAATCATATTAACGATTGATCTCTAGTTTATAAAATGTGATCAATCTTGATGATGAAGTTATTTGACCTAATTAAACTCAAACTTAGGTATGCTAAAAACACATCTATAGTAAATAATTTCTCTAGGACATACTTTGTAGCTATAGTTACATAATTTAATTCGATTGGAGGAAGTGTTAACATATAGATATCCTTTTAAAAAAAGAAAAAATTCTTATATAATAAATGTTTTTCACATATATATTGTAGTTACACCAACCCTTGATTTGGGATTAAGGCTCCAACAAAGATAATAGAATAATGTATGCACGTATGTATACATATAAAGAGCGTATTCTATACTAATATATATGTACATTAGTGTGGACAGTTACTATCCACCTTTTAGACAAATATATTAAAAGTTTGTAATAACTACAAGCTTTGTGTTTATATGCATGTCATGTGCATGATGTGTCCTTATGACAATTCTATTTTAAAGAAAGGTTTTATTGCCACGCGCTTATTGTTATAAAATTCTACTTGTTATTCCTATACATGCAAATATAACTATATATATATATATATATTTTTTTTTTTAATAAAGGGTTCACAAATGCATCAAATCTATTTGATTTTGTCTTTATTTAAGAATTTTTCATTCTTTTAACAGCGGAATTCGAATCAAAATTGTATTCTTCGTGGACTCGATAGCAACATTTAGATATTTTGTTTTGAAATATTTCTTTTTTTCACATTCGAACTGGTGATTTCTAAAACTCACCTATTTGCCCGTATAACTAGTTCGTTCGACTAAAAATATGTTTTTTTTAACCAAGAAGGACATCTAGACCGAAACCCAAATAAATTTTTCGGAGGCTAAACGCGATTTAGATTAGACATCCAATAGTCAAATGAAAATAATAACAATTTTGTACTTGAAATAAATTGATCCCTGACCTACACCAACAAAGTAACTTCATCTTCAAGTATAAACCATTTGACCACTACTACTTATACAAATGTATGTTGTTTTTCCTATTACTGTAAATTCTTTTTGTTAAAGCTAGTAATACCTTACATTCATATAAATAAGTTTAATTACATTAAATTTTGTGAGTTGAGATCGATTCCGTACTCTTCAGAGCTTGCTGTCTATGGCCCGTACGGCCTTGATGATGGGCAATGTTAATTCACTAAAAATAAGTTAATATACTGACCATTGAAATCGATATAAATGAAAAACCCATAACAATACTACATATGTTTAAAAAATACACATGTTAGAGCATTTGTAATAGTGCTTCAAATCTCGTTTCAAACTCTATATTTGAAGAAAAATTTTCTCTAATAATATTTCGAATCCCTCTTCAAATTTGAATATTTTTATTTTTTTCTTCAAATTTAAAAAATCTCTATTTCTTCTTTCATTTTATGAATAAGATTTTTTCTTTGCAAAATAACCCCTTAATTTTTATTGTTTTATTAATTTAAACCTAACTAGAATTTTAGGGTATGATAAAAAAAAAACTAAAACATTGTCGGAAACAATAATTTTCCTGAATTTAGTAAATATTTAACTAATAAATATAAAAAATATTATAAAATGAAACAATAACATATATTATAATAGAAAAGACAAAAACATATTGTTTAAATAAATAGCAAAACATAAATTAAAAATAGATAATTATCACGAGTAATTTATATATTTGTCATTTGTTTTTCTATTTATGTGATATGTAATGAAAATTTATGATTTTACTATTATTGAATATTTACTTAAAATTAATATTTTGGGTTAAATATATATATATATATATAATATATGAAAAATAGAAAGTTAATTTAGAATTAGTAATAAACATGATAGATCAAAATATTTATTTGAAGAAAGAAATAAAGTAAATTATTGCAGCAAACCCTTTCTTTATTTTTGGAAACTTTAAAAAAAAAAAAAAACAACTATTGGAGATGATTTTTTTTTCCTATAAATGATATCATATATTGGAGACTGGCCTAAGGCCAACAAAAGTGTCCGATTACAAAAGAGGAGGGTTAAGAGTGACTTCCGAAACTGCAGCCTGCCAAGGCTCGAAAGCGTCCACCGTTTTATATATATTATATATTGGAGATGGTCTTAGTAGCCTATTCTTCTTGTTATTTTTAGTAAATCAAGAAAATGTTATAAAGTTGATGCTGAGAATCACAGGGTTTATATATATATATGTAACTATAGAAATTTTTATTTGCCTGACGAGAGATATCTTAACATTAAAGACAATGGTATACATACACCAATAATTAGGAGCAACAAAAAAATCTTACTGCACGATTAGCATTAAGCGAAATCAACTTTCTTTTTACTAACCTTTGAAGAGAGAGCTGATCAAATTAATGATGATTATTAAGATGCTTTACCTTAAGTGCCAAAAATTAGCCAATCTTCAGTAACGTCAATATGAAAAAGCAGAACATAAGTACACCCAAAGAATCGAAAACCCTTTAAAAAAAAAAACTACACCCAAAAAAAAAAATTATATTTAACAATTATAATTTTGACACCATTTATTTAATTTTTTATATAACATATTATTACTACCCAAAGTCCAAAGACTCTCTTTAAATTCACAAGAATGTAATAAGATTAGCATCAAGGGTTCTTTTTTTAAGTAATGAAATATTTGCAAATAATATTTCATTAATTATCGAACTTAATAAATCTTTAACATTTAACATATATGTTATATATATAAAAGAATAATGTGGATATCTTTATGATTTAGCCATACGTACCAAACTACCCAATTGCTTAACAAGTTAGACTCTCCCTTACACTTCGTTCTCAGATTACCTACTCTATTCCTCTTTCATTTTGTTCTAAACATATAAATTATTGTATTAATTATTATCAAATTCAGGGTTGTGCTTGAAAAATGATTATTTACGTTTGTGGATCGACAAGTTTCATTGAAGTTTAATTCTAAACTTGAATATATACATATATATATATATATAGTTTTCTCAATTTTACTTGTATGTTGTTATCGTATATAAGAATATTAATATCTTACTGTATATAAGAGTATATGTAAGAAAATAAAATTTCAAATATTATTAACTAAATGTTCTCACTCATTATCCATGCAGAATAAAGATATATACTCATCCCAAAAATATACACAAAAGATCCGTGAAAACAAAATGCATACAAAATAGACAATACTTGATGTTTTTTTTTTTTTTTGATAAAGACAATACTTGATGTTTACTTAATCAAAATGTTACTATACACTTTTACGGCGTTAAATACTTTACATTATGTCAACAATTAATTGCAGCTTGCATATAGTTCTTACTCTCTGTCTGATTGAGTATAATCAAAATCTGTTTTTTCTTTTTTAAATGTTTTTGAAAGATTAAATATTGGTTAAAAGTTTTCCTTGTGGAAAGTAAAACGAGTAGATGACTCGAGACTAAACTCCTGACAAAGCTTTCTAAGTGGTCGAACCAGTGTTGGACTTCCACAATAAAATACACCTGAAACTCACACATGTTAAGCAATTATATTGCTGCTACAAACCATATACTCGAAGTAAGAGTTCTAATATGAAAATTAGAATGTAAATAAATAAAAATGACAAGAATTACGAGAAAAAGATAGTTACCAATTCGACAAGCTTCATGTTTGCTTGAAATTTCAGTAAAAACCTTCCTCCAATTAGGTCTTGCGAAATGTGTTCGTATCTAATTTGTTGTATGGATAATTAAAATTATTTCATTGAATAAATAAAGATATTTTAGAAATCCAAGATCTTTTAATTATAAATGGGTTTAATAAAAAAATAAGACTTACTCGGCTTTCGGAGACAATATCAACACCGTTTTTGGCATGTTGAAGTTTTTGAACCATAGCGATTAGAGCAGACCTTGCATCTCCTGCTTCGTACATACTCGTTAAGTAATTATGCATTTCTATTACATGCTGCCAAAACCAAAAAAAAAAAAAAAAAAAACATTAGAGTAGTCAAAATTTATTACACAACTTCTAGAATTCTTGAAAAATAATTTGACTTTGGGAGCTAAAACTTTTATGAAGAGAGAATATTGAATTGTATTCTTTGTGTTTTACAAAAAGTATTTTCTTTTCATATATCAAAGAATAAATTATTTTTCTATTATTGTTGAAAATAAACGAGACTATTCATATATAAAATTTTCAATATGAGTTCTCGATAGAATCTTATTTCCGACAATTTTATCCAGACGGAAAATTTCAATTTGGAATCACAAGAAATCCCGACAAATTCTTCTGTCTGGATCGCGTGATTTGAAATTTTTTAGAAATTGCTTTCAATTGAGTAAATTCCAAATTAAATTAGCTTTATGAATAAGTAGCTAATTTGTAGGAAGGTTTTTAAACTATGATATTTTTTTGAGCAATATATAATTATTGACAGACATAGAAATCTCAAAATAAAAACTTACAGTTTTATCATACTCGGCAATGTCATCCATAACTCCTTTAAACCAATCAAAGGAAGCTTGTTCTCTTGTCACCCAAAAGAAATAAGCTCTCTGTGGAAACTTCTTGTTTCCTCCTCCTCCACCACTTACACTATCACCTCCTAAACTTTCTCCTCCTACACTTCCTATACTTCCTTCATACTTTTGTCTCTATATTTTCCAATTTAATAAATTAGACCCCAATTATTATTACTTTTGCTTTTTATGTATTCAACCTCACATGTATATATGTGTGCAAACATGTTTATATATAATACAACTTACACTTTTGGGAATTCCCGGTTTTAGATGATTCAACATGTCTTTCAAGATGCTTATAAATGGAGTTGCACCAATCCCTAGTCCAACTAGTAAAAGAATATCGAACTTTTGATAATTTTGTGCTGGAGCTCCATATGGTCCTTTGATGAAGATTTTTGGGAATCTGTTACCATTAACTTGTTACAAAATGCATCTTACACTTCATGATTACCAAGTTAATATGCATTTTATTGGTAGTTATTGGTTTATAATTCACTTACAAGACTTGTGATTCTTCAATGTGAGGATTCACACCTGCTGCTCTTGTTTCCATCCTCATAAGACTGTGTGGTTTAGGTTTTGCGGTTGCTTGATGAGGAGGTTCACATGTCTAAAATTAGATAATGAAAACTTAGATCATTTAGATTTTGTTTAGGACTATTAATTAACAAGACAAACATTAATTGCAGCATTAATGAATACTTTAATTAGAATAATATAAGAGTGCTAGTGACAAAACTTACCTTTGCGAATGTACTCCTTAGTTCAGTGGTCCAATCTCCTAAGGCTCTTATGTGAACACTTAAATAGTCATCTCCTGGTGCAGAAGTGATGGAGAATGGATGCCTAAATAATAATAATAATCAAATAAATTAATATCGACAAATTTACTGAGTTAACTTACTTACAAGTACTAATTGTTTTTTAGATTACCATTCGAATTTTGAGAGATCAGGACACTTGACGAACATGTACATGCCACTTTTGTATTTGAACCCCGGAGGTTTTGTCACGTAAAGTGCAAGAACATTGCCCGAATATACAATAGCCTAAAAGAAAAATCAAAAATAAACAAATTAATGAGTATATATAATTTTAGGCTCTAAACGTTGTTCGACTTATCTTATAGTCTTGTGTGATATTGTTTGAGGAGTTTGACTTACAGGACAGATTTTGTCGACAAAAATATTATATATAGAGTTTTTCTATTTTGTTAACTGCAAAATTCAGATAGAAACCCTAGTCTCCATGAATCCGAAAGTAGCCATTAGATATTCCTTTTAGAAATACCCTTCCTTCCCGTACAAACTGAAACTCGAACAGGTGACCTTATAGGCTCATATACATGGGGTACTACCAGCAGAGCTAGCTCATCCAGGTAGGTATGTATGTCTATGTTTAAAGGCGAAACTAGTTATACATAGCATGTTTTAGTTACCTTGATAACGTTGACACGATGACTGTGGTCCTGAAACAGACGTGAGAAAAGCCTCTCAGTCGCATAGAATAACATTGGTACGGCCACATACATCCATGTCTGCATTTCAATTTACCAACATATTGATATCAAAAACTCACAATTATTGTTTTTAATAAAATAGAAATATAAAAAGAATTAGAATGCTTACCGTCTTCTGGTACCAAGGCTTCTCGATGATAAGAAAATAGCCATGGATAATGAGAAATATATAAGCAAGAACCAGCAAATGATGAGCATACCAAAACGCATTAAACCCAGCAAGAACGTTAAACGGTGGACGCAATTTCACTATATTCCTTCTAAAGTAATGCATCGCAAGTGTAAACGAGAATCCCATAAGAATCATCATTAAAACTCCTGTGATTGACACTGAAGTCATCATTAAACCTAGGTAACTTGGTTGCGTGCTTCCCAAGGCAGGTCCCGCATACTTCAAGAACACGTCATAAGAGCATGTGCTTAACCTAGGATAGTTACAAAGAATGTGGAGCAGTGTGTGAAGTACAGCATGGAATGCGATCATGAAAGCTATCACTTTGTGGAAGTTAATGTTGTCATCGAATGGAACCACTCGGTTTAAGAACGTTGACCTAAGACTCGTTAGGGTTTTTCTACAGACCGGGACTAAAATCAGAGCCATGTTGAGTTTAAGTGTTTCGGCCGCGCCTTTAGCGGCGCAAACGCAGCGTCCAGTGATGTTGTAAAGTGGGTTTCTCATGAACTCTTCGTACTTCCACATGAATAGATAGAAGTTAATGATGAGCCACAAAATGAGAACCCATATTTTCTTCCAATTCTCGTGCATCAATTCTGCAGTTACTGAAACATATTTTCTCATCGGTGTTTTGTATCGATCTGGAATCATCGCACGTGTTAGCGATTGCGATTTCTTCATCTTCTCTGTGGGATCAGTGTTTGTCACCATTCCTGTTAATAACACTTCTAATTGCCACATCTGGTAGAGACATTAACCATATAAATAGTTAGAACATAACTCTCTCTGCATTTGTCTCAATAATGTTCAATCATTGAAATAAAAAGAGTGACCTCAATGTATCCATTTTGATCAGGATCAAGTTCTTCCATGATCAAAGAAGCGTAAGCTGCAGCATTCTGTTTTAAGTTCCCAAGTCTATTAGCAGTGGCACTTAAGACTATGACTTCTTTCACTTCCTCTTCTGTGAGCTTACCATCTCCATTCTTGTCACACCTAAACAACCACAATGGTCAAATCAATCAAACCACATTTAGATTTACATATGATAACCTATAAAAAGTTAATTACATGTCGAAGAAGATCTGAAGACGGCAATCTAGGTCTTTCTTGATCATGTCTTCCCAAAACAGCTTAAGTTGTTCTTTGTCGATACCATCTTTTGTCTCTATCTGTCTTCTCCGACCCAATGCCTCGTAAACTTCTCCCGCAAACTCCATTGTGTCTCCCATTCCTATTATTAGTGTTACCATATAAGTCACACTCAAAAACTAGTTTATGAACAAAAACATTATGGAAATGTATTAGTATGTTTTTGTTGATTACCAATGCAGACACCAAATTTCTCTTTAGGCAACTTGCCATCAACAGAAAACTGATTAAAGCGATTCTCAATCGATCTCCAAGCATCTCGTTCTCGTCCAGTGACCGTTCGATCAAGGAACCGTAAGCTTTGTAGTCCTCTAGCTGCGCTAGATGTTGTCCTTTCCACTCTTTGTGGACCAGCCTTCTTTGGAGGCATAGCCGGAGGTCCAAGGTTTCCACTTTTCCTTACGCTTTCTGACCCAAGATTCCCACTTTTTCTCCAGTTTGAAACGCTTAACGTTCGGATTATCGATCCCACGCCAAGATTTCTTGACGCGTTCTTCTTCAAACCACCTTCGCTTTTCCTGGTATTAATGTCGGGTTCTTTGGACGTACCAGTACCCATTGAATCGATCTCTACACTCTCTAACATCCATTTTGTTGAATCCTCTGCAGGAGTGTTATTTTTCATAGTTTTCTTCTTCCTTCCCTGCAACCTGCAGGAGTATTGGATTATCTTATAATGAAAATGCTATCTTTATTTCCTATTAGATTGTTTTGTTTTTTAGTTTTTAGTTTTTTGTTTCTTTTTGTTAATTATTTCGGTTTCATCGATCATTCGACGAAGAGAAAAAAAAGGAGGAGAGGCATTGAATTTTTGTGTTAATTGTAATGTTTGTGTTAGTTTATTTACTTGGAAGCGAGATAAAATGAAGAGCTTACTAAAAATAAAAGTTCTACGGGAAAGCATTTTTTTGAGGTCAACCACACGCAGACCAATTAAAGACCTATGAAAAATAAATATTTTTCTTGACTCAGTGCTACTAGAAAGTTCACAATATTTAAAAAATTTTAAATAAATATTCTAATGAGGTCGACCAAAACAAGTAAGTGAAGGAAAATATTCTGCTGTATTTATGCTCTAGAAGCAGAAGAGTTCGAGACTCGGACCAACCTGAATTGTTTTGGGCCTCTATCAGGCCTTTTATAGGCCAATACTGGACACTTATTAAAACGGTCTCAGTCTCAATCATAACCTTGATGCTCTTTTCTACGTCCGAGCCAGCACGTGAATTCAACGAGCTAGTAGACATGTGCGGTTAGGCCTGGGCCTTCGGAATTAACCGAATTGGACTGAACCGGCCGAACCAAAATGTTTGGTTTTCGGTCCAATTTTGGTTTTCTCACAAAAACCGACCGAAACTCATTTATTTTTGAATTCGGTTATTGGTTCGGTTACCACATAACCGTGAAAAGAACTCTCACATCCATACTAACTAGCGGTTAGAAAGATGCTCGATCTCTTTACAAGATTATTGAAAAGACTATTCGCAATAGAATAACCTTCTCCGGTATTCATTTTCACACAAAATTGAGGGTTTTTTTTGTCGAGAAGTAACCATTGGAATAAGCCAACTGAACCACATATTTCTTGGCAGATTGAAAGTTTTCTTAGATGCTGGATTGCTATTTATTAGAATTGGTTATTTGTTCTTTACAAAGTTCACTAATTTAACCATCTGTTCTAATCCCCATACATATATAATTTTTTTGATAAATAAATTTCACATTTAAAATAAAATATGACACTTAGTCACATATAACTATATATGATGATATCATGACATTTGATTTATGTGGAAGAGATTTTAAATTTAATTGTTTGATGTTGTTAAATGTTAACCATATGGCTTATAAATAGTGTGTTTATGACATCTAAAGATTAATAGACTATAATACGATAATATAATGAATATACATCACATTTTAAAAATTAGATAGTGTCCTTGCTACAGTATATAAATAATTGAACTTATTAGAAAAATATTATGCTGCACTTAAAAACCATAATCAAATATTATGCAATTCTATATAGTGTGTATGCGTGCATGTATTAATACATTGTCAAAATTTTAAAGAGTACAAATCTAACCGACCACTATATGTAATTAAGGTCAGATCTTAGTTGACTTTCCTCCACGTTTTTTTCAATTAGACTTGATATTCTTCAACTTTGGTTCCAGTGTTTTAAATAATTACCAAAAAAAGAAAATATATTTACACTTTTTTTTAATAATTACAAACTGTTTTTTATAGCCGATAACATCTTTCAAAATGAAATAATATTGGGGCGACTAATTATAAGTTTTTTTTGTCTAACATTGGATCGACAAAATCATATCTATAGCCTAGCACAATCCTTAAAATTTTTATTTAATCTACCTACTTGTAGAGAAGATGAATCAAACCATATATATCATAGTCATTAGTTAGATCATCTTAACTACCAGACTAAGAAGAATTGGGCAAATATAAGTTTATATAGAAAGTATTATGGTAGTTTATAATTTATTTGGCAGATTAATTATAAATAAATTGTAAGAAATAAACGAAAAAAAATAGAGTAAAAGGTGAGGAAAGGGAAGAGAAAGAAAAGGACAGTGATGGGGAAAGGCTTATCTTAGAGAAGGTGCATTTTGCCACACCTATCTTTCTTTATCACTGTTAGTCAACTTCGCACCTCTCTTTTTTATTTTGATTTGAATTTTTGATAGTGATCTTATGAACTATTATGTACTTGACAAGATTTAGTGCTTCAACAATATGTCAAAATCTTCTCCATATTAATTGCTAATGATACCATGAATTTGATGTTCACAAAGTATTTTTTGCTACTGATTACTTGATTAAAGTTAATGTTTTCAATTTTTATACTAGGTTATGGATTTCATCTTCAAATTGTAAATTTTTTTTGTTTTTATCAACAATTAAATCGATAATAATTAACCAATAGCTTAAACTCTTTCAAATCTTAAATTTTATCAGATAAGATTATGTAATTATCTAAATTGATTTCTTGAGAAATTTTAAGAGCTTCGTTATTATGCATAATATTAAAATTTTAATTCACATATGTTGAATTTTTTATCAACAATAATTAAATCTATAAAATTTTATCCATAACTAAATTCTTCCAACTCGAGGAAGATGAGAATCAAATTCACTATCTGATGATAATGTAGATCAGATTTTAGAAACAAGTTAATTGGACCGATTCTTATATTGGTGATTGTAAATATAAAATATTTGCAAATAGAATCATTGGTAATAATAATGGTTAGGTAACCTTTTTATCACTCTAGTCAATAAGTAAAAATCATAAATCAGTGACTCTCCTTAAAATTCGGGTGTCAACAAACTTATCATATATTTTATAAAATATATGTTTACTAATTTGGTGAGTTATGTTTCTGTTTTTTTGTTCAAGGTCAACCAAACAAATTTCCGGTTCATTTTTTGGTCATTACCTAAAAAGTGAAAGGAATAATATAATTTATATATATTTCAAAATGACTAAAAATACAAATGCATTGCGTTGACTTATTCAAAACAAATGAAGTATTATCATTACATATAAATTTTCAAAGCCTAACCCATTTTACCTGTTTTGGAAAGTTACATCTTCATCTTGTTTCCTATCTCGCATCGTGTTAGACATATGTATCCATATCCACTCATTTTCACATATTGCATCTATCCAAAGCCACCAAACTAAAAGCAGCATTGACATTACACCAAATATCAGTAAGTTCATCTAGATCAGAGATAGATATTATACACTTCTGGAAAAAAAGGAACTATGATCATATCTAGATGTCGGAAATATGTCGGATTAGGCATTCTTTACGGATTCCTAACAAAATTTTCCGTCTAAAATACATATATGTAAAATTAGGTACTGAATGGCTTTGGTTTTATTGATCACGTCAATGAGATATTTATACAAGAGTAGTAAATCTTAATCTTGTGGGAAAATATCCTCTATTAACCAACTTTAAACATAAATGTAAATATAAAGATATGCAAATCTTCCTAATATCTTTGCTAATCTTCCTTATCTCCAATATTCCCCCGCACGACAAAGGTGGGACGCAAAAAACAAAATCCGCAATCACAAAGCAGAACACCTTTGGCATGGAAACTTGTCGAGGACGAACAAACCATGCCAGTTGACTTCAAGTAAAAAACTTCAATCTTGAGAAGGATGAAACTTTCTGCTTGTATGTGGTCTTAATAATAGAATACATTCAGTGGGCGCGACTGCAACTCCACAGAAAATCGTTCTTATCTTGGACAGTCCATAAACCGGACTAAAGTTTTTGACCTAAGAACGTGCGTTCTACTATAACTCCCCCATAACCAAGATATCCCAAACTAGGGAATAATCAAAATATTAATTCTAAAAAATTCTGAACCTTAGAATAATTTTATAATAAAGTTAACCATGAAAACCACAAATCTAAAGGAAGACAAGAATTTATAAAACCAAAGAAAAACGTGAAACAACCTCTCTTTTTTCTTTTCTTTTATTTTTAATAAAAAAACTTTTTAAAATTGTGACTTCACATCACCGTCTGGATCGTCGGTCTCTTCAGCGTCGTCTTCTTCCATGATACCATGTAAAATTGGATACTAAACGGCTTCGTTTTTATTGATCACGTCAATGAAATACAAGAGTAGTAAACCCTAATTTTATGGAAAAATATCCCTTCTTAGCCGACTTTAAACATAAATGTAAATATAAAGATATGCAAATCTTCCTAATATCGTTGCTAGTCTTTCTTATTTCCAATAATATATTTTCTTGTAGTATATATGTTGATGCCAAGTTTATTACCACAAAATCATAAATAAAAAGTCAAAGATTCATATATAGTGGAGATTGAAATCAATTGTCAATCAGACCCATAAAGATTGAAGATATGGAAAGAAGAACTCAAAATTTAAAAAATTATCCCAAAATTTAAAAGAATTAAATGATGAAGTTAATTGCAAAAATTTATGGTTAACCACTTCGAGCTATAAAAAGGAGAAGAGAGTACCGAAGAAATGAGGTTGTGTCATCTTCTCTCTAGTTCTCTACACACATTTTTACAAAAAGCCATAATTTCACATCTCAAAGAACCATTAATAAAGTTCATTATCCATTTCCAAAATTCGATTAACTAAAGCCATGATCTTCAAAATCACCAATTCTTATCTACAAAATCACAAATCAGGATCAACGATATCGGAATTATTTGGGTGGTCTTAGGTTTTGTTGTCCTTAATTCAGAAATAAATTCAAGACTTACTTAATTTGGTGTTAGTAATACCTTTGTTTCAAAATATAAGAGGCTTTAGCTAAAAACACAAATATTAAGAAATACTTTTTAAAATTATTTAATATTTCTGATTGGCAATTCTTAAACCTCTTATATTTTGAAACAGAAGTAATAATATAAAATGGTTAATAGTTTTTTTTTTTTGGTTTTCTAAAATGGTTAATGGTTACGTCCAGCTAAACTATGTTTTCATGTTTTAGTACTAAGTTTTTGTTATTTATTTCTTATAATTTTTCTAATATCCGTGTGGTTTATGTATGATCAAGATAATCCCTAGGATTTCCAAAATCATTAAAAGTTTTAGAATGGAGGTCTTATTTTCCTGAATATATATGAGAAAAGAAATTAATCGAATCCAAAGTTAAACGTGAATAGATTGACGAAAAGGACAAAGAGTAAACAATGAAATGGAGAATATATGAAAATAGTGGAGAAACTATTGTGCTTGTGTTGACCTTTTTCTCTTTTCCAAAAGATTGGACAAAATGCATAGAAACACATGCACGAGTCCTAATTAACACAATTTATATGTAATAAAATTTAAAGAAGATAATAAAACAAAATGATGGGATCGCTTAAAAACATCTAAATCACACTGTCTTTCTTTGATTTGTCATGAACATACTTTTCTTTCAACCAAGAATTAAGTAACCCTACACATTTTATTTCTTTTGATCATAAACCCTTTGTGTACTCATTGCCTACATTTATGCTATTATTATTGCTTTCTATAGCCATCGACTATATTATTTACATATTGCTATTAATATATTAATTGTGAATTTAAACATCTCACATTTCATTGTCTTGGTCCCGCTTAACTCTTTTATTAATTAATCAGGTATTGCATGCTTTAGTGGTCTAGGAGGAAATGATTTCTTATTGTTTGATGTTTTTTATCTCCTTTTTTCTAGAATTTGATTTCAAATGGTTGCGTAATTTCGAATAATAAAATTTAAAATTTAACTTATAGATCAGATCAGTGTTGTGCTCGGGTTTCTAGAAGCCAAAGACAACTTCAAAACAAAAATCAATTATGTAAAACTACAACTTTTCAATTTCTTTTAAAAAAAAGTATTTTCAATAAGTGTTTACATATTAGGAAGTTAAAGATAAATAAAAATACAAAAACTAGTAATTTGAAATTAAAAATATTAATAGCTCCACAAAATGCAATTATATATCTAGAAGGTCCGGTGACAAATACTTTTATAGGCACGTCCAAGCCTTGTTATTTTAATTTTTGGCAAATATAAAACAAAAGAATGATTATTATTACAAAATAAAAAATTCCTATTGGAATGTTAAAAACTTGAAACTAGTTATGAACCAACCAACGCATGAAACGTTTAGTTTTGAGTACATAATGCAACAAAGTTTACCACCAAAATGATAAAGTCTTCGTTAGCATCGATTGATTTATAGATTTTGCTTTTGCATGACCTTTCCCATCAACTTGTGGCGATTTTGCCCTTAAGAACACACCAAATGGTTTTCTTTCTCTTTCTAATTAGTCCCATTGTACATATATCCACTGTAGGACTCGAGATCCTATGTCCTCGTAACGATTGCGAATCATTATCTATGTCTCCTCATTATGTGGGTCAGTGTTTAAATTGACCAATCTTCACAAAGTTTCAAAATTTCTCGTAACGTTGCTTGTTAACAGAAAGAAAAAAAAAACGTTTTTTAAAAAATAGAAAATTTCTAAATTTGTTCGGAAATAAAAGAAAATAATTTATCGAAAAAATAAAAACGAAGAATGTCGAATGATTAAGAAAAATAAAAACAAAATTGACAAAACGAGACTTCAAGATAGCTACTCTGGAGAGACTGTGTAGGTGCTTTCCCATTTTCTGCAAAGTTTTTTTTTTTAAAAACGTTGCTTTAAAATATTTTTGCAACAAATTGTAAATACAGAATTAATTGTTCAAGATGACAAAATTACCCAACAAGGTCATATTCTTTTTTTTCCAACAATTAAATTGATATGTCCAATTTATAACCAAAATCAACACTCTAAAATTATTTTTTTGCTTCCATTTGTATCAGGGATGGACCGAACTCTGATTCTGAGGATTTGTAAATGTCGTATTCGAATAAGCAGAAGTAAGATTACACATATAATTCATTTTTTTTGTTATGAGGATCAACAAGAGCATTATTATTAGATTTTTTTTGGTTTTCACCATTATTAGATTTGAAGTTTAGATAAATGCTTTTAACAAAAGAAAAGTTTACATAAATGTTATGTATGCGAAAGTCTTTTTATCATATGTTTAAATACTCGTTGTTCCCACCAAATTTGGAACAATTGTTTAGGGTTTTAGTTATAGATTATGTTTTGTTGAACTTATAGAAATAAATGTGACTTATGGTTTCTATAACTTAATTCATTCGTTAAAGTTCACACATATAACCATGATAAAATGAGAGTGGCTAACACGGAACAAACACATATAGAATGAACACAAAAAAAAAAGAATATGAAATCTTAATGTACAAAAAGAGAAAAGAATATCTGAAAACTTATGATTAAACGGAAAAAAGGAAAAGAAAATAGTAAACAATAAAAACAAAATGAAGCTATATATTTGATTTAGATCATTCTGATGGACCTACAGAGCCGATTTTCTACATGGAAAGATGCTCTTGTTGGACCTTTTACCCCATAATAAATAAAATAATATTATATATACTTTGAAGGAAAAAAAAATCTCAATTATATAGGATGAAATTGAGAATCCCTTAATTCTGAGGAATATATATATATATTTGGAATTTGATTCAGGAAAAAAAATTATTTTTATTTTCAAATATTTGTTTCAATTGGTAACAATAATCGAAATTAAGGATTTTGATATAGAAAAATAGATATAATCATACATTAGTCTAAATTTGGGTTAGTTCAATAGGACCTTCATCTGATATAATATAATATAATAAATGTGGATTAATATTGATGCTAAATAAAGACGAGGAGTGGGTGATTATGCATACTAATTATGGATAAAGTATGGCTTTGATGACAGTGAAATATATTGAGAAGTTGTTTTGATCTTAAATGAGAAGATGATAATGATGAGTAGGTCCATTTAGTGACTGACTAAAACGTGTTCCTACAATATATTCACTAATCCTACTATTCGAATGTCTTTCTTTGGAATGTAATAAATCCTAAAGGTAACAAAATATCTACATTTATAATATTATTATAATAGGGTTAGCTAGGTATGCCTTATTTGAGATATTTATTTCGATATATATATACCCATCACATAAGAATATAATTTATTTAATTTTTGAGTATATATTCAAATATTGAATAAATTTTATATGTATATTATGGGTCAACGGTCTATTTCCACCCTAAAATTTTGATATAACAATAGATTAACATATACTTAGACTCTCTATCTAATTCTATATAAAGTATACATGCAAGGTCTAATTGCACCAAAAAATAGATAATGACTATCGGATTTTATATATAGTATATAAAATCTGTCTAATTGCACAAATTGCTAGATAATTATGGTTTTATTGTAAACCAATAATTGATTACGATTTTAAACTATTAATTAATAATCTAAACTAATTTTAGACCCAAAATTTTTTAAATAGACAACATTTATCCTATCCCGCTCAAATTCGGTTATCTATTTGAGATTTGGTCGGATTTAGATTCGGTTAATTAATGATTAAAAATCGTAACCAATTGTTGGTTAACAATAAAACTATAATTATTCAACTATTTGTGCAATTAGGCTAATTTCGTATATTGTGTGGAATTCGATATTGAATGTAATTAACTCTTACATGTATATTTTAGATAGAATTAGACCAAATATCTAAGTATAAGTTGATATGTTGTTATATCAAAACTTACTTAGAGATAGAAATATACCGTCAAACCCGTATGTTATTCGTCGTAATATACCAATATGGAATTATGTTACGTACGTGAAATATGAATAGCTCAGTTTGTCTACCTTCTGAGTTTGAATTAGTTAATTTGATTATTTTCCTATAGCATCCCGTTATAATGGAGGACCAAAATCTTCTGAGTAGGGTAAAAGTAAATTGCTATAACACCTACATTTATATTGGTGTTATTAAAAACGAATTGATCAATTTTAACATTTAATTATGTCAGCAAATAATCCTTATATCTTATAAACTATAAAACTGTAATTTTATAATTTCAACTGCCCGCACAATTTGAAAAATAATTATAATATCATCCGAACCAAAGTTGACCACAGCTAAATATAGCTTCAACACAATAGTTGTTTTAAATATGTAAATTAACAAAAATATTCAAGAAATATATATAGGTTAATCAAATGGTTCTTAGTCTAGTAGTGTTTTCTAGGATCTCTCAAAATCTAGTCTAAATGACATTTAAAATACATTCAAAGTAAGTATATTTACAAGAAATAAGGCAATTTCTTATGAATAAATCTGTCTAGAAACCATATGAAATAGTTCTTTTTAATAGATTTTAGATGGAAAATAATCATCATAAATATATATTCATAGACTAAATATACTCATAGATTTAATTGAGTGGCAGGCGATAAATCCATTTGCACAACCAGAGATCGAGTTCCACCACCTACATTATGTAGGAACTTGATTAATGGATCGGCCTGTTGTGGCCCAATATTAACAAAAAATAATAATAATAACTTAAAACAGAACTAATACATATGTGGTAGATGTATATATATTGAGTTTTGGCTATTGTTTGGTCTGGTTAATTTATTATCCAGACCGGACTAAACACCCATATAATGTGAACATGACCAAAGCAGATTAAGTATTTGAGTGTAATTAGTGTCTGATTAAGTAAATGATTAAGTAGGTAATAAAGTAGATTTGAATGCTGCTCACATGGGTTTGCGTGATATAATGCTTTTAACTATCTTTTTGTCTCTCCTACATTTCGAGCTAACTATTGTCTTTCCTTTCTTTATATTTTCTTCTTTTGCCTTTTAATATTTCTATTGCACGAGAGATGTTCTTTATCTGTTAATTTAATAAACAACTGTCTGAAACTTTTTCAGTGAATTGTTTCAAGAGATGATTATTCCTTTAGTTTTACAATAATTTATCGTTTATTTATTTTGGACTCAAATTTCAAGATTATCCATTATTATATCCCCTCAAAAACAAACTGGAATATATGGTCCAACTCAACTCTAGAAAGACAACTTCAACAATTAATTTGGTTTTCAGTTTTTCTATAATGTCTGAGCCATGATTTTATTTTAGATTAGCCAAACAACAGTGATTTAGTTTTCCACAAAAATTAAATTTAATATTGAAGAATTCAAGGTTTTGCCCTAAACTGTCTTTCTACCATCACATAACTACTGGTTTGTTTAGTTTCTATTGTTGTTAACTTTGACTTAGGGTGAAATAGATAGTTTAAACAAATATGTACACTGAAAATCCAAAAAAAAATATTTATAAGCATGATATAATATTACAATATAATTTGGGTCGGTTCGGGTCGGGTTGTTCTGATCGGATCCGTTCGGATCAGGTTTTTCGGGTCTGATTGGATTATTTTAAAATTTTTCCAAAAAAAATCATTTTTTCGGAATTCGGGTCGGATTTCAGACGGTTCGACTCAATTCGGGTTGGGTTTTGTGAATTTTTTCGGATTTTTTTCAGATTTTGGCAAAAATAAAATAAAATCTGACCTGACCCGATTTTTTGGTTCAGTTATTTCGAAACGGTTTTCTCTGATCCGAATAACCCGATTACAGATCGATCTGACCCGATTGACCCGAATTTATATCCCTAGTAATTAGGGTCCAAAATTTTAAAGTTTATAGAAATTATTAGTAATTAGGGTCTATAATTTTAGAGTTTATTGATTTTTTAGTAAGTATGGCAAATAATTTTTTTTTACATTATTGTCTTTTGAGATTTTGAAATATTTTGAAAAGAACCTCTAATAACATCGGAATGACTCTGGTCAAAAATCTCAATCTTTTATAAAAGATGATGCAGGATCTCTATTGCTCAGAGTTGACAGTCTACTAAAAAAAAATTCTGTTATCAAAAGAAATTACAATATATATATATATATATTACAATATATATATATATATACGCATTTTCCAATTCGTATAATAAATTTTGGTTTGAAAAAGTAAAAAGGAAAAATAACGGGTGAGAGTGAGATAAAAGCGACGCGAAACTGAAAACGAAAGGCAGCAATTACATTCCTAAATTATGTTTATCATTTAAAAGAAAATAAAATAAGGTTTTCATAACAACGAAATGTCTTTCAGTCAAAAGAAGTCAACGGTTAAGTCAGTTGACTAACGATGACGATTAATGACGTCAGCGTCAACTTTTTTGTTCTCCTTTGTTCTGTTTAAATACAAACCAAACCACTTCAACTTTCACTCACTCACATAAACACTCAAAGATACACAACAAGAGATTAAAACCAATCATGTGTGGACACGTCAGCACCTCCATAACCTCCGGCGACACGTGTCCATGTTTCCTATACTCAGACGCCATAGTGGCTCCTCCTCTGCTACATAATGATCAGTTTCAGACTCAACCTCTGCCGTCTCTTATGATGAACCACCACTCTTTATTCGGAGCCGAACCGGTTTCAGGGTTCGGTTATTTCAATTCCGGCATCAACGGTGGCTGCGGCGGAAGCAGCAGCTGCGACTCACCAAGCTCAATGGGGAGTGGTGGAGAGAGTCTTATTATGCAGAGGAGTGTTAGTAGCCATAATGGCTTTTCCGGTAATTTCGCGACGGCCCATGATTTCGTTGACGATGATGATGGGCCAGTCAGACGGGCCCATAGCGCCGGAGATCTACCCGTAAGTAATTATTTTATATATACACACTTGCATAATATAAATATATTCATTCAAAACCTAATACGCATATTGTGAATTGCGTTTGCATTATTTTATTATCATAATCAGAAAATTATAACTTAACGACGCATATATAAACACAAAAATAACATTTTGAACCGTTTGAATCACAAAATCTAGTTCGACAATCTATTTCCTCTTCAAAATTATCGTATAACACCAGATGTAAACAAACTATAAGTCTCTTTAAATTTCTCTATACATAGATCTAAAATTTGTGTACATATCGTGCTATATGATAAGTACTTATGTTCATATGATATTTTCACATTTTCTAGAAGCTATTATATTGCCTTTTTTTCTTTCTTTTTAAGGTTTAAATGTCAAGATTTTATTTTCCTTTTTTCTTTTCACAAGAGTGTAAATGCAAACATCAAACGTCAACAAAGCCATTTGCGTTAAGAAATACAAAAAATTTGGGGTTTTTTTTGTCTAACACTAGGCCACAATTGACCGGTCTATTAGTCAAGTTCCTACATAATATAGGCGGTGGGACTCGATCTCTGGTTGTGTAAGTGCGTGTCTTAGTGGACTTATCGCCTGCCACTAGAATAAAGGCCACTTGAAAAAAAATAAAAAAATTTGGGGTTTAATTTTGGAAAAATACATCATATTTATAACATATAGACGTAAAAAAAAAGTAGTTTAAAAAACGACACTGTTTTGGTATTGTGTATAGAGGAGTAGCAGAAGAGATCAAAGCAGTAGTGTGTGGAGTGAAAGCAATGCAATAATCGAAGGAATGAGCAAAGCTTATAAATATAGTCCTGAGGAGAAGAAAGAGAAGATCGAGAAATATCGTAGCAAACGAAACCTTCGAAATTTCAACAAGAGAATTAAGGTAATTTTTTAATAATTATTTTACTTTTACATATATGAAAATTAAATTCTATAAATGTGTAGAATATAGGAGATACATGTACAAATATATAAATGTGTCACATGGAAACTTTATAAGACTTGACATGTAGTTGTATGCAACAGTGACATGCACCTACACATTTATTTCATTTTCTAATCAAGCATATAATTTAATTTTCCTATTTGTTTCTCCATTAACTTAATTCTGTATACGCTTAAACACCATTAATAAATTCTGTATCTAGTTTCAATTTTCATAATTCTATTTTTCTTTAAATATATCATTTAGACCCCCAAAATGTTATTTGATAAAAATTAAAAATGTTCGTTGACCAAAAAAAGAGCTTAATATATCATATCAATCACTCTTATCACTCAAAAAGCATCATTGAGTTTTTTTCTTTCTGTTAAATCTTATCTTCAAACATAAATGGAGTTTCAATTGATACATATATATGCGTATGTGAGTAAGAATTGATGTTATGTCACATCAGATTTGTGTCTTAAGGAATCTTTTGAGATAGACATATCAAAGCTACAAGGTTGCTATAAGTTTATTGTGAGAAGGTCCACAATTGATATAATTACATACTCAAATCTTTTATCAAAAGAAAATGAAAGAAAATTCACACATTCAAATCGTATCTCAACTTAGATGTTTTAAGCAAACAATAGTAGTTCCGTAGTAGAGACAACTTAAAACAAAATGTAAATTCATCGGTGATGAGTTTAACATACGCGAGGAACTAAGTTAATATTGTTTCGTCAAATGAATATAAAATCTTATATTTAATTAGAAAACATATACTTATACTAGTCATTAGTAAAAACAACTTAAAACAAAACATAAATTCATCGGTCTTGAGTTTAATTTTGGCCTTATGTTTAATTAGAAAACATATACTTATATTAGTCATTAGTTGGACTTCGATCTAAATTCCCATGATTTATAATATGAAAAACGAATCATTCATAATTATACTTTAATATGTATGATCTAATTATCAAATTCGATTCTTACGACAGATTTAAATTTGTGTATTGTAATTAGTATGAATGCAGGAAGACATTAGCAGACAGTAGGCCAAGAATAAGAGGGAGATTTGCAAGAAATGGTGAGATATTACAACAAGAACAAGTTGATGTTATTGAAGCTGTGGTTGGAGATGTTGACACGTGGGCTTCTTTTCTTGATTCTTTCTCCACTAATCACTTCCTTAATTGATTAGTTTCTTCTAATTACTATAGTTTATGCTATGTTTTCTTATATATATGTGCCACTTTAATTTGTTTTGCTTTCAAAGATTGCCCTCATGTTGCTAAACTCATGTAGTTTTTAAAGTTTTCTTTGTAAATTATGAATATATAATATACGATTTGTAGTTTTATATGCAGACATTTGTAAAATATTTCAATAAATGTATATATATATATATATGACAATTTCTGATTTTATAAACACAATGCACAATACTCAAATATATACAAAATTAATGGATACCTTAAAAGTGTTTGGTAAGAGAAAAATAATTAAAAGAAAATAAATTATAGTAGTTTTTTTTATAAAAAAATTAGATTTATAATTTATGAAGTTTCTTTGGTTTAATGGTAGGTAATAAATCTACTAAAAGCAAACACTATTTCACACCTAGAAATCGAGTTTTACTACCTACATTATGTAGGAACTTGACTTATTGTACTCTTTTTACATTATCTCAGCCAGTTGTACCCAAGTGTTAACAAAAAAAATCAATTTGTAGTTTAAATTTAATTTAATGAAATATGGAATAGTTCAACAGTAAAAAAGTTTCAAAATTTAACATTTAACTACTTAATTTGAAAAAATAAAAAAATAAAATAATTAAATAATAGTTCAATCGTGTGAATACATGTGAGCCAATGATTGTGCTCTTTTTACAAATTAAATAATAGTTCAACCGTGTGAATACATGTGAGAATTAAAACAAATTGTTAATTGCAAATCATTATGATCAGTTATATATAGTTTATTATGTTCCTTAATGGTCTGAATTTTCTTTTACCAAGTTGATTTACAAAAGGTTTGAGAAAGTACAAAAGATAATAACTTTTAGAATTTGAAAACATATAAAAGAACATGGTCATGTTACTTTGATGATTTCATTACCCTCACGTTGATTACTCATCGTGCTACTTAGTCCTAGCAATCTCCTAAAGCAAACATTATATTATAACTTACAAATTCCTAAAGATATCAAAGAAGCTTTCACTCAATTAAACTATATTAAAGTAATTAAAACTAAATTAACAATTAATTTTAAAAAACCACAACTAGAGATGTCTAATCGGAATATACCAACGCAAACGAATCCAATATTGAAATACTCTTTAGCCTAACCACAACTACAAACATCAAATTCAGACATCATTACTATTTACTAACACACAAAGAAACGTGTCTTATTTTTTATATACCAAATATAATTGTGAAAATACTTATAATTGTCTGGTAATAACGTGAAGAATAATGTTTTTTTGAATTAAATGTAGGACCTTCGACGACAATGTCTCCGACTTTTGTCGGCCGGCGTTATATTTACCGACTCTCCACTCATTTTCTTTTTATTATTTTAATTAAAAGCCTTTTTTGTGAACATGAAGAATCAACCCTAAACTCTAGAAATAAATTAAATTTCTTTTTTTCCCACAGAGAAATATTGGTTCAACAATAGAAACCACAAGAATTGCGTGGCTTCAAATTAACGCACATAACTTAAGAATAATCAAGCTCTTCTATGTTTTCCTCTTTTACTAGTCCGTCTGAAACTTGATTGTAGAAGAAAAGGCTTGAAAGGTCGTAGTTGCGGGAAACGAACTCTACTCCTCTTTGCTTGCGTCTTACCTATATTTTGGATTGAGATAGTATAAGACTGAGTTTATAGTTCAAACTTGTGTTGAGTTAGGTTTGCAAGTGAGGAATGTAAGATCTCGTACCTGATTTTGTGTCATTGTTTCCTTCAGAATATTGGACATGGGCTTGGTGATTAGTTTCGTTCTTACCTTCCTTATTTTCTTCCATTGTTATCTCTTCGACCACCTTCTCTTCCATTGTTATCTCAAAAGTGTATTGGCATGAAACTGATGGCTCTTCCTCGAGCTCTGTCTCATTGGACTCTAGTCTTAATTCTTGGTCATGGTCTTGTCCAACTGTCTCTGGACTGAGAGATTCACCTGACTTTCTTAGCAAATCGGTTGTCTCAGGGGATAAGTTAGGAAGATTAATATTACTATCACCTGTTTCATGCTTCTGGTCTTCCACTATCACCTCCATGTCCTCACTGTGATTTGCTTCAGGAGAACAATCAATTTTCATCTCATCGCCGTCATCGATGGATGCATGGTGGATATGATTCTCCGCAATACTAGCATCTCCAGTAGTAGTTGCTTCTTTGACTTTGATGTCCTCTGAAACCTTGTCAACAGCAGCAGTTTCCATGTTCAAGTCTTCAGCAGGACTTTGTAAGATCCCGTGACCGCTTTTTGATGGCGACATTGATCCAGCTCTGGCAGTCGACCCAATATGGATTTTAACATCGGAAGCTACATCTGAAGTTGTACATCTTCTCAATGTCAAGGACGCAGCTGCTTGATTTTGTACCAAAATCCCCTGACCCTGGCTAGTATTGCATTTCCTCAGCACATTACTCTGGCTACTGGTTTCGTTTTCTTCAAAATTATCATTGGATGAAGCTGAATTCGCCATACATAATTCAGAAACTTGAGAATTACTGTGCACTGGCGCCTCAATTATCTTCACTGCAAGTGGTTGAGTCAATGGTTCAGTTCTTACAATATCCTTAACCTGGAAACTATGTGTTTGCAACCCATCAAGGACAGCGGTGAAATCAATCGCCTTAGAGGATTTGTGTGCCACAGCAATTGTGGCATCAAAAGCTTTTGCAAGATCCTCCAATTGCATGTCACCTTCTCCACTCGAAAGAGGATCCCATCTCATGCAATCTCCAGAAAGTGGCTGTTCAAGGGTAAAGGTGTTACTGGTAGGAAGTAATTCAACCCTAACAGATTCTTTGTGAAACCGTTTTTTCTTTAGAACCTTGGCTATCATATTCCTGAAAGCAATTCAAAATCTAACTTCAATGACATATATATATTTACGATTAGTTGCCTTAAATAATACGATAGCTAGACAAATAGAATACATACCTACAATTTTTTGAGATAGCAGCTCTGGCCCTTTCAGTAGAGAGTCCAACCAAAGACATAAGATTAATAACATCGTTTGGACCTCTAAGTTCTGTGACTGAAGGAGCACTACTTGAGATGATTAGATTCCTCCCTTTAGTCCAATTCACCAGTAACTAGAAATACCATATCACAAGACAGTATAAGCAAGTTCACATAAACTTTCAATGTGATACGTGTATAAGCAAGTTCACATAAACTTTCAAGACAGTATAAGCAAGTTCATATCCTGATGCATCAAAGTTTCTCACCTTAGCATTGGATACAACTTGTCTCCTCGTTTGTGCATCCATTAAGAGATCGGAGTACTTAATCTCAAAGTAAATCCCTCGCTGCGCATAAGAAAATTTATCAACTTAAAGCAAAGAACAAACAACGAGATATAACACACAGATTCTTCAAAGAGGAAACAATGTCTAATCTTAGATTGAGAGAATCATAAACCTGAATAGCAGCTTTAATCATGGGATGCTTCATTCGGAATGACATCTTGTCTGTGAAATCAATCGAAATAAGATCAACCTAAAACGGATTCGGGCCACAGGAAAAAACTGATTAATCCCAGACAAAAAGATTGAATTTTTTACGAAAACTGAATTTTGATCCCAAAAAAAAATTCAATTGGTGAGACAGAAACTCAAACCTCAGCTTTCTCACAAGCATAATCAAACGCGGTCTGATTCATCGGCCTAACAGCAACAATATCATAGCTCTTTAGAATCGGATTCCCAGAATTCAAACTCTGACACTGAGCATTGCTCTCCACATGGACGGTGAGGCGCGTATACTGCCGAAACGGAGTAGCTCGCGGAATGCCGAGTAAGTCGCGATGGAATCCGACAGAAGCAGCTAGACGCGGAGCGACCTTGATGAGAGATCCAACAGTGAGAAGAGGGATCGTACAACAGTCCTTGTTCGACATTACGCCTTTAATAGAACGATTATGTGCGATTCCAACATAGCCAAGTTCCATGGCTTTTGTGGCGAGCTTTAATCGCAAGGTTTTTCCACCAGCGACTTCCTTACCACCTGATCGTGGCGGGTCATTGTACGGAAGACTTAAATCGAAGAATCCCATGAGAGAGATAAATATTTCCGATTAGGGTTTAAGCTATGGATTTCTATTTACCTCACCGATTTCTACCTGAAGGAGAAGGAAAAAAAAACATCAAATTATTTAACACAACTGCCTATAAAAAATAAAAAAATAAATTTCCCTAAAATATATTGAAATCGAAAAAAGCAAATAATCAAATGGGCTTGGATCCATAGACGGCCCATAATTTTGAAACAAAACTGTAGAGCCCTAGGTTTATCTCGCGGATCGCTCTTTTAAGCCGTCGATTAAAATAAATCGGACAGTTGTTACATCATCTCAATAATGACAAGGATTGTGATAAATGGCCGTTGGATTGATTTTCTTTAATCGTATGGTTCATAGTAAACCCCCTCTTATATATAAGAGAAATCAAACAATTTGCCAAAATCAAACAATTCTTCTTTACACAGGTGCAAAAAAGGAAAACTAATTTTCTCGAGAAAAATGTCAGGTCGTGGAAAGGGAGGAAAAGGTCTGGGTAAAGGAGGAGCAAAGCGTCACAGGAAGGTTTTGAGAGACAATATCCAAGGAATTACAAAGCCAGCAATTCGGAGATTGGCTCGTAGAGGTGGAGTCAAGCGTATTAGTGGTCTGATTTACGAAGAGACTCGTGGTGTTCTCAAGATCTTTTTGGAGAACGTTATTCGTGACGCCGTTACTTACACAGAGCACGCAAGGAGGAAGACGGTGACTGCCATGGACGTTGTTTATGCTCTCAAGAGACAAGGAAGGACTCTTTACGGATTCGGCGGCTAGAGAGTTTCCTTAATTTTGTATCGTAGATCTATTTTTGGAAGCTAGGTTAACAAAGAACACTATGTGGGTATTTTAGTAAATGTAGTCAGATGTAAATTGATTTCTGGTTATATATGGGTTTCGAATCGGTCAACTTTCAATCAAATTCACTTTGATTACTCGCGACTTATGACTTTTGAGTTAAACCTTGCTTTGAATGGTGATCCTGTAAATTTATGAATTTCAATTGGGAAAAATATCAATTTAACCATCAATTTTTAGAAAATGGTTGATTAAGATTAAACTTTTAATTTTGTTGTTGAATTTTGTCAAATTAAATTTGTCGGTAATCCCAAATTGAAATTTTTACTAAATTCGAAAGCCAAATTAATTTTGGAAATTCAGTTTAATTTGTCGATTTTAAATATTGTATTCAATATTTCAAATTAACTAATTTGAGCTTATTATTAAAAGAAAAAAGAAAATCAAATTTGGATTAAAGAAATGCTCAATTTGATGAATGTATAGTTGAAGGTCTTTACAAAAAATTGAAGGTTTAATCAACCATATCCAAAATTCTTGGTTAGGAGTATAGTTTTCTGATTAGGATGAGTAAGTTATCAGTCAAGATGTTGGACATAGGTTGAGCCAACGACCCCCAGGACCCTCTTTTTTTAGATAGGTAGGGTAATGCATTTCAGTATGAATTTGATCTAGAAGTGTAAACTTGAAATTTTCAAGAGTTGGCTTCCGCTGATTTTCATTTCAGAAAGTTTAAGGTTAGATTGACATTTTTCCTAATTTCAATTGCCAACAAACGATATGTGGTTAAGTTGCTGGTCTCGGTAGTTCTGAACTTCCAAATACAGATTGGGCTTAAAATAAGTTATATTCACAAGCCCTAATCAGAAGCCCAATGATAAATCTACCGGCTTAATACCGATTGGAATACCATAAACATATTATTTGAGAGAGATAACTTATTTTTAATTTTTAATCCGAATTATACAAACTAAAACTGCAATGAAAAAAAAAGAAAAGAAAAAGAACAAACCAAAACTTCAAGTTCAGTATATATATATTTTGGCACATATCAAAATTTTCTATAACTAATTTTATAAAAGAACAGATCAATTGGATATGGATTTATATGAGAAGTTTACACAGCTTTATAGTTTCCTAGATACGGCTAATTTTTTTGGCCAATCTTTTTTTTTTCCAACGTTTTGTAGCTGGTTAAAATGGGACATTTTACATTGTTTTAATTCCACTCTATCTTTTTCAGAAAGATTTTTATATTTTTAAATAATTTTCAAAATGACTTTTTCAAATTGAATTTTTCAAAATAGCTAAAAAGATTCTAAATAAAATTACATTTACCTTAACCGATGAAAAAAGTGGAAATCTTAACAAGAATTGAAACTTGGTTTTTCTATTTATAAACTTTGAAGTGTTTAATTGATTCAAAGATTAGAATTTGATTCCTTCTTGAGATATAACTATCTTGTTCTCTCCAATTTCTTTTTATTTTAGAGATGATAGCTACATTTAAATTGAAAATTAATAAAGTTACACATCTTTTCACCAAAAAAAGAAAGAAAAGGTTACACATTCTGATACGATCAACCACTTTCGTGATGATGAAAATGTTACACATTCTGATATGATGGAGTTCTTTGTGGAAGATGATGCCAACGCTTGATTTTGATCGAATCTCTTTTTCAAACATTTCTTCCATTAAATTCGATCAATTTTGCAGCAGTGCCTTGCAATTACATAAAGCTCTAGTTCTTGAAACCCTTAATCTCAAACTTATGGATTATGTACTTGACAACATAGATTCTCTTAGTTTTCCAAGTATTCATTCCGCTGTCTTCGAGATCAAAATCAATGCTTTTTGTCATCCTTTGTTTTTGCACTCTTTGAATCATTTGTACAATGTTATTAGTTTTCCAAACAATCTTAGAGTCTTCCAAACACTAGTCGCTTTGAAACTCAGAGGCCGTATTCTTCTTAACATTATTGGTTCTCCGGTTTATTTCCAGTCTTTAAAAAGTTTATACCTCGAACATGTGAAGTTTTCGACTGAAGAATCTTTCAATACACTTTTATTAGCTTGTTCTGGTCTTGAAGATCTCTTCATTCGAAGTCTTTGCAATAGGTACAGTTCTCTACTCTCTATATCAATACCTTCTTTACGTAGATTATCTTTCACTATAGAAGACGGCTATTTTTATTCAAAGACAAGATTCAAGATTATTGCTTCTTCTTTAAAGTACTTAAAATTCTTGGATCCTAGTATAATTGTAGATTTCAGTAAGGATATACCAAATTTGGTAGAGGCGGATGTTTTTGTTCATCCTGAATCAATATTGATTTATGTTTTTTACTTCATTGATCATACCATATACTTTTATAATAAACTATGACTCTACTGTTGTTGTACGTTGAGCGTGCAGAGTCTTCATGCTACAGATAGATTAATCTTTAACCGAGTTCTTCATCTGGAAGTACACAATCACTAAAACTTTCATTGAAATGTACTTATGAATTCTCTAAAAATTTGTCCTAATTTACGATCTCTCAAGTTTAACAACGTAAATATTCAATTTTTCCTTCTTAGTAATGTGTTTCTAAGGCCTTGAATCGATCTAATTAAATGTCTTTATATGGTGCTAGATCACTACCCGAAGAATTTCGACAAGTATTAGAGATTATATACCATGTTTATTAGTATCTCTACATTATGAACTGGAAAGTATTCTTGAATGCTTGAGTTTCCATGGATAAACTATGGAGGAACACAAGAATAAAAAAAAATCGCCATTTACATTTTCAAATACGCTCTTTGTTTAAAGTCTGTTACAATTCTCTATATACAAAGGATATGGATAATGATGGTGGAGTTAGAATTTATGTTTAGGGCTTCGACTTCATGTCGGATTGTAATTGAAACATAAAACATTTTTTTATACCCTTAGATGGTAAATCAATGAGTAGTATTTTAAACTTTTCTAGTTCAACTTATGGTCATATGAATGCTCTCTCGCTCTCTATGTATTTCAGGGCATGTTTTGGGACAATTCAGTATTTTTATGCACGGCTGAGAAATGTGGTATGTTTTCTCTGGATTCTTGTTGGGCTTTCTGACTCCCTGGTTGTTCTTCTGGTTACCTCCTTTGAGATAAATATTTGAAACTTATATCTTTATAGTGATAAATTTCAGGCTTGTGTCAATCCTGATTGTCGCTATCTGCACGAGGTTGGTTCTCAAGAGGATAGTTCACAGAAGATGAGATAATATCAGCCTAGACAAGGTAGAATTACAATCTAAACTTTTAAAATTCCCTTGTGTTTATGATTGTTCTGTTCCGTGGATCCATATTTTAAATATACGTAATATGATGGTTGGTCGCTGGTCTAGTATTTTTGGATGATTAGATAAGTCTTGTAGTAATTTTGAAGGAGTAGAGTTCAACAAATTACGTGAGCAACAAATATTATGCAGCAGCGTTCAGGGAGCATGTTACCTCCTCCACTGGATGCTTATTGCAGGGACAGTTCTTCTGCAAAACTAATTGCAAAGGTTCCTTCAACTGTAAGTTCAGTTAAATCTCAACTTTGTCTTGACATGATGTGCAAAATATGGCTCGAGTCTTGTGGTACAAAAATATGAATTCCAAATTCTGAGCAGATTGATTACGCACCATTTCCTAGGAACTTTAGCCTAAAAATCCCATGCCTTTAAAGGCCCCAAACTAACCATAAAATAGGTCACATCTGAAGCCTTTTCTATTAGTTAGTCCTAGTTAGTACTTACTCGATGATGTGGTGTGAGTAGCTTACAAAATTCTTTAGGTTTGCCGAGCTTTTTCTGTATGGGCAGAAAGCAGCTGGTCTTCGTACGAAAAATCTCTTATAAATTCAATTAAGTAGTAACAACAAAACATCCAATAATCTAATTTACAAATTTTAAACTTGTTAAAAACTATATATTTTGAGATATATATTGCACTCTAATTTTGTTGTTGGCTAATATAGAAATTTATGCATAAATAAAACTTTAATCTTTATATGTATCAAAATCTTTTCCATATGTTTTGGTACCTCTTTCTCATCGCTTGAATTTCCTCCTCAGTTCTCTTCGTTTTTTTTCTCATTATTTCTAACTTTCTCTATGTTTTCTCATTGCGAAGAATCTCTTTGTGTTTGATAATATTTTCCTGAGAAAATTCTAGTTGGCTTCCATGAAGAATAAAAAGTATAATATATGTTTTGTAAGACTCAACAGAATATCATAGTTTGAAAATGAAATAGAAAATAATTGATTTTTGTGTACAAATTCGGCACATTGACTAGAACTTATGATTATCTCTAATTTCAGAGTACATAAATTTTTTGAAAAATTTAATAGATCATATTCTAATCATTTTTATAATTAAACACAAATCATATAATGATTATTTATAAGCATAAAATTTTTATTAGTGTTTTTGTTATAATTTCAACATTTTACTCCTAATTAATTCAATTAAGTAGTAACAACAAAACATCCAATAATCTAGTTTACATTTTAAACTTGTTAAAAACTATGTATTTTGAGATATATATATTGCACTTTAATTTTGTTGTTGATTAATATTGAAATTTATACATAAATAAAACTTTAATCTTTATATGTATCGAATTTTTTCCATATGTTTTGGTTCCTCTTTCTCATCGCTTGACTTTCCTCCTCAGCTCTCTTCGTTTTTTTTCTCCTGAAAGAAATATTGAAACGTAGAAAACTAAATAAATAAAAATACCATCTTTAAGTTTGCGTTTTATTTATGTTTCCACGTATTTATCTTTTAACTTTTTTAGTTCTGTTTTTTTGGTTATGATAATCTTGTATTATCTGTATATATAACGCAGTATTGAAATTAATTTTTATGATATTTATTATATAGGAATAGTAACAAAAAAAGACAAAAGGACAAGAGATCCCAATGAAAATGTTCTCATTCCTCCTCAACCTCAAACTATTTGTAAGTCATTCACATGGAAAAATATCTATAGCAGAACCGAAAATGGCGCTGAAAAATATTTTCTCGGTAAAGGCGGCTTCAGCAATGTCTATCGCTGCAAGTTCCCTGATAGGGTATAATTACTTTTGCTCAAAATTAATTATGTTTTGTCTTGGTAAAAGTTCAAAACCAAAAAAATCGTAAATATTTTCAAGAAGTAGCAGTCAAAGTTCAAAGAGAAAGAGGATACCAACTTTCTACTGATGAGTTCAATGCAGAGAATCAAAGAAGAGAAGACCAACTTTCTACAAATGAGTTCAATGCAGAGGTTCAGGTGTTAGACTCAGCTAATCACCGAAATATGATTAAACTTCTCGGAAAATGTGAGCCCTTATCTACGAGTTCCTGTTTGGAGGCTCTGTGGAAAGCTACTTCCTTCGTAAGCAATCCTTATCAACTCTATTTTAGTTCTAAAACCAATGCCGTATATTAACTTTTCATCAATACTTATAATACATGTTTTGTAAGACCCCAACATAATATCATAGTTTGAAAGTGAAATGGAAAATAATTGATTTTTATGTACAAAATCTGCACATTGACTAGAACTTATGACTATCTCTAATTTCAGAGTACATAAATTTTTTGAAAAATTTAATAGATCATATTCTAATCATTTTTATAATTAAATAAAAACAATATAATGATTATTTATAAGCATAAAATTTTCATTAGTGTTTTTGTTGTAATTTCAACATTTTACTCCTAATTAGTTCAATTAAGTAGTAACAACTAAACATCCAATAATCTAGTTTACAAATTTTAAACTTGTTAAAAACTATGTATTTTGAGATATATATTGCACTTTAATTTTGTTGTTGGCTAATATTGAAATTTATATATAAATAAAACTTTAATCTTTATATGTATCGAAATTTTTTCCATATGCTTTGGTTCCTCTTTCTCATCGCTTGACTTTCCTCCTCAGCTCTCTTCGTTTTTTTTTCTCATTATCTCTAACTTCCTCTATGTTTTCTCATTGCGAAGAATCTCTTTGGGTTTGATAACATTTTCTCGAGAAAATTAACTTTTATGATATGTATTATATAGGAATGGTAACAAAAAAAGACAAAAGGACAAGAGATCCCAATGAAAATGTTCTCATTTTCTCGGTAGCAGAACCGAAAACGGCGCTAAAAAATATTTTCTCGGTAAAGGCAGCTTCGGTAATGTATATCGCTGCAAGTTCCCCGATAAGGTAACTTGTAGCAATCACACTTACAACAAATTTCAGAGGAATTTATTTATGTATTCTATGAAAAATCTTCCTAATTTAAGATCTCTCAAGCTTAACAACGTAAAAATCCATATTTTCTTTTTTAGTCATTTGTTTTTAAGGCTTTGAGTTAATCTAATTAAATGTATTTATATTGTTATAGATCACTGTTCGGAGAAATATGACACCTATCAAAGATGAAATGTGTTTAGTATCTTCGGATTATGAACTGAGATCTGTTTATGAATGTTTAAGATTCCATCTTGAAAATTTTCGATGGATAAATTATGGAGGAACACAAGAAGAAGAGAAAGAAATAGTTGTTTACATTTTCAAACACGCTCTTTGTTTAAAGTGTGCTACAATGTCTCTCTATACAAAAGACATGGAGAATGGTGAGATGATTATGATGAAAGCGTTGAAATCTATGTTTAAGGCTTCGACTTCATGTAAGCTTGTAATCGAAACTTAAAACCTTTTTATATTTGAATAGGTTTTTTTGTTTGGTTATGAGTGTTTTAGCAATGTTCAAATAAAAGTTATGAGAGCTCATGAACTCATGTACCTATGTTCTTTGAGTTATATATATCATATTGCTAGAAAAAAAAAAAGACATGTTCCATGTAGTGTGATTAGCAGAGTGACACGTCATCACTAAGAATAGAAAAGCAACGACGTCGTTTGAGTTTTCTTATCTATCTCCTCTCCTGTCTCTATCAAGTTCACAGTAGCGGAAGAAAGCAAACAATCTCTCTTTTTTTGTATTTTGTTTCACGCTTCATTATTTTAGTCTTAACGAAGACTCCAAAGTATCAATCATTATCAGTCTCGATTTCTCTTACCCATAGATCGAGAGAGACTGTAATTTCTTTGAGGTGATTTTCCGGTGATCGTATGCGGTAGTTCTTTTGGATCATTTTTTTTTGGAATGGAGAAAGTTTCATCGCCGTCTTCTTCACGGAGGTCTGCTTATTTGGAAGCTCTTACACAGGAGATTAAGAAGAAACTTACTCGGGTTTGCTTTTTCCTTTTATTTTTTGTTGAATTTTTCAACAGAGATCTCGACTTTTTTCATTCGTGTTGATCGGTTTTGATTTTACCCAGAAAACGCGATTCGATTCCTCTGTGTAGCGAATTGCCACAGAGTTTTAATTGTTTATTGCATTTATGGGGAATATACATAACCAGATTGCATGAAATTGATTCAAATTGAAATTAATGACGAGAATTCCTGGATTTCTGGATTTGGTCATCTCAAATTTGATACTTTGAAAATTGATTTTAAACTTTTTGATCTTTGGTTTAGGCCGTTGTTTCTCCAGCACAAACACGCAACTTGTTGCAGGATTTATTTGCAGATATAGCTCTCGAAGTCGACGAACGAGCCAAAGGTAAACACTTTTCTTCTCCGCATTTTGGTTAGTTGTTTCATGGATCAGTTTGCTTTCGATGTTCTCTCTGCTGCTAGAGACAATTAGTTGAACATTGATTGTTATTTATAACTGTAATTAACTTTTCAAGCTGGAATTCGAACCAGCTGTGATCCTAAGCAAAGAAGAGGATGTGATTTCTTCTGATTCTTCTGATGCTGATGGTCCATTATGTTTTTTCGACGTCCTTGCTGATTATTATGTGAAAGTGTCTGAAAGAGGGAAAGATATACTTGATTTGATGGTGCAGCTGTGGAGCCAGTCCTTTGCATCACACATATTCTCTCTACTGTTCCATAAATGGGTATTATAATCTTTACGATTTTGCTTTAGTCCCAAAGGTTTACTCTTTGCATTGTCCATACGTTATTCTTTTCCACCAAGTTAATAATGTTAGCTACGTTTTTAATTTCTTCTCAGCTGTTTGAGGTTCAGCTTGACAATCAAGAAATACTTCTGCGGTATTCTTCTGCTCTGGTGCAGGGGGCAACAAATGTTTTCTGGTAAAATCTATGAACTTTGGCATACCAAATTAACATCTTCACTCATTTTGCATCTCTTGGTTCAGTATGTATACCTAGCTAGGTTCAATCATGTGCTTTGGGTCTGTAGTAGTTCGCTTATTTTCACAATTTTGATAGTCTCTTCCCACATTTAGACTGCCTTATGAGGTTAACAAGTTATACTCTTTACTCTTATTAACTACTCATATTAATTACAGGATAGACATCCAGACAAATACAAGGCGCTTCCAAAGTCTCTTTCGGGTATCTTCTGTTCCTCAGATATTTCATAGTTTCATTATCTTTTGTTGGATATTCTACGTATATAGGGAACTTGAAATTTTAATCAAGTGAGTCTGATATATAAACGAAGATTATGTTCTCAACAAACTTGAGCGAGAACATGTAAATCACACATGCTAGAGATCCGCTTCGTTGTGCCTCTAATAGATCTTCTAGGATTAAGATAATTATAACGTACTTTTCTAATCAGGGTGTCGCTATTACACAATCAAGTCCCCATGCCAAGTTTCTAGTTTAACTAATATCTCCTGTGTTCTCCTAGTATCTTCTAGAGGAAGTTGCTTTGGAGCAGATGCGATTGAAAAAAATTCCCATTCAGGTAATTGGGTTTTTCTCTTTGTTGTTGAACTGATTTCTGTTTGTAGATTGACTTTTTCATACCTAATTTCAGGCTCAGAGGGAACTGTATTTCTTGCTCTCTAGGTTCATTTTCTTTTACAATTCAGGTAAGACATTGTTTTTTGAAAAACTATCGTTGGAAGCATAGGGTTTCTTCTTTCCTGACATATTATTGCCCAGTGGATAAACTGGATAGCTTCTTGAGGAACTTCCCAGAGTTTCCTAATGCTTTCTTGATTGGAGGTCCTGGAGATTTCCTTGTTATCGAACTTACTGATCAGGTATAGAAGCAAATAGGTTTATGACTATCTACAAAATTTATCTCAAAAGTAAATCACACACATCAGTCATCTAATATCTTATTGTGTTGCAGCTGCAAAAACTTAAGGTGGAACCAGTGCTGCTACATTATCTTTCTCAAATGAAGACTCTTCAAGGTAAATCTCTCTTTAGGAACTTGGCAAGATGGTGCTACCTCTAACATGGAATCAAAATTAAGGCAATGTTGGATTACATCTGCAGGTATGGAACTGAGAATGACCACTAGTACGAGGCTAAAGGCGTGTTTATATAGTTTTACCTCTCCCGGTGGTCCAATGTATCCGACAAGAGCTGTCCGTCATGCAGCCTGGGATGCTTTAGATTCCCTCTTTCCTGTGAGTATTTCCTTAAGACAAAAAATCAGATCTCAACCCATTGTTTTGTGGTTATAAAGCAGGTCATCTAAGAACTGTAGACAACCTCATTAAAATCTGGAAGCACCCACAGTTTAGTGATACAGTCTGAAATTCACTCCTTCAATGTCTTCAAGACTTGCCAATAGATCACAGATATGGAAAGGCATGACTTGTAACATTACTATACTCATGATGCAGGTCGGGCGTTATCCAAGGCATCTCATCAGTCTGTTTTTCAGACTGCTATATCCGTGGTACTGGCCCTCATCGTGTTGGAACTTTATAGTCTCATGCATTAAGGCGGTACTATATTCAATCGTAACGCTCATCTTTTCACGGCGAGAAAAGCCGAGACAGATCTGAGTGTGAGTAGTTTTTACTTGTGATGAAGCTTATACAGCAGGAATCTGATCCCTTGTGTATATAATGTGGTTTCTGGTCATAGAGGCAAACCAGAGAACTTTACCTTCTTCACCTGTACTTCGTTCTATGGAGAAGACAAAACCTGTTTTGAGAAAGATCCCATGGAGGAGCTTTTCACTTGTTTTGTTGCTATAGAGGATTATGTATGTGACCAAAATCCCTTTTAATGGAGACGAAAAAACATTCCTTTTTATTTCGAGAAAACGATCCATGGAGTCCTCCAAAGTTAAAAGATTCAAATCCAAATAGATTAAAAGAAGCAAACACACCTATCATAAAATCTGCGTTCAGAAAACCAATTTAAGAGAACATACAACCAATTCATCAGAACTAAAAATCTTGTTCACTGTCAATGATACTGGTATTCCTTCTTCATCCTTTTACTTGGGGGTATTGAGAGATAAATAACAGCTTTTAAAAGCTTAACACAGATTCTCAACTCTATAAAGTCATTCTAATGAAACAATTGAACAACACATAGCCAAAAAGGCTCTAAGTCTGCCAAACATTTTTTCGATACTCTTCTCCCTTGCAATCTGAGAAGAGCCGTCACATCTTTTAGTTTGTCTCCATATCTCCAGCATGGTATTTATCGAGATCCGCATCAAGATCTTCAGCAGATACCTTCTCTGCAGGGCCCTTGCCAGGTCGCCTGCCACGACCTCCACCTCCTCTGCCACCACCACCTCGACCACCACCACCACCACCTCGACCACCACGTTGTTGACTACCTCTCCCTTGTCCTCCTCTGCTAATACAGCAAGGCACACACTTTCAATACACCTCACAAGATCAAAGAAGCTTTCCAATATAATACATAATAATGAGCAGTGAATATCTCACCTCCATGGACCACCATTCGAGTTTCCAGGTCTGCCAGACGGGGCTGCAGCGGTTTGGAGATTTGTACCCACAATCTCGATCTTCATGGGTTTTCCATCAAGCTGAACATCATTGTACTTCTTCACAGCTGCGAGTGCATCCCCACGCCGAGAGAACACAACTTCAGCAGTTCCCTAATAGTACAAGTAGTTTACAATACTTAGTCTTCCAGACTCAGAATAGAGGAAAAACATGAGCAAAGGAGAACAACAAAACTACAATTATCTCAAATACCTTCGATCTTCCACTCCTGTCGAAATGAACAGTGTAGCGTTTAAGTTCTCCAACCTCAGCAAACAGTTCCTGCAAATTAACGAACAGGGTCAGATATCATCCAAATTACACAGAGAGTAGAATGTAACACTTGCACGAAAGAATTCATTAAGTCTGGTTTCTCTTCTCTATTCCACAAACCGAAAATATGCACTTTGCCAATGAGGCAGAGTATTATCAAGGGAATAGATAAGAAAAAAAAGTAGGAACCTTGATATCTTCGTTCATGACCCCGTAATCCAAATTCGAGATGTAAAGCTTGGTTCCAGTTTCGATTCCAGCAGAAGAACGGCTGGATCGGGGAGGAACTCCTTCTGACCTATCGGAGAACATGTCGTGTTCCCAGGTGGACTCCGGCGCCTATACAACCAAACGAATCCGTTGTTTGTTTTCCTCTTTTGAGAGATTCATCAACACCAAAATCGATTTGCTTTTTTTGATTTTAAAGTAAAGGTCAATTTCCATAATGAATCGGCAGATCTGAGAAGTTAGATCCGGCCGAACTAGAGAGAAGAGAGAAGAGATGTAGATCGGATTTGGACCTTGGCCGATTGATACGGAGCAGAGCGGTTGGATTTCCGGTTAGGATGATTGCGGCGAGTTGGACCCGGTCCGGATCCGGATCCAGATCCACGTACGGGACCAGATCCACCACGAGACTTACGGTTCTTAGCAATCATGTCGTCGAGAGACATATCTAATCCAGTCGTCATCTCTATTGTTCGGCGATTGACGTTTCTCTTTCGACGGCGGAGGCGAGAGGGATAACAAGAGAAGAGAGATAGACGATGAAAGCCGGGCGAAGCCATATCATTTTTATGGGCTTTTTTTATATATGGGCCTCACGTAGCGTTGGATGAGTAAAAGCCTTAAATATGGGCCTCAAGTCGCGTTCGATGTATAAAACCTTACAAATGGGCCTCACTCTAAAAGCGGACTTCTGTAAAAAGTAGAAGCATGCATAGAACCAAAAAAGAGAACTTTTCAAGCTTACTTTTGGACCTTGTAGCTTATAGAATCTGAATTGAATTCCAAAATCATACCCTGAATTCTACTGTCAGATCTCTTCCATTTCACATCATACACTTGTAACGAAATCTACGCCAAAATTAAGCACGCATTTTATTTGATAATATTACATGCTATTTGTGAACAAGAATCAAGCAGTAAAGTAGCAAATCCAAACCGTAGGCAAATTATTCACAATTTACAACACCACTAAGGGTTAGAAACACAGATGATTTTCAGGCAAGGCAGATGAAAGTACGCAAAGCTAAATTCGTAATGAGTTTGATACAATCAAAGCTACATTTGGAATAGAGGAACAAGTTGGATATAAGAATCCTTAACAGACAGAAACGACTACAAGATCATAAGATTATATAGTTAATGGAAACAATTCACAATCCATAATTAAAATGAATGGAAACCAAATCAAATACGACATTTGAAGAACTTGTCAAATTCTGGAGATTATTTGAAGATTCAAATCGCAATAATGTAGAATTGGAGGGGCAAAGATCAAATATAGAATCCAAATGCATCAATTGCAGTACTTACAAAACGTGAATCGCAAACAAGACAGATAGTAAAAACGTAAAACATTCTATTACCTTAATTCGAAACTTTCACATTCCAATAAACCTAAACAGCGACATCAAGATTATAGAGAAAAACCCTAATTCAATTGATTAGGAACTGGTGAATTTCGTGACAGCCTTGGTTCCCTCTGAGACCGCATGTTTAGCCAACTCTCCAGGAAGCACAAGTCTGACAGCAGTCTGAATCTCCCGAGAAGTGATTGTTGGTTTCTTATTGTACCTTGCAAGTTTCGACGCCTCTCCAGCAAGCTTCTCAAAGATATCGTTAATGAAACTGTTCATAATCCCCATCGCTTTGCTTGAGATTCCGATATCGGGATGAACCTGCTTAAGTACCTTGAAGATGTAGATCTTGTAAGTCTCGATGCTCTTCTTCTTCATCTTTTTCTTCTTGTCACCTACTGCACCAGCCTCCTTTGGTAGCTTCTTTCCGGCCTTTGGTTTCTTCTCCGCCAGAGCTTTCTCGGCTTTCGATTTCTCCTCCACCGGCTTCTCAGAGGCCGGTTTCTTCTCTGCGGGCTTCTTCTCTGCCTTTGGCGCCATGGATTTCGTTCCTCGAGTTTTCTAGGGTTAACGAGAATCTGAGATTAGTCTGAAATACTTATTCGATTCGCTTTGATATCTCTTAAAGGAGTTGAAAGATATTGATTTTATATATACCCTATAGATTGATATGATTGGATGAAAATAAGTTGACGCGGATCAATATCTCAACCGTTGGATTTACTTTTTAATAGAATGATATCGACGGTCTAAAAGGAATCTTTCAAAAGAAGGAAAGCTCTAATGCGTGACGGTTCATAATGGATTCTCTTGGTGGCACGGACTGCTGACGTGTCGAGTTTGGCGCACTTTAAGCTCCTCGTGAAATTTTTTCTTTCCCGCCCTCACTATTCTCGAAAATTCTATATCGGCCCAATTTAGGCCCATGTGGCATTAGTAACACAGGCCCATTTTAGACGTATGTGAGGCCCATTTGAGACGTATGTGAGGCCCATTTGAAATCAGTACCTAAACCGACCCGGCCGAGTTCTCAGATATTGATTCGTTGTTCATAGCACGAACCGATCCTGCTTCTGATTTTCACAGTGGACCTTTTTCATGAAGCTACCTCGCACGATTCGACCATTATCAAGCTCTCATTATCGCCATAGTTGCAGAAATGTAAGCTCTGTGATAGATTCGGCTCTAGAGAACAGTGGAATTGAAGATTGGCAATTCGTCGATGCTGTTAAAAGAATCGTGCAGGGGAAACGGAGCTGGGAGTTCGCATTGAGTGCAAATCTCGTCTCAAGCAGATTGAAGCCTTTCCATGTTGAAGAAATTCTGATCGCAACACTAGATGATCCCAAATTAAGTCTAAGATTTTTCAATTTCCTTGGTTTGCACAGAGGATTCGACCACTCTACTGCGTCATTTTGCATTTTAATCCACGCTCTCGTCCAAGCTAATTTCTTTTGGCCCGCTTCATCTCTGTTGCAGACGCTTCTTCTTCGTCCGCTGAATCCACGTGAGGTATTTGATGCGCTTTTTAGTTGTTATGAAAAATGTAAGCTTAGTTCAAGCTCGAGTTTTGATTTGTTGATTCAACATTATGTACGAAGTAGGAGAGCTTTAGATGGGGTTTTGGTGTTTAGGATGATGACGAAATTTGGTTTACTGCCTGAAGTGAGAACTTTGAGTTCTCTCTTACATGGACTAGTTAAGTTTAGGCATTTTGGTTTAGCGATGGAGTTGTATGACGATATGATCAATGTGGGCATTCGTCCCGATGTATACATATACACAGGAGTGATACGTAGCTTGTGTGAGTTAAAAGATCTCTCTCGAGCAAGAGAAATGATTATTCATATGGAGGCAACTGGATGTGCTGTGAATATAGTTCCATATAATGTGTTGATAGACGGACTTTGTAAGAAGCAGAAGGTTTGGGAGGCTGTTGAGATTAAGAATGATTTTGCCGGAAAAGAGCTGAAACCAGATGTTGTGACATATTGTACATTAGTCTGTGGGTTATGTAAAGTGCAAGAATTTGAGGTCGGATTAGAGATGATGGATGAGATGTTATGTTTTGGTTTCTGTCCTAGTGTAGCTGCGGTTTCAAGTTTGGTAGAGGGATTAAGGAAGACGAGAAAGATTGAAGAGGCACTTAACCTGGTTAAAAGAGTAGCAGAAAATGGTGTGTCGCCTAATTTATTTGTGTACAATGCATTGATTGACTCATTGTGCAAAAGTAGAAAGTTTGACGAAGCTGAGTTGCTATTTGATAAAATGGCAAAAATCGGGTTGTCTCCAAACGATGTGACCTATTCCATTTTGGTAGATATGTTTTGCAGAAGAGGGAAACTGGACACGGCATATAGTTTTCTGGGGAGAATGATTGATTCAGGTTTAAAACCAGCTGTTTATCCATACAATTCTTTAATTAACGGGCACTGCAAGTTCGGTGAAATTAGTGCAGCAGAAAATTTCATGGTAGAGATGGTTAATAAAAAATTGGAGCCAACAGTGGTAACATACACATCATTGATGGGTGGATATTGCACCAAAGGGAAAGTAGACAAGGCTCTTAGGCTCTACCATGAGATGACAGGGAAGGGTATTGCGCCCAGTATATATACATTCACCACACTGATATCAGGTCTTTGCCGTGCTGGATTGATTAGTGAAGCAGTAAAGTTATTTAACGAGATGGCAGAATGGAATGTTAAGCCAAACAGAGTGACTTATAATGTCATGATAGAAGGTTACTGTAAGGAAGGAGACATGGCTAAAGCCTTTGAGTTGCAGAGTGAGATGATCGAAAAAGGTATTGTCCCTGATACATACACCTATAGACCCTTGATACACGGACTATGTTTCACAGGTCGAGTTTCGGAAGCTAAAGAGTTTGTAAATAGCATTCACAAGGAAAACTATGAGCTGAATGAGATATGTTATGCTGCACTTTTACAAGGGTTTTGCAGAGAAGGAAGATTGGAAGAGGCCATAAGCGTCTGTCAGGAGATGGTGCTAAAACGGGTAGATTTGGACCTTGTGTGCTACAGTGTTCTAATAGATGGAAGTTTAAAGCACAAAGATCGGAAGATGTTTCGTGGACTTTTAAAAGAGATGCATGATAGAGGACTAAAGCCTGATGATTTAATTTATACAAGTATGATTGATGCAAAGAGCAAAACCGGAGAATTTGAGGATGTATTTGGGTTATGGGATTTGATGATAGCTGAAGGCTGTGTACCTAATGAAGTCACCTACACTGCTGTCATCAACGGATTATGCAAAGCCGGGTTTGTAAATGAAGCCGAGATTCTTTATTCGAAGATGCTGCCTGGCAATCTAGTTCCTAACCAAGTTACATACGGTTGTTTTCTTGACATTCTCACTACAGGAAAAGGGGACATGCACAAAGCTGTGGAGCTCCATAATGCAATATTGAAAGGTCTTTTAGCAAACACTGCAACATACAATATGCTAATTCGCGGGTTTAGTAGACAAGGGAGAATAGAAGAAGCTTCAGAGCTCATAACAAGAATGCTAAGTAATGGTGTTTCACCGGATTGTATAACCTACACAACGATGATCTATGAGCTTTTTAGGAAAAACGATGTCAAACAAGCGATCGAGTTATGGAACTCTATGACAGAAAAAGGAGTAAGACCCGACAGAGTGGCGTATAACACAATGATACACGGTTGTTGTGTGTCGGGAGAGATGGAGAAGGCGACTGATTTGAGGAATGAAATGTTGAGACAAGGCTTGAAGCCCGACCCTAAAACCTATGCAACAACTATTTCGAACGACTCAAGTTCGAAATCCTGACCCATCTTGTAAGTGTATAAATTGAATCACTCTTTGACATCTCAATCATAGAAAATAGTTTAGTTAGTCTAGAGTAATAAAAGGTGTATACTTTTTTATCATTTTTTATCCCCTTGTAACAAAGAGAACAAAGGGAAGGTTTAAAGGAATCATCTTTACACAAATCTGAAGTTTTAGTACAGTTGAAACAAAGGAAGCAAACACAGAACAAACCTTGCAATAAATTTCAAATTTAGATGAAACACTTTTTGAGTTAACAAAGAGACAGAAGACAGACCAGACAGATAGAATAAAGGGTGTTAGGTTTTCATAACAGTCACAAGAAACTGCAAGAGAATATAGAAAACACCATTTCAGAATATGATCGATAGCTTATTCAAAGAGAGCATTTCTTTTAGTTCACACGGCTTTTCAAAACATCAAGATCCATCTCAGTTGGATCGGTAGCTTGAAGCTCTACTTGAATTCCATCGAGTTCACGCTTGAACCTGTCCTTGGAGCTCGCATAGATCATCTTGCTTCTCACCTTTGCTACGTCTGGGGACCTTTGGCAGAAAAAAAACAACAACAGATCATCATTAATCATCATCACAAGGTAAGAAGTGAGGTTACAAAGTTTTAGCAGATAGTAAGAATGGAGAAATGAAAAGATCAATTTACCATGCAATGAAGAATATTTTGCTCTTCTGGCAGTTCTCCTCAGTGACAAAGTCAAAATCATAAATGGCATATCGGCATTCTTCAGCTGGAAGACTTGCTTGAAAATCCTCATAGGTTTGAATAGGTTCACCAATTTTCTCAACAACCACTTGCTTCTGCTTCTCCTCGATCTTGTAGACAATGAAACGGTGCGTCCTTTTTGCCTTCAGTTCTAGAAATCTCAGCTTGCAGTCATCATGGACTGCCATTCCTGAAGCCGCATTAGCCTGTTATCATACAACAACAAAAGCATTCAGAATCACATCACATCCCCAAAAAAAAAAAACGTTTCAGATCCTACATAGCCAAGCTTGTAATTGTAGCCACACAATGCTAAAACCAAGGATCTGTTCTCTGATTCAGGTGTCTTAGCAGATTCCTGTAACCTTTGAAACAAGAATATCTAAACACCAAAGCTGGAAATCTATCTCGTTGATGCATCTCTAGTAACGATCAATTCGCATCATGAAATATGAGAGCTATCGATTTCAAAACACAACAAGCCCGATGGATCAAACAAACGAATATTATTGTAAAAACGATCAATAATTCGTAGAAGTGAGTCAAGTGACCGTGAAACTCAACTAAAAATTTTAAGGAAAATAAACGAGAGTAGAAGATTCCTCATGGTTTCGATTCTAACTAGCGAAGCAACGCAGAGTTATGAGTTGTTCGTCAGATTTTTTCGTTCAGGCTTAGATCAGTACCACCGATCACAAAACACACAAAATCTCAGAGATCAGATCGGAGAAAACAAATACATCTTCCAGATCTAGTGAGCCAAAATCGTTATTCAAATCCGAGAGGAAAACAAAACAACAACAAAAATAGAGAAGAGAGCATAAAATTGAGGAGGTCGAAACAAACAAAAGAGAGAAATGGAGTATTACCATAGCTGAATCAAAACGCTGTCAGAGAGAATTTCGGAAACGCAGAGAAGAAGAAGAAGTTGTTTTACTTCGAATGACTCTTTTGCTTCTCTCTTTACTTTGTTCGGCGTTAATTGGAAGCTATGATCCGAATATATAGAGAAACTCTTCATCAGCTTTATATATTCCTCTATTTTCTTTTTTTTTTCTTTTCACCATATTATTTTTTATTTTTTATTTGTGAATTATAAACCCATCCATTTGGTACAAAAATTTAAAAAAATTGGTAAAAAAAAAACTATTTGGTAAGCATATAATTTTTGTTTTAGTCAATATATCTAAAAAATTTCTTAGCAGTATATTAAAATATATATATGATAGTTTGACTCGTAGTGTGAGATTTTTTTATTTGTCAACAATTTGATTGACAAGATCTGATCCATAATCTAAAATTTACTTCTAAAATCTATTTTTAATTTACTATAATGTAATGTGAGATTTTTATAGCGGATATTATTTTTCTAAATATTGATTCTCAATTTTTTGTTCTCAAAGTCTTTTTGAATAATCTAAAAAAATTTGTTGACAAAAAAAAGCATGACTAAGAAATTATTTACTGAGCCAGAAAAAAAATTATTATTTACTATAAAAAATTTCTTCTAACCTTGCTTCACCAAATACTTTGTTTCATTGACATTTGTTGGTTTCAGTTCTCTGTTGTCTGTATACCAATTGCATCTACTTGGACTACAATCGTCAGTTGGTCTTAGACGACTCGCTTACGTTAAACGTCCCACGAAACATATACTTGTGTTTACATGGATTTTCTAGAGTATAACTCGAACTCGGCAATATGATTGTTTATGCATGTGCAATTCAGAATTCTTCGATGGTCTAATTAATAGATGGCACAAATGACAATAAAATTTCAGGTGTCTTGGACATGTCCATTCTGACCCTCGATCTGATCCAATCTGACCCGCGATCTGATATTAGTGACTCTACTTACTTTGATAGATTCCGGTCTTTCATATATGTTTCGTGTCTCTCCATTCAAATATAATGTCTCTTTACAATTTACAAAAACGACGTCTGTGTTTCTCTCTTTAACTATAAGACAACTAAACTAGATATTCGTTAATCGGTTGGACCAGACTTGACTGAGCAAAAGCTTGAGCTTTCGACGACCTTCAAACCTGAAAATGTGCCAATAGGATTCATGTTCGATAGAAAGATTGGGTTTCTTACACAATGGTAAAAGAGCACAAGCCAGATCTCTTTAAGTTTTAAGACAACAACACTGTAAGGTAAGGACCCAAAGAAGACATGGAAGACAAAAGACCAACGTCTGATAAAATGAAGCTGTTTTGGTTGGTACCGTCACAGCAAACTTTAAGAAAAAGCATCACTTGGTAATAGTAGTAAAAAAGTTTTGATTCAACAGGAATTTTAGGAGATTTCTTCATCAGGTGGCTCGGCTTTTGAAAACATCAAGATCCATCTCGCTTGAATCGGTTGCCTGAAGTTCGATTTGAATGCCATCTAGTTCTCTTTTGAACCTGTCCTTAGAGCTCGCATAGATCATCTTGCTTCTCACTCTTGCTGTGTCCGGAGACCTTGGCCAAAACAACAAAAGATTTCTTTTGGAAAAAAATGTGACACAAGATAGAAAGGTTTGAAAAGAGACAGTAGTTAGAGTTACCATGCAACGAAGAAAATCCTACTCTTTGGGACATCCTCTGAAGTGAGAAAATCGAAATCGAAAACAGCATAACGGCATTCATCAGCTGGAAGACTGGCTGCAAGGTCATCATGGGTTTGACCAGGTTCACCCACTTTCTCAACAATCACTTGTTTCTGTTGCTCCTCAATCTTGTAAACGATGAAGCGGTATGTCCTTTTTGTCTTCAGCTCCATGAATTTCAGCTTGCAGTCATCGTGGACTGCCATTCCTGATGCTGCATTAGCCTGTTACCAAACAACACAAAGACTATTAAGATACAAATCCCTTCAAAAAAACACACTTACTAGTAGATACGAGTTGTTTAGAACGGCATTTTGCATTTAGATCTGTTCGGAAACCTTCAATCCAAAAGTAGTTCAACGCAGAAACTAAACCATGTAACTTAACCCTGAACAGATCTTCCTTGTGTTAATATCAAAAGGAAGACGCATGTAACTTCTACAACATATTTGAACGATGGTCAAGAGCTAATATCAATTACTCAGATTGTAGGGTTATTGACTGTAAATCTAATGACACCTTCCATTAACAAAATCAAAACACGTTTGTAATGAACAGTCTACACTTAAATGCTAATTAAGAGAAGCGAGAAAACAAAGTTCAATACAGGAAAACGATGGATTGTCACTAGATATGTATATATGCTCACCAAACCATACGGAAACCCTAAATTCAAAGGGGAAAGTGAAAAACACATGGAATAACCAGCTTTCTCCTGATGTCAAAATTAAGTTAACCAAAAGCAACACACTGAAAATTGGTAGAGTTTATCATCGTCTGATTTACTATCCAAGATCAATTACCTTGGACCATACAAGTCCAAAATCTCAAGAGATCTAAACAAAGAAACGAGTCCATCTCCAGATCTAATCAATCAAAACTTTAGGGGAGAAGCGAAATCCGAAGAAACAAAACCCAAGACGAAACAAAACGAAATGGAACTCGAATCGAGAAGCGCACTTCGAATCAAGCAACAGGAAACAAGAACAGAGAAAGAGAAATATAAGGAGAAAAAGACGACATAAAAATTGAGCTCACCATGGCCGAATCGAGCAAGTTTCAGAGAAAATTATTGCAGAGGCGAAGAAGCAGGAGACCAGGATTGGAGACTTTCTTCGGTGTGCGTCTTCTCTTTTTCTTTTCCTCAGCTTTATGCGGAAGCTTAGTCCGATTATACACATGTGTAAGCGTTTTTTTATTATACATAGAAATTTTACAACTCAAACCTTCAACTTTTATTTTTATTTTTATTTCATTATTATTTTGTGAATAAATAATCCATCAATTTTATTTTCAATATTATACAGAATCTTGGCTTAAAAATAAGATATACTCCACAATCTAAATTATGATGACCAAATGTGTAAAAATTATGATTTTTATTATTATTTCTCTTTGTCACAAGCTCATTGCATTTCACTACTTCATCGTAAAAAAATTCTACAAAGTTTAGAGCATAATACAAATGATAATAGTCATAGGCTTAACAATAGAACACAGGAAAATTTTAAAATGCAGGATAGATTTCTCTCACTCAAAGAGAAGATTAAAAGATAATTGGGTTCAACATGCCAAAAACTTGATAACATTTTGAGTCCAAAAGGTTCAAGAATTAAAAATGGTAATTGCGGAATGATGTTGAATGTGGAATCTGGTATAATATTTTTTATTTTTTATGCGGAATTACTTAAAATCAAATAGTACCAACTGAATTTGGTGAATGTGGAATCTAATACAAATTTTTTAATAATTAGATCGACAAAATCTAATTCATAACCAAATTTTATCCTAGAATTTCATTTAATCTACTTACGGTAATGGGTTGAATCTTTGATGCTAGATTCATATACTAAAAAAAAATTAGAATTCGAACTAAACCTAGTCCAAACTAAAATAAGTGAAATATAACATGTACATTATTATTCATAGTTAATTGTATATTTTATTTAGAAAAAAATAATTAGTTGTAGTATAGTTAGCTGTGAATATAATTTCCCAAACTCAAACCAAATTCCAAAACTAATTCGAATTTTAAAAATACCAAATTAGACTCGACTAACAACTCAAATGGATCTATAGATTTTTGTATCTAAAATTTCAAATGTGAAGATAGTCTGAATCAAAAAAATGAATGTGTATTTCAAATATCCAAAATACTTACTTATATTTGAAATTGCTATTTATAATTAATTGTATAATTTATTAAATATATTTGCCATACATGCAAAAACTGTTAGTAAAGAAAAAATAATAAAATAATATACATAAAGTAAAAAGTAAAAAAATTTCAAGATTTCCCACAAACGTAAATTGTGAAATAAAAAAAAGTTGAAGAATAAATGAAGTCTACACATTCCACTAGATTACTCAGGTACTTTAAAGTTGCCAATTAGGGTTTGGAACTTGGAAACCCCACCACTTTCTTGGTCTTCATCGCGCCAAGATCAGAAAAACTCTGATGCATTGAGCATAGTGATGTTGGTCGACTAGCTCCTGTCTCAATCAGTGAGGTTGGTCTTACGGAAAAAGAGTACTCAGACGGTGAAATATCAAAGTGAAAACTTCTAGAGGAAGGTTTAACGAGCCTGCATGGCCTTCAGAAAGTTAGATCGTCTTTCATTGGTGACATCGACGGTGTCGGTGACTCAAAAGGAGAAAAATCAGTGGAAACCGGAGACTGGAGATGAGCAAGATATCTCGAGCTATTAAAAGGTGTTATGGGCACATAAGGTTCGCCGGAGAAACACATATATCGCTGATAACAATTTGGCTGGTTGGAATCTGAGTCAACTAGGATGAACCGGTGGTTTGGAGTAGAATAGATGGTCGCATAACCCAGCTTAGCTTGAGGTGGAGAAAAATTTTCTCGCCAGAAAAAAGGAGTAGCACCACATAGGCAATGAGCAGAGCTTTGCTGACTAAAACGCAAAAGAATGTCGGAGGTCTGAGATCTCGACAAAAATATAGAGCAAAAAAACTCACTAGAGTGAAAATGAAGAAAACAAACAGTGGTGAGAGAGATGTGTGATGGACATGATGGAGGGTGCAGAGAAAACGAAAAAGAAGAGAATCTTCCCGACGTTGGCGAGAAGCTCCACCGCTGGTGCCGGATAAGAGAGGCTTGTTGTGAAGGTTATAGAGACAGGAGACTCTTTTATTATGATTTTATTTTATTATTAATTTTTTCTTTGTGTTAAAGGGCTTATCTATTACTCCCTCCATTTCAAAAAGATAGATGTTCCGGAAAAAAAACTATTTCAAAATGATAAATGTTTTCGATTTTCAATGCATGTTTGACTCAATATTTTCTGGTTTGCCTTCATTTGTTTTTTTCTTTTCTCTTCTTAATTGTTTTTACTAGACTAATAAATGAGGTTAAATTGTCATTTTACAATTCTTCTTAGAGGGTGTTATTGGTTTATGAATTTAGATAGAGCTATAAAAATTTAAATGTCATTAAAATTCTAGTGTTATTGGATTAAGATTTTTCAAAACTCTATTAAAGTCTGATGTTATTAGTTACATATTTGTAAAATCTTCTAAAATCTGTATGAGTTTATAGTTATTGGATAATAATTCTACAAAGTCTACAAATTTTTTGTGTTATTCAAACTTTACTAAAAATTCTCATATTGTCATTAAATTAAAATATTATATTATTGTTTTGTTAATTTTATACATATTCTTTTACAAAATACAATCTTTAAAAGTATTGTACTTTGAGTAGATATTCTCAAAACCATTCACTATAACTAATATATATATTCCGTTAACATATAATTATTATTTTCTTTAAGAAATTCAAAATAATAATTAATAATTAATTAAATAGTTTAGTAATAACATTGACATACTTATTGGTATAATTTACCAGTTTTGTTAAATACATTTTATAAAATACATAAATAAAAAGTATATATTCAAAATGGATATAAATATTTATAAGAATATTCAAAAATAAAATTTTGCAGAAAACCTTGTAATCTTTAGGCAAAACTTTGCAAAAATATATAAAACTTTAAAAATCTTTTTTAATTTTTATAATTTTAAAATTTTTAGGATTTTTAAAAAATATAGATTTAATAACATCCCCAAAATTCTAATACGAAATATTATGTAATATTTTAAAAATATTTTGTATTCAAATTTTTACAGATATAAGAATCAACTTAAATATTTAAAAATTATCAACAATCCGCGAAACTCTACACAAATCATTAGATAAAATTTTGTACAAATCCTTAAATAATTTTTAAAAATCTACAAAAGTATGTAAACTTTTGAAATTTTCATTATTTTCTATCTCTTTAAAAGTCATTAAATTTTTTAATCCAATAACACCTTTTAATATGTGTGAAAATTCTAAAACATATAGGGGGACTAATTATTAGTGAATATTTATACATATAAGTAGAAATGAACAATGTGTCAACAATAAATACTATTAATTTCATGCCGAAGAAAACGAATTTTTATTTTATTTTTAGAATATGTTTTTTTGTTTATTCCATATAAGTGCTTGTTGTTTCAAAATCATGTTTGTACTCTATTATATTATCTTTCATGAAAATTAAACGATATGCAAAGTCAATATTTAAATGTTACTTGATATATAATAAAATAGTAACATAGTTCGTTATATGTCATATGTTTTAAGATGATATATATGTACGTATTTTAAACTCTGATGTTGATATTATATTTATTTCTCACACACACATGACACAGGAAAAAAGACATTTAACTATCTTCGTAATCAATCTATATACTGTCTCACAAAATTTTCGAATCCACACACCTCAATAGTTCAAAATTTATTTGAGAAAATAAAGAACAGTTCCTATAATTTTATTTATTTATATGATAATTTTGCGAGTAGTTTCTATCTAAAAAAGCAAAGAATATAGAAATATATGGATCTCTGTATTGAGGCATCTCATTCTCAGGGGTTGGCTCCACTTTCGGCTCAACTTATCATCATAATCGCTGATGGAAGCCAGCTTACACGACCTGGAATATTCCATCCACCTTCTGCCACGTGGAATTTTCCAATTTCAATTTTGACTCAATACAATCTTTATTCTTACAAGTGTACGTGTGATGATGCTTACACACATATTACTTTGAGTGATCGGAACAGAAAAGAAGAAGAAGATTCAAGCGCACCGTGAGATGTGCATCAGAGGCTGAAAGAGAAGAAGAAGATAAGAATAGAAATTTTCTTTTATTCATTCAATGTGTCAAACACACGCTTTTTGTACATTCTATTTTACCTTTTTGTTGTAACCAAAAAAAAACGGGATCTATTTACAATTGATGTAAACCAAAGTTAAACCGTAAATAACATTACATTCAATTATTCCCTCTCAAGATAGAGCATATATGTTGATTATGTCCATCTTGCCAATAAGCTTTCAAAACTATATAGGAAACAATGGTTTGGTAAACACATCAGCAAGCTGATGTTCCAACAGTGTTGTCACAATACATTACAGTGGCATCAGAAACATCACCAGATGACTTCTTGAAACCCAATTGCATCAAAGATTCTGAAAATTTTAGAAACCTTTGGTGAGAGGTTTGCTTTAGTCCATAAAGTGATTTCTTCAATTTACAAACAGCATTGAGAGGAAAACTTTCCCCTTCTCTTGGAGAGTACCCTCGTGGCAAGAACATGAAAATTTCCTCATTCAAGTCACCATTGAGAAATGCATTGGATATGTCTAGTTGACTTAAAGACCATCCTTTTGTAGCGGCAACAACAATGAGGAGTTTGATTGTGGCAAGTTTAGCTACTGGGGGAGAAGGTATCAACATAGTCAAGACCTTCTTGTTGAGTGTATCCTTTACAACCTAAACAAGCCTTGTATCTATCCAAACTTCCATCAGCATTGAGCTTCACCTTGTAAACCCATTTGCAACCTACAACCTTTTTATCTGGTGGTAAAGAACACACAATCCATGTCTCATTATCCTCCAAAGTTGTGATCTCAACTCCCATAGCGTCACACCATTCTTTAATATCTTTTGCTGTAACATATGACTGTGGTTCAAGGACCTTGTTAATAGCATTAATAAACATCAAATATGGATCACTTAACGAAAAGTAAGATAACACGTCTGATACAGGATGTGTTGTAGATGAGTCGAAGGAATCAACTGTATAACAGTGATCTAGGAGCTTATAACCTTTATATCCAGATGGGTATCCAAGCAAGACACATGCCCGAGACCTCTTTTAAAACTTATGTCGACCTTTTGGTGAAAAGTCTTTAGATCTGTGTATTCAGGTATTCTTTTCATCAGCATTTCATAAGGTGTTTTGTTTGAAAGAATTGGTGAAGGAGTACGATTGATAAGGAATACTGCAGTGAGGACACAATCACCCCAAAAGCTTAGAGGAACATGGGACTGAAACATGAGAGCTAACATTCAAAATATGTTGTTGGTGCTTTCTCTCTACCACTGAATTATGTTGCAGAGTTTTTGGGCATGAGTGGTATAATATAATCCTTTTCTTTTGTAGTATTCATCAAATTTAAGCTCAGGTGCGTTGTCAGCTCTTACTCCTTTTAGTTTAGTCTCAAACTGAGTTTTTATCATCTGTATGAATTCTAGAAAAAAAGTTGTCACATCACATTTAAGCTTCGTGTGATAAACACAAGTTATGTGTGTGTGATCGTCTACTATTGTTAAGAAGTACCTATGTCCGTTTTGTGTACATTCAAAGAATGGTCCCCAAGTATCAATGTGCAGTAATTCAAATGCTGAAGAATGCAAATTCTGTCTAATTGGATAAAGTAACTTCTTTTGCTTAACTCTGTGACAAACATCACAATGAAGCAACCCTTTATTTTTCAATTTTGAAATACCAAGAACATCATTCAGCAAATCCATTCTAGTAAAAGAAGTGTGTCCAAGTCTTTGGTGCCAAAGATTAGCATCCATTACAGAGTTCATAACATAAGAAGTATAAATTGTTTCCTCTGCCACTGAATCTTCGACATCCAACACATAGATATTAGCAAGCTTCTTACCTCTTCCAATCATCGACCCCTTGATACGATCCTATATCATACAAGAATCATGATCATATACAACTCTAGAATCTATATATATATATATATCAAAAAAAATTCACAAAGCACGTCTATTTCTAGTTCTATAAGTTAAAAGTTCAAAATGTGATTGTCCATCGGCGTTGATTTTTTTTTTTTGGTTTATTATAAACCATCTGGTCCGTACCACCTAAAATCAATACCAATTTTATTTTTTAACGCGATTCTCACTATTTTTGACCCGATACATATAGGATCATATTTTTCACCTTTGCAAACCACAAATTTATGCATCTTCATCAAATGTTGTTCTCGTCTCCATTGTAGAGACTTTTCTTTTGTTTTTCCTTCACAAACAACACAATCAAATTAAAAATTGGATTAAAATTTAAGGAATTCAGTTTTGGAGGTAGGGTTATGATCGTCGATAGAGGATGAGAAGATATTGAACCGCTAGTAGAAGAAGGTGGTAACACAAAATAAATGAATATTCAAACTCGAAAGATCAATTACAGTAAGAAAATAGTAAAATAGTAAAATAAAATTGAAATAGTTGCATAGCCTATTAGAAAATTTGGGAATTTCTATTTGGTTTATTTACACGCGTCATAATTTTGGTCTAGGACTGATTAATATTTTTTAATACGAATTAGTAAATAATAACCCGTAATAATTGTAGAATCAGAATTCAAATTTCAAACCTTTTCTCATGTTTAATTATGTATTTAACATTTATTTAAGGGATAAATAAATTTTAAACTTCAGTTCTGAGGAGCAATGGAAAAAGGATTAAAGATTTTTTTTCTTGTTGCCAACTCTATCTTTATTGATCATGAATTATCAACCATTGGTAATTTTCTCATCCAAAAAAATGTATAAAGTAAAAACTATGGTTCTCATCCAACAAAATGTAAAAAAGTAAAAACTATATGGTACTCTACTGTATTAACACCGTTTGGCTGCACGTAGCATAAGTTGTATTCCACGAATTGAAAGCATGTTCCTTCGATTATCTTGCACACATAATTTAGCTGCGTTAATAATTTGCACCAAATCTTCATCGGAATACTCGTGACTAAGTGCATGATATACTTAGACCTTACAAAATCTTCAGTTGCATGAGCTACTTTAAACTACAATCCAAATTCCTAAATTATTTTCAAAATACAAAATTAGTTTAAAGATATAAATCTAATAAAAAAAATCATATTCGATTAACTAAATTTGAAGATAATGGCGTTTTGCCACTGAAAAGATAAACCAGAAGTACTTCATATGTAAAGACATTCATCTTTGTTGTAACGAAGGAGATCTCAACTCAAGAGCCAACCATCCATCATCGTTAGGTTCCGATTAACTCTGGCCGGATCTTTAGGAGTGTTGACACTATCACTAACTCTCACTGCAAAATCAAAACTTGCTAAGTTTGGCACAAATTCGTCATCAAAAAACACATTCTCGATTTTTAATTTGCTTCAATTATTTCAGATTTCCTTTAAGACTATATAGCCATTGTTCTTTCTTTGAATGAAGTAACTTTTTCAGCTATTCTACAATATCAAAGTACGTTTTACAACCTTTGATTATTATGTGGTTGATTTTGTCCTCGACTAAAGACTTGTTTAATCGTAGAAATGAATGAAACCATTTTTTTCTTCGGAATAAGATTTTTCGTAAAAAATGTGCATAGAAGAGAAAATAAAAAGAAACTTTTCCTATGATACGTGCAAAAAATGTACAGAGAAGAGAAAATAGAAAAAAAATGGAGTAGTCGATTATTAAAGAATATTTTTTGTTTTTTCCTATGATTATCAAAGTATTTATGCAGTGAAAAAATTAGAATAATAGTTGATATTTTTATTTTACCCAAAAAACACTACAACAATGAATTTCGGTATGTAATTAATATAGATATATATTATATGTATGGAATAATTAAATATATACATAATTTTCTTTCTAATACACAATAATAACAAATAAATCTGAAGAAAATTTAAAGTAATGAAACTGCTAAACTTTGAAAATGCAACAATAAAAATGGCGCCGTTTCGAAAAACACATAATGTCTCTAATTGGCTAATCAATGAAGAGGAGGATCGCTCTCAATTCAATATCCAGCGTTGATAAGACTGAATCAAACGGACATAGATAATTCCGCTTCTTTTCACCCCTCACATATAAATGACACAACGAACCATCAACGGAAAATCACACAAATCTCTAAACTTCCAATTTGCATCAAACTCTTTAAGCTTCCAAATCAAGGATTGATACAATAGCAATGGAGACTACCACTAAAGTGAAGAAGGGTTTCGGAGGAAGAAAAGCTGGTGGCCCAAAAGCCAAATCCGTTTCAAAATCAATCAAAGCCGGTCTTCAATTTCCGGTGGGAAGAATCACTCGTTTCCTTAAGAAAGGACGATACGCTCAGAGACTTGGTGGTGGAGCTCCAGTTTACATGGCCGCTGTTCTCGAATACCTCGCTGCGGAAGTGAGTTTTCTTCTGATCTGTGTTTCTATGAAGAAACGCTTACTAAATCTCTGTGGAAAATTCATTAATCGTTATCTCAAATTTTGTTTTGATTTAGGTTTTGGAGCTTGCTGGTAATGCTGCGAGAGATAATAAGAAAACTAGGATTATTCCGAGGCATCTTCTTCTTGCAATTAGGAACGATGAGGAATTGGGGAAACTTCTAAGTGGAGTCACAATCGCTCATGGTGGTGTCTTGCCTAACATTAACTCAGTTCTTCTACCAAAGAAGTCTGCTAAATCCACCGAAGAGAAATCAACCAAATCTCCAGCCAAGTCTCCCAAGAAAGCTTAATTGTCTGGAATCTTTACTTCTTTAATGTTGTTGGTCTCGTTGATGTAGAAAAGTTAAGCTTTTTAATCTTAGTTTCGTTGTATTTGGTTTTAGAATGTTGTTCAAATCCCATTTTCGAAGTATTATATATTTTATGATCTATTCGCTTTGTTCTATAATTTAGTAAAACAAAAAGTTATAACTTCGACAGTGGTGAAGAAAATTTAAAATGTTCTCTCGATTTGTTCGCCCTAATCTCGTGATAAATCCATTGCATCTCTTAACGATTCGAGGATCTTGTTCAAAATTATTCGTCGGAGGTATTTTCTATCGTTGTTCTGTTTGCGAAAACTATTAAAATTTGTTTCAGACTATTTTTGGAAAGTAGATCGTATAAGGCTGTCTTACATAGTGCATTCTAAGTGTTTGATGAAATGCTTATATGAGTTAAGACTTTTGCAGGGCTTAGTTACGACACTAATGAACCTGTTTTGAAGAATGAGTTTGAAAAATACGGTGAAATTGTAGAAGGTAAGAACCGCAATGCATCAATTAGTATTATGCTAAGTTCCTTTATATATAAACAACTGCAATTTCTGAGTTTTTACTTCGATATATGTGAGAGTTCAGTGAAAGTAATATGCGATCATGTAAGCGGCAAATCAAAAGGTTATGGCTTTGTGTTATTTAAGTCAGAAGAAGCAGCTGCAAGTGCTTTAGCTTGCATGAACAACCAGGTTTGTACACAAAAACTAATCCATGTTAAAGACAAATCTAATAAATTCTTTACTGTGGCAATGTACATTATTATTTGCTAACTTGATGTTGCCTATCTTTTTTCCAGCTACTCGAAGGTAGAAACATCAGAGTCGAATATGCTAAACCTAAACAAGGTTTACATCAGAATCAGAACTGGATTCTCAAATTTTTCAACCCAACTGAAACTTAAGATCCACTTTATGTCTTCACCTTCACTGAGGAAATCGTTTCACTTTTCAGACTACTAGTAACAGTGAAACTCCAGAATCTTTAAGTCCTTCTGTAATGACAGTGTGTGTGTTTGCCTTCTTCAAGTTTTGTTATTGTCCATGTTTGTTGTTGGTGGTTCTTCTTTCTTTGCTGGTTCTACAAATATTAATCGCCCATCAACAATCTGAAATCAAAGAACCATATGCAAAGCTCAGTCCAACTAATACGATCTCAATCACCAATGTCGAAATTTTTTTCTCAATCTACCTGAATGGACTAAAATTATGCTAGACAGTTCAATTTTTCAGATTTCAATTCATATATAAAACCAAGAGTGAAGGATGATTAGATAGTCACCTTTCCATTTAAAGCTTTCAACGCCTTTTGTGCATCATCTTCAGACTGAAAAGTGATGAAGCCGAAACCTTTAGGCCTCTGTGTTTTTTGGTCTTTAATAAGACGAGCTAGGGACACACACACACATCACACATTTCGTTCAGACATATAATCTAAGTAGTAACACACTGATGTTCTCGGGAAAATACCTTCTGTAATTTGACCAAAAGGCGAAAACAGTTGCCTTAGCGATTGATCTGTTGTGTAAGCAGAGAGTCCTGCAAGAGAACGAAATTAATCTTTTTGTTTTTACAAACCAGAAACAGAAACCGAAATCTAACTGAGATATTATAAGTGGACATGTGAAAAGATTTAACATACTGCTGACGAAGAGCTGTGCTGGTCCGAATCTCTTAGCCATCGTAAGTGACCTAAAGTCGAAACACCGATGTGAAAGACGAAACGTGAAAAGTGAAAACCAATAATAGCAATCTTAGTCCCTATGAAACGACAACGTTAGGTAAGTGAGGTTTTAAGAAAAAGGCCCAATAAAAACCTATTGTTATATATGTTGGGCCAATATCTAAGAACTTGATCCAGGAACCCTTTTAATATAATTCCAAAGGCGCCCCAATAAAAGCAAAAACCCTAATTCACTTGTTGTATTTAGCTCTCTTGTTCAACTTTATTTCTTCGTCGTTAGCTGGAGAGGTTTGTGCGGCTGCCATTTCGATTCCAAGGTTAGAAAAAATCTCCAAGACATCAAGCTTTACTCCTGTTTGGTTTATTGGATCTGCTGTCGTTGTCTGCTCGATAATCACCTGAATTCGTGTGTTAAATTTTCTCCGATTTTTTTTCCGGAAAATTGAGCTCGTAGCTTCCGGTTTAACAGTAGCATATTGTTAATATGGGATCATAATACAATGGACCTATCTAAATCTCATTTCTGTTCTTTGTTTACGTAGATTATGATTAGGTTCTTAATGTAACGAATACAATGTTAGAATCAAATTCGTTGATTCTCGTCGAAGGTTCCACTATAGATGTGTGTTGAGGAATTAAATTTGGTTCCAAGGCGAAATTTAATAGTGTATAATGCTGCAATTAGTAGCTTTGTGTATGTAATATCTCTTGTTTAGATGCCATTTTTATTTTGTCCTTTGATAGTAGTGGGAATGATATCTGATTGTATGTTCATTTGATTTCAGGTTTTAAGCTTTGAAAAATGGTGCGAATTAGTGTGCTTAACGATGCTCTTAAGAGTATGTACAATGCGGAGAAGAGAGGAAAGAGGCAAGTCATGATCAGGCCTTCTTCCAAAGTGATCATCAAGTTTCTCATTGTCATGCAAAAACACGGTGTGTTTATCTTTCATGTCAAACATATTCGTTTGTCCACTTTAGTGCAATTGTAATGCTTGTTTCTGTTTTTGTTCCACTCTGATATTTTTATTTATTTATGAAACTGCAGGTTACATCGGTGAGTTTGAGTATGTTGATGACCACAGGTCTGGTAAGATTGTTGTTGAGCTTAATGGAAGACTGAACAAATGTGGAGTCATCAGTCCTCGTTTTGATGTTGGAGTTAAGGAGATCGAAGGTTGGACCGCCCGTCTTCTTCCTTCCAGACAGGTCAGTCTTTAGTCTAACTCTTACTGTTACGTCTTATACTCAATAGTCTTTTTCATGAATATGGATTCCAAATCATAACCAAATGCCAGTATTTGCTGCTAGTATCTGTTATCTTTTATTCTTTCTCCATCAAGATCTTATGTACAATGGCAAAACGTGTCCTTTTTCCATATGCGTTCTGCTTGTTTTCTGTAACAGCAGTCTTATAACTAAGTGATCTTACATTGAATTCATGAATTGTGCAGTTTGGTTACATTGTTCTCACAACCTCGGCGGGTATTATGGACCACGAAGAAGCAAGGAGAAAGAATGTTGGAGGCAAGGTTCTTGGCTTCTTTTACTGAACTAAAGCTTGAAGAAGAGAATCTTACTGTCAGTAATACTCTTGCTTCTCTTTTGGTGAGAAGAGGAATTCGATTGAGCTCAAAGTTAATGGTAGTCGAGTTTTTGATGCCTTTGTTCTGTTTGTTTTCTTAGATAATATGCCATTTTGTTCGTTTTGAATTTTGCGCAAACGTAGTTAAAAGACTTCGCAAGTTTTTTTTGAAACAAAAACTTGATTTTGTTGAGCCAATCATCATATGTATCAAAGACGTTTCAATTTCACGCCTTGAGCCTTGTCCCTTTTTCGGTTCCTACTTGATTTATGTTAGAGATAATTGCGTGATTAATTAATCACAATTGAGTTATGTAAAACGAAATTCCACTGTACACAAGTTAAAAATGGTTTCAAAATAGAATACGTGAAGTGAACAATACAATCTTGTCGAGTTAACAAACTTCTGATTTAGTGTTTCCATATTTTTATAAGCTTATGTAACCAATTGTGTATTCGATTTATAAATTTCTGATGTATAAAACTTCACACCAATTGCATATTCGATTTTATTGTCAATATCTTTATTATAATTCTCATAGATAGGAGTTTTACAAACTCCTTATTTCATACATCAAACCACAATTGTAATATTTTTATATAGAAAAGCAGAGATTATGTCTATGATAAGGATGATCTTAAGGACATTTGGGTTGGCCTTTGGAGTTCTTCATGTCGCGATAACAAGGACATTCTTCTTTGTGTCCATAAGTGCCTGAAGGAACACAATGACACTTCTCACAACATATATTGCAATACTTGAGACACCTATCTTGTCTTCCTGCTTTTGAACATCTCACATTGCATTTTCCTCCACAAACTGCAAATTTATTTATCATCTCAACATAAATTTATACATTTAGAGATGTCTAACATAATTAGATACTTTGAGTTCGTGTAAGCTTACATGAATCTGCGGTTGAGAAGATGAACAAAGATGTGAGGAGAAAATAAATAATGAAAAATTGCAACACAACTGAGATCTTCATCTTAGTTTCTGATGAAAATTGAACTGTTTCAGAATTTATTTTTGAATTAATTTTGGTTACTGAAGGAAGATGAAGAAGAAGAACTCATGCACAATGCAAAAGAAGTGATGTTTTGAGAGGACGAAAATTAGGCTACAAAAAGGATTAATTTATAGTGAAAAATCTTGGAGTAGGTGAAACGTTTGTACCTCAAGTTAATCAAAAAGAGAAACTAGGAATACAAATTTATTACAAATTGTATAAATTATTTTCTAAAGAAAAATAATAAATATGCTTTGAATAAACTATTAATTCTAATTCTCCTTTAACATAAAAAGAAACTATTAATTCTCATGTTTGGTTACCATTGTATATTTAAAGATATTATTATTGTGGTTAATTATAACTAAGTTGTGATTATATGAAGTTTGATGAATTAAAAAGAAAAGACATGTTTATTAATTATACATGAAATGATTAATACTATAAACTTAATGAGAAAAACAAAAGCAAAATGTCGTTCACGTTGAGCGACCATCGCGTTAAAGCTATAACAAGTGTGACACACGTAATACCAAAGCCATCAGATCTTCTACACCTTTCTTGCATCTTCTCTTTTCATTCTCTTCGATTTCAACTTATATTTATGAATATACTTTATCAAAAAAAAAAAGAGGAAAGATTTGACATAAGAGAAAATGTGATGGAGCAACCACTTTTAACACAATCGAATATTAATCAAATTTGATAGACAAGAATCTTTGTCCAATTGGGTGACAGATAAGATGAATTAAACTTCTTATTTGTTTTTGGTAGAATCGTCATCCCTCGACTTAAGTCCTTTAATAATGGGTTTTTGTCTCCATGCTTTACATATTGCTCTCCAAATATTACACATACATAAAATCGTGAATATATTTTATAAACTAGTTACATACATTGTAAAAAAAAATTCACTTGATAAACTTAAACGAGACCAAACCAATAGAATAAACAATGAATACTCAACCCAAACAAGAGAAAATCACATGATAAAAACTATGAAAAAACGACTGAAAGTTTAGAAAAAAATAGTCCTTAAATCCCAAGAACCCAATAGCTGTGGAGTTTGGGAGCTGAAACTCCGTAATTGGTCGCTTCCCAAGTTTAATACTTGCTTGAAATTTACACATATCTACTAGGGTAGTTGGTTTGGACTTCGCCTAGATGTTTATGGATACCCAATATATGATATCATCTCATTACATTCTAGACCAAAATCTCCAAATTCCTAAAAACCACATAACCTGAACAAAAAAGAAGATGAACCAACAACAAAATACCAATCCATAAGACTATGCCTGAGAATTTAAACCGAACCGAATCGAACCAAGATTTGGTCAAATCAGTTCGATTATTAAAATCAATTTCGGGTTAATCGGTAGGTTTTTAAAATCAATTTCGGTTAGTAATTCGGGTCGGTTCGGTTAGGTTAACCGAACGGTTAACCGAAATTTATTAATTAAACAAATAAAAAAATCCTAAACCTAAACAATCACTCACCACCGCTCTTCTCTTCTTCATCTTCTTTGTCTCCTTCTTCCTTCTTCCTTCTTCCTTTTTCATCTTCTTCTTCCTTCTTCATCTTCTTCTTCCTTCTTCTCTCCTCCGTTCTTCTTCTCCGCTCTTCTCCAATCTTCTTCTTCTCCGCTCTTCTTCGATCTTCTTCTTCTCCGCTCTTCTTCGATCTTCTTCTTCTCCGCTCTTCTCCGATCTTCTTCTTCTCCGCTCTTCTCCGATCTTCTTCCTTCTTTTTCTCCTCCGCTCTTCTCCGTTCTTCTTCTCCGCTTCTTCTCTGATCTTCTTCTTCTCCGATCTTCTTCTCCGCTCTTCTTCTTCGCTCTTCTCCAATCTTTTTTTTTTCGGTTCAATTCGACACAAAATTCTTTTTCGGAATTAACCGATTACCGAACCAACCCGAACCGAAATTCAATTTCGGTTATTACGGTTCAATTTTAAAATTCTGTCGGTTAACCGAAAACCGACATAACCGACCCGAACCGACCGTATAAACCGAATTCCCAGCCCTACATAAGACAATGGCCAAGAGCAAAATCAAATGAGAACCAACCATAGAGCTAAAAAAACCAAAACTTAAGTAAAAATGAAAAGTAGACAAAGAAACATGATAACACAAAGACACAAGATTCAGTGGTTGGAATATATTTTTGTCTTTTGATTCATTTGAACCTAAATCTCTACTAATTAAATTGACAGATTATTTTAGATATTTGGTAAGCAAAACAGAAAACTATTCCTGATCGAATTTTTCAAACTTTTTGTAGTTGTAGAACTCTTTATTGTCGAATTTGTTGGCAAAGAGTAGCTTATAAACCTATCTTATACCTCACCCAAGTTGCCTCTTCTAATCTTCTTTCTCTTCCTTTATGACTTTCGAGTTTTGGGCCTGCAATTTGTGGATCCAATCAGGTAATTAAGTTAATTAACATAATCTCCCCCACGTGTCCACTTCTAATTAGTCCATCAGATATGTAATTACTAGTTTATCAAAAAGGCCCACATAGGAATTCGTTTAAGAGAATGGGCCCATTATCGGTCCCTTCTCTCTCATTCTCTTTTCATTTTCGAGAGTGCTAACTTACGCCGAAGGTAATATCGTACAAGCGAAGAAGAAGGAAGTATAATATTATTGAGGATAGGCGTATTTTAGCCATCCGCCATATCCATCGCTCTCGTTCTTCTCTGCTCATTTTACTATAACTACGATCTCTTTTTCTGCATTCTTATTTGATCTGGTTCGCATTCTTTGCTGATCTTCTCCATTTTTCGTTTATCTCTTTAGGTTCTGCAGTTTTCGATCTCCTCCTTTTTCTTAAGATGATTTTGGGTTTGATATTTATGTTTTGTTTTTTGTTTCTTAATCAGATTCAATGGCTGCTCCACCTGCAAGGGCTAGAGCCGATTACGATTATCTCATTAAGCTTCTTCTGATCGGTGATAGTGGTACGTTTCCCTCTTGTTTTTCTCTAGGGATCCAAAACGATACAATTGATAAAATTGTATTCACGATTCTTATCATTTTCAATTATTTTGTTTAGAACCGATCTAGTTGTTGAGACATTACTAAAATTTGTGTACTCGTTTGGAAACTTTTATTCTATGCTCACGATCTCTGTTCCTTTGGGATTTGAAAACCGTTACATGTTTCAAATTTCGTTGAGAATGGTGTTTTGAATCTCTTGTCACTTAGGAATTCACACATTTCTTGTTACAGGTGTGGGTAAAAGTTGTTTGCTTCTAAGGTTTTCTGATGGCTCCTTCACCACTAGCTTCATCACCACTATTGGGTTTGTATTCTCTTAACCATGTAAAGAGATTAGTGACTGGAGTCTTCTTCTTCTTCTTCTTCTAAATTTATCTCTGAGTCCGTTCTCTTTGGTTTTTGTTGCAGCATTGATTTTAAGATAAGAACGATTGAGCTTGATGGCAAACGTATCAAGCTCCAGATTTGGGACACTGCTGGTCAAGAACGCTTTCGAACCATCACCACTGGTAAGTGAGATATGAGTTGCTTGTTCTATTAGTATACTTGACATACATTTACCCACTGGTAGATGCTGTTATCTGTTGTTAGTAGCCCCATGATATGTTTTTGGAGATATTTCATTGTTAAGGTTGATAAGCTTCTTTCATGGCAACAGTAGTTTGAATAATTAATCCTCAATTCTTTGCTTTTGATTTTGCAGCTTATTACCGCGGGGCAATGGGCATATTACTGGTGTATGATGTCACAGACGAGTCATCCTTCAACAGTAAATTTTCTTCTGTCTACAGTCAGATAGTATTTTTGGTCTTACATCTTTTGACCTGTTTTCTAAACCTCATTGCAGACATTAGAAACTGGATTCGTAATATCGAACAGCATGCTTCAGATAATGTCAACAAGATCTTGGTAGGAAACAAAGCTGACATGGATGAGAGCAAGAGGGTAAAATACGAACTAGTTCATACACAATGACATTACCTGAATTCTTTATTCACTACTGATAGCGTTTTTGGTCCTTAACACATTTTTCAGGCTGTACCAAAATCAAGGGGTCAAGCACTCGCTGATGAATATGGAATCAAATTCTTCGAAACTGTAAGCCATTGTCTCATGAGAACAACTTAAACTACATTTATCATGTTCCTTTGCTTAGATGGCTAATAAGTCACTTCACATCTCAGAGTGCCAAAACAAATCTAAATGTGGAAGAAGTTTTCTTCTCAATTGCAAAGGATATAAAGCAGAGACTCGCTGACACCGACTCGAAAGCAGAGGTTATAACTTATTTGTTACGTTCTACTTAAATCTTTTCTTTCACTTCACATATTTTTGTCCAGTGAACTTAACACAAAACCTCTTTTCGTTTGCCATAATTTCATTGGTCATTACAGCCTGCAACGATTAAGATCAGCCAAATAGACCAGGCGGCTGGAGCCGGACAGGCCTCACAGAAGTCAGCATGCTGTGGAAGTTAAATAGTCCCAAAGTCCTAAAGTTGAAGTGGAGATCTGTCTTGGGTGCTTTTGTAATTTTTTTTTCTGATGATGAGATTTGTTCTTAACTGGTCTTTTTTAGTTTGTTCATGAGGGTAATAGCAGCTTGAAGAAATCATTCGTTCTCAGACAGATTCGATATCTCTGAAGCTGATTCTGTGTTTAAATTGTTAAACATAACTCTTATTTTATGCTATCACTTTTACATAAATACCTTCTATAGCTTTTCTCTCTTATGATAATTGATACACTTCTAAATGTTTTCTTTACATAATTAAAACCCAAAAAAAACAAAATTTAATTGAGATCCAGCAAAATGTTGACAATTTTTCAATATTTCCACATAAAATCATACATTCAAAACGATCGTTCTTCTTTGCCATAGATCCGCTGAAGTTCTCGAGTAGCCGCTTGGAATGATTCTGAATGAAATCAAAAACAGTACAGTCAGAAGAAAGATGCAAATCAGTACATCATTGAAATGTCAGAAGAAAGATGCAAATTGATGAAGAAGACGAAGATTGGACCTTTCCAAATGCGAAATGCTTTCTGGTTGATAGGAGAACCAAATACAGCCTGAATCACGTCAAACAGCATACTCTCTGGAGTGTTCCTCAGTTCCTGAACTATCTGGTAAATCGTCTTCCCGTTTTCAAAGTATATATGATTGTTTGGATGCTTTGTTTTACATCCAGCATGCCTCTCGAATGCATACGCATTAAGCACCTTGAATGATTACAGTCGAAGCAAATTATTAATTGGAGACTTTTCTGTAACAACAACAAAAAAACGAAGCTTTGTGTTGACTTACCTTTGTGAAATCACAAGTTTGACATCCACAAAGGTAACCCGATCCTTTGATGACTCCTCGAAGCTCCTGATTATAGATTGTTTCAATGCAATAATAAAAATCCAAGACTTTAAGACAATTGTAAGCTTACAGATAACAAGCTGAGCAATTTAGCTTTGTACCTCACGTGATAAGGAAACATACTTCACAGGAACACCATCGAGCATACCAGTTGATATTAAGCTTCTAACGTTTGAAGGAAAGCTCGTGGAAGCTTCCTTCTTTGATGACTTAGCCTCTGGTTTGTTCTTTGGAAGAGATTCCAAACTTGGTTTAGCCACTTGTTGTTCACTTACAACTCCACTGTTGGTCTGTGAACTTCCAGTTTCTTGGCCATAAACCATATCAGATGTTCCAATTGCGTCTTGAACATATGACTGATAGTTTCCAACCACATTGGAAGTAGAGCCAACACCATGTTCATCGTTAATTTCACCAAATGTGATCCCATGAGAGTCCTCATTACCATAAGGATGACCCGCCAGTGCAAAATTTATAAAGCTGCTCTCATTTTCTCGACTACAAGCTTGGATAGAAGGTGACTCAATTTTCCTTTGACTATGACCGTCTAAAGTAACATGTGTACTCATCGTTTCCTTAACCCGACTAACTGGAAGTTTCCTAATTCCATCACCAGCAAAACAATTTCCAGTAACCTCAACCCCATTTGATATCGACAGTTCAACAGATGTGTCTTCCAAATAACTCTCTGTCAACTTAGTTTGGTGGTGGTGATTACCAACTTCCGTTCTATCTCTGTCACCAAACAGAAGAGGTCTTGGCATTTCAGCTCCTAGAAGCCGATCCATGAACTGGTTTGAAACAGATTGAAAAACCGATGAGCTTTCCCACAAAGGAAGACCTACATTGGATTTTGCTAATCCTACTGGATCTTGTACAGCTTGTTTCTTGTTTGGGAACATCTCTGAGCGAGAAGAATCAACAAACCAAGGATTAGGACGCTTTGCATCGTCTCTTGTTGAATGATCATACACTGAATCTTCCTCACTTGTATGCTCGTTGTTCTTCAAAACCCAGAAACCTTTGCTTTCATATGACTGGAAACGATACAATTTGACCAAATCAAAAGTTCAGAATCTAAACCCATCAAGGAAAATACTTTATGAAACATAAAACCCTAATCCACAATTCAGAAGCATACCATATTCTCGCCCTTTTCTGCTTTCCAATTTTACCAAAACACCGTGATATTTAGATGCAATTCAATCCCTCACGTCGTTCAAGAGCTCACGTGCGAATCCAAGTTTCTATCTTCATCAGAAATTCGAATCTCGCAATATCAAACCTCTAAAACGAATTCATAGCAGGAAAAAGAAAAGGACTTCCGAGGGGTCCCTATGAGAATTTAGAAAGCTGAAGCTTTGATAGAAAAAAGGAATCTGTTTTTGAGAAGCGATTAAAAGATCTGTATAATAGAATTTGAAACCTAATCGTTCAGTGATAAAAGAGTGTTGAAATTCTGAAAAGAAAAGAAAGAGATTGAACGATGACAATCGCCGTAAGGGTGAGGTTGAAAGATAAAAAATTTGGTACCTCGATTAATTGCTGGAAACTCTATTCACCGGTAATGGAGGGCGTAATTTCGCCGGCGAAGAAAATAGGAGCGATGATACGGTGCGCGAGAAACACCCGAATTTTGCTTCTGCTTTGTTTTTTTTTTTAAAGAAAAAGCAGAAAGCAAAAATCGCATGATCTGATGTTACGGTTACCACGAAGCTTATCTTACGCGTGTTGAGTGATATTTAATCGTGACCGTTCATCTTTCTCAAAGAGTTTTTTTTTTTTTTTTTCCGACATAAACCGACTTTATTAAGCCATTGGGCAATCGTTTATTACATAAGCAGCTAAAAAAGATAGACATGAATGAAAAATATGTCAAGAGACAATAGGATCAGTTAAAATGTGTTTGCTTAAAAAGTCAGCACACTCATTAGCCGAACAATAACAATGTTGAATCTCAAACTTGCAAAACATAGGCCGGCATTGGTTAATCCTCGCAAGTAGGTGTTGTAATCGGTAATTGGTGCCACAACCCAAGATAGCATTCGTAAGATTCACATTATCACCTTCAAAGATAACGGACTGATAGTCCAAAGCCATGTCGATTGTATAGCCTATAGTAAAATATTACCTTCAACTTCTTCCACACTAAAACGTCCCATAAAAGCACCCATACCACAATACAAAACCACACCAAAATGATCACGTATAATTTAGCCGAGGTCAGACGATCCCAGACTATAATGAGCAGCGCCATAACTACACTTAATTGTGCTTGGAGGTGGAACCAATTAACGACTTGATGATTGTAGATGTCTGTGCACTTGGGGAGGAGATAAGTCAGTAACTGCTCTTGCACAACATTCCTTAACATCCATCCAAATTGTATATTCTAAATCCAAGGGAGAAATAGATTTCTGACTATACATGAGACTGTTACGTGATTTCCAAATTCGCCATAATGTCTAAAAAGGTAAATATCATGCCTCATAAGATAGTGTATGATCATCATGTATGCAGCACAATGTCTTAATCTTTTTTTATAATGAGAGCGATGAATCACATAGAATATGTGTTGGAACTTCAAGTGAACACCATATGGAAACAACATATAAACAATTGAAAGAAGCATGGTTTGTGGTTTCAAAGTCAAAGCAGCAACGGAGGTAAGAGGATGAACAAGATATTGTTCGTATGCATAAATTGTCAGCAACACCCAACGCTCTAGATAGCATTCACCACAGAAAATGTTTTAAGTTTTGGAGCAATATCAAGATGCCAAATTTTATCCACCAATGCAGGTGACTGGCTTAGCGGGACTTGGTGATCATATTGGGAATATATACATATCATAGCCAACTTGTATCCTGACAGTATAAAGACCATTCAGTCGATAATTCCAAATGTGAACATCAGCTGATGGGATCGATAGGAGAAACACTTTATAAATATTATCTCGGTCGGAAGGGTCAATAAACTGTGCCATCTTGTCGTCATCCCAATGATCAGTATGGGCATCGAGTAAATACAAAACAAGAAGACTTGGATTAACCGCATGAAGAAGAAGCGGGTGCCTAGGTGGTAACAAAGGAAGCCAATTATCTCTTCCCAACATGGTATCTTGACCATTACCAATACTGAGATGTGTTCATTTCTTGAGCAATTCAATGATATATTGCAAAGAGACTCAGCCATAAAATAAATATGTACGTCGTGTAGAATGAAAAATGGATTGAAAGGAAAGTACTTAACCTTAAGGACCCGATAAAGAAGACTTGTTGGTCGCTTAAGCTTGGTTAAATTGTTGTAATTTTTGGAATCCCAGTCCTCCACTCTATTTAGGTTGACTTATCTTCTTCCAGGATACCCAAAATATCTTTCGTTTATCTAGTGTAGAACCCCACCAGGACCGTGAGATAAGTTGATCAATCTTCTTACATAGGCTACCCGACAGGCGGAAACAAGTCATAGAATAAACTGGCATAGCACACGAACTTTCCTCCACCACTTACTTGCGAGATGCCAAGCACATCCTTAATACGATCGCATGTAAAAGGGAAAACTCGATGTTCAAATGTGATAGCTGATTTGTCGTAATTGATCACCTGACCTGAAGCATGTTCATATGATGTAAAGATACGCTTTAGATTACGAGCATTATGGACATTCGCACGAATGAAAAACAAAGAATCAACAATAAATAGTAAATGTGAAAGCATCGACACTAGTCATGCTATTTGTAGCCCACTTAAAGCGCTTGTACTCTGCCCGTGTGTCAACAAATTACTTAGTACATCCGAACATAGTAAAAAAAGGTAGGATGACAGAGGGTCGCCTTGTCGTAACCCACACTCCAGCTGAAAATGACTGGACGGACTCCCATTGATGAGGACTGAGAAAGAAACCGAGTGTACACTAGCCATAATCCAAGTACACCTCAGCTCACAAAAACCTTTCTTACACTACACAACTTCTAAAAAGCCTCACTCTAGTCTATCATACGCCTTACTGATGTCAGTTTTAACAGCCATGAACGTCTTAGAGGGAGTTTGTTGATGTCGCAAAGCATAGAAACATTCATGTGCTAACATCACATTGTCTAAAATGTATCATTAGGATATAAAGGCAGCTTGAGATTCTGAAACTAGTGACGATAACAATGGCTTGAGACGGCTAACCAAAATTATGGAGATGACTTTATAAATAACATTACATAAGCTTATAGGCCGAATGTCTACCATTTTTTTAAGGAGAGTCAACTTTCGATATAAGGCATATGTTTGTTAGATTCCAATCATATGGCATCTGACCAGAGTCGAAAAACTATTGGACTTATACGGTAAGAGTATCACCCAAAATAGGTCATAACTGTTGGAAAAAAGCCATTGTAAATCCGTTAAGACCAGGTGCCCGTGTCGCCCCTATACTAAATACTGCCATTTTAACTTCATCAGACGTAATTGGTTTTATAAGATCATTATTCATTGAAGGCGTGACAACATAATCCGTTGAACGCAACACAACAGGATGAGGAGCAGATAATGAGCTTATGAAAAGTGTCTGGAAATAATATATAGCTTCTGATGCAATATCTTGGTTCCCGTAAATATTCTAGCCAGTAACACTTTAGATATGAGTGAGCCAATTCCGTGCCACCCTATTTTTGTAGTAGCATGGAAAAATCGTGTGTTGCGGTCACCTTCGTTAAGCCACTGCACTCTGCTTTTATGCTTCTAATACATCTCTTCATCCGTATACGCTAGTTGTAGTTCCTTTCAGAGATCTTGCATTATGACAGGAGTAACATTATGATCAGATTGGGCGTGATCAATATCACATGTCAGTTTCTTGATTCGAACAAAGGAATTGGTAGGGTTCCTCGACCTCCACTGGGAAAGTAAACGTCTACATATTCCTAAGCGAGCAACAACAGGTAATTGATCACCAGATGCGACACCAACCATCTTTAATAATGTCAGCGATCTCTGGTTTACCACATAGTCGTTTATCAAAGGTGAACCTCTTATTACCTTGATCATTGTCATATCTAATTTTAACTACACATGGTCGATGGTCTGAACCAGCGAAAGACAAGTATTCAGACTTAGAGGCAGAGAACATAGCTCGCCATTCATCATTTCCAAAGACCCGGTCTAACCAACACTTCACAGTATAATGTCGACGTTTTCCAATCCAAGTTATATTATCACCTTGATACGGTATGTCTCACAGACGACACACCTCAACCATTTGACGAAAATCCCGACAACTCGCATTATCACGTTGGTGACCTCCCACTTTTTCATGTGGATGCAATATCTCATTAAAATCACCTTAAGCACTGTAATGTTTCCCAAAAAGGGGCCCGTTCACTTCGTTCTAGCGGACCGTAGACACAAGTAAAGTAAAAGGAAGACTCGTTTTTATTTATGTGACAATCGATCATACGTACATTTGACATAATTACAAAGACCGAAACTGAGTTCTTCCACAACATAGCTAAGCCACCACTTAAACCATGGGGCGATACACAAACAACAGAATCATAACCTAATAAAGCAGCAACATCGCGGACTACATTGTCGTTATTCTTCGTTTCCCCAAAAATAGTTTGTCCGGGGCATAAGTGTGAATTATGCCCTTTAGGCGTCGAGCTGTCAAGAACCCCTTCAAGCCCGGATAGTTCCAAAAGGTTGTATTCATGGTGATCCTGGTGGCTTAAGGCCCACCGTGCCCTTACCCATGTTTGTCAGAGTTTTCTCTTTGGCTTTCTTTTTCCGTGACATCAGCGTCACGTCCGTCTGGTCACGCATCACATCATCTTAATTACACGGCTCAGGACCACCGTGATTCTCATTTTCACCACCCATTGGCTGTTCACTTGGCCCAACGGAATCATCATTGCCTTGATCACCATCATCATTATCTTCATTCGAAGAAGGAGAAGGCATCAGCGTAAGGCTAGAACATTCAAATTCATCATGTTGGAGAGCGCCACAATGACCACAGAAGTTGCTTAATTTTTCAAATTCCAGAGACAACATTTGTGGCTCTGATCTGAAATTGAAAGTACGCTCAAACTAGAGCGGGTTACTCACATCCCACATTACACGAACGCGAACATACTCCACCAAAACCATACTGGCATCAGCGAAGTCTGTCTTCACAAAAGTACCAAGGCAATTCCCAATGAACGGGACCATTCGAAGTGAAAAGAACTGGAGCGAGATTCCTTTGATTTGAATCCAAAAAAGAACCTTTATCGGACCATCAACAGGAACAAAAGGGTCAGAACACTCCACCGATAACATCTAGTCGTTAAAGGACTAGGGGCCTCCTTGAAGGATGTTCATCATTGGCGCTTCAGAAGTGAAAATCAAATTGCAACGTCTTATTCGACAGGATCTAGCCAACAACATTGGTTCCAATTGTCCAAAGGAGCGGCAATGTCGTTAACATGGCCCGGAGATTCTGCTTTCGCAGATTCAAGGGACGCACAATCAATGAAAATCAGTTGTCTGTGATGGCATTAGCACACAACTCCAATGGTAAATCAATTGAGGGTTCCACCACACTCAAAGAAATCGCTTGCATCTGCTTCTTCATCCCAGAAGTCGTCATCGTTTTCGTAATGTGATTAACGCTCCAAAAACTGTAAAAGTAATAGAGAAGACGCATGGGATTAAATAGATGAGTCACACCATCGGTTAACAAATCCAAACCCCTAGGAAAACCATCGGCAGTTGAGAACGAGCAAATCTCGATAGTAACCGTCGAACAAATCGAATCGTTATATTCTCTCTCTAAGAATTTCTCTCTCTAAAAATTTCTCTCTCTAAAAATTTCTCTCTCTAAAAATTTCTCTCTCATCTCTTGTAGTAACCATTACTTTTTCATCTTTCTCAAGGGTTATGGGCACCAACTAATCAGTTCAATTTTCCATATAATGCCACAGTATTTATATTAAACGTGACATCCAATTTTAATTTGATTTTTCGTTACGGGTATTCATAATTAAAAATGGTTATTGAAATTTGTGCGCTAATAAACATAAATCTCCCTTTTTTGGTCAGGAATACTCCAATTGAAATTCGTATATATATACATCATGTAAACAAAGCATTTTTCATTTGCCTCCGGTCTCTTTTTTTTTCTCTTTTTTTTTTTGTCACGTTTTTGCCGATAGTCTCTAGTTTTGATCACTCGGTCAATATCTACAGGATAAGTTGAATAAAAAAAATATCTACAAGACAAAAAGATAATTCGATCAATAGATATTTGTGAGCTCTTAACCAAAATTTAAAGTGTTGGTCCAATGTGGTTTCTCGACTCAGCAAACTATAAATTTCGACTAATCTAATTAGGAATATAGAAAGTCACATGAATACTTTTGTTTATGTCACAATATATATGCATATTCTAACTCATACCAGACATCCCAAGATTTACTCAACTATTCGACCACACTTGTGGGAGCCATTTTCCAAGAGGTTTCAATCATCTTTGGATTGGTAAGACCACAAGTTGAATACTGAGATTAGATGAAAGGAAAAAATGGTTCAGCACTCAAGAATCAAGATCTTCATCTGATGAAATCCAAGAAGGAAACGTGATAAAAAGATGTTGATTACGAGAGATATTTCATCATCGACTAATAATAATGGAATCTAAAGGATTTATGTGTTTAGCTAAGATTGTACTAGAGATGAGCTAGTTGACAAAATAATAGAGTGGGATTTAGTAGATAAATTTGAATCATTGATTTAGACACAAAGAGTTGATATTCATCATGATGGTTCACAAAAAAAAACACTTTCAAATCTTACACTTATGGACATGTTTCAGATTTCATGGACTTTGAAGCATGAAACTGTGATTAGCTTATTCAAACTTCAAAAGAATTGTCGATGCAATAAAACACCATTTTATCAGGTCGGGTTTATTTAACAGTTCAGGACCGATTTGTCTTTAACTATACTTTTTTTTGTTCTTCTTTTGTATATTTCAAATAAAACCAATTGATGATAAATCAAACTTAAATAAAATATATGATAATTTAACGTCGGCGCCACAAAAGAGATGCTAAAGATATATATAAGAAATCCTCAAATGGTAAGTAAGAAATATAATTCAACCAAGTACAGAAAAATTTACAATCTATGAAAGATTCCTATATCTGCAGATGTAAGTAAAATCTAAAAATATTAAGAAAAATTCAAAGAATGAATAATAATACAAACAAATATATATTCAGATCACCAAAAATCAATAAACTGTTCTTCCAAGCTCCAACTTAAGATTCAAATTCTCCACCATCCCTAAACTCAGATCCAAACACGCCACTCTCTTCCCACTGCTCGATTTCTTCAACGTCGTCACCGTCGGTTCCGGCAACAAAGCGCGTGTAACCAACGCGCCACCATTCTCGTTTCTGTGTCTTCTCATATGTCCTCCTAAAGCTTGTCCCATAGGAAACTCAACACCACAAATCGGACAAGGATGCGATGTCGATTTCGTCTTCTTCATCGTCATCATCAAACCAGACGATAAAGCTTCGTTGTTAGGCTTCTTGTGACTCGCTCTGTGTCCACCTAACGCTTGAAACGAATGAAACTCCTTCAAACACGTTTTACAAGTGAAAACGCGTTTTGAATCACCGACAACGTTGTTTTCTTGTCCAACTCTTGATAATAGCATCAAACAATTCGCTGCTGAATTAATCTCCGATATTGCAACCATTTTTGCTTCTTCTGATTATAAAAATAAAATGAAGATGATTTGTTTTTTCTTTTTGGCTTTGTGTGTTATGTGGCTTTCAGTTTGTTTTTGTGAATACTGTGAAGTGTTTGAGATGTATTTATAGATATCGAGTTTGGGTGGACTCAAGACGTGTACGAATGACGAAAATACCCTTGTGACTTGGTGGGTAAGGAAGTGGCAACGAGGAGTGAGGTATAATCGTAAATAGATAGAAACAAAAAGGGTAAAAATGGAAAGGCGAGTTATGTGGTCATGATTTTCGACACCGCGTAGTTTAAAAACGAAAGAGTCAGTTTTCGTGGGGATGAGAATCTTCTTCGTGCTTTCTCGAACCCTTTTTTTAATTATTATTATTATATTTTTAGATATTTTAATTGATTACTACACAACATGAACTAAACTGTGTTGTTGTTTGATTGATTTCTATACACTTTCTTTTATTGACCACTCGCAGCTTCTTATGCTCATCGCCGTCTTTCTAGATATATATGAATATTATACTTCTAAATCAACGCCTTCTAGATTTAATTTTCTTTTTGTTCAAATAAGACAGATAACTCTACTTATTTCTACTGATCATTTAGTAGACTTTTAAATTTAGTTTCTATTTTGATATTATATATAATTACTAATATTTTGATATTTATTTTTTCCAAAATTTTAAATTTATTGATTATAAATTATATGTGGCTAATTTTAATATTTATCAGTATTATATCTCCCACATAATAATAAAAACACACATATTTTATTTTATTTTTTATAATTCAGGAGTTTTCAGATCTTATGAAAGAGATCTGAACTATTTTTCTGAAAAATGTGCAACCCATAAATAGACTCTATCTGCAGATATTCAAATGGATTGAAAGCATGAGTCCATATCCATGTGGGGTGACTATGAAAATGTGTTTTAGTTTCGCATAGGAGGGAAATCGAATGTATAAACTCTTTAAAATCTTAGGTCCACTCCTTACCACTTGACTACAAATTTTTTGTCAAAAATATATATATTTTTCTGTAATATATAATATTTATATGATTTTACACTATATTGATTGTGTTTGCATATTGATTTTATTTTATATTAAGTTTTTCTCGATCAAAATCCAATACACTTTTCAAAATAATAATACTGACGATTAATTTAATTTTAAGTTTTTCTGATGAAACTTTTTAGCACAACAATAATTGAGTTTTTAGCAGAAATCAAGTTACTCCACAAACTTACACTTTATCCCAAATTACTCTTACCACAGTACTGCTTCTATTTGGTTTGTTTTCATAAGTTTTACCATACAATTCCAACTAGTCATAATTTGGTTTGGTTTAAATTATTCTATAAATATATTATGTCTCTAGAATTTTGGAAAGTAGTACAGATTAGCCCTAGTACAGATGTATGAATCATGTACCATACAAAAGTGGAAGTTAGTAGACAAACAAAAAACAAAGTTTGTATTTGGTAATGTTCGAGAATGTTTTCTCAAAAACTGAGGTAAGCAATGAGCTCTTACAATCAAAATCCCAACTAAGGCATGACAAAACAAACACGCATTAAAAAGAGCGCGTGGAGAAAACAAAGTAAACAAGAGGATATGTACGGAAACTTGATTGAAACGTGGGAAGCAAGTAGAAGAGATAAGAAAATTATTTAAAATGACAGTGACGTGTCACTTCCAGTATCCTTTTCCACGCGTTCCAATCTTTCTTACAACACTTATACCTGAAGATTCTCATGTTCACACTTTTCTGATAACCGAGAAGAGTCTAAACCGAACTTTAAACCAACTTTTCGTAGATAGGATATAACCCATATTTAAATATCCGGTTATCAAATGATAAAAATTAGTAATTTCGTATTTGAGAAAAATTATTAGGATAATTTTTATCGAGTAGAAACCATTAGATTTCGACTATATAATTTTCTTGTGTTCACACTTTCATTATTTAATTCATATTATAATTCAAGTCAATATATAAAGTCTATATTTAAAGCTAAGTTTATAAAATTGGACAAGTCTTGTATATATGGTTGTGAGTTGGTTGGTTAATAAGATTACCAACCAACGCATAAATGGATAAACTATAACCTAACTTGTTTTGGTTTTTTGTTTGACTGTCTCTCTCTCTTTGTTTATACGTCAAAGAAAGTTATTGATATCACTTCCAGAGTGTAAGACCAATCACAAGAAATTTGTCTTGTCTTTCTTATTTTATTTTTTACTATACTTTTTTGAGAATTTTCGTATCTCAGATAAATGTTACTTTATTAGCAAATCTATCTACATTAGAAATGATTACATCATACCTAATGTAAATTTAACTCGCTTGTTGCCAAAATATTCAAAATAAATCTGATTATATAACTTTTATAATATCATAAGAAATATCTTAATCAAATAGATATTAGTCTACTAATTTTTTCTACCAAAAAATTATAAGCTCAAATTTATTTAAGAGAGTGATCTACACCTTAAACATGATTGGCGTTACTTACCAAAAACTACATGTCAAACATATAGTACTCTTACAATTTATAAAAATGGTTAAATATTTGCTTCTACATAATGTTTACCCTACTACGTAATATTTAATCTTTAAATCAAATATTGTCAATAATCTAATTGTTGTTAAAAGAAAAATATTGAAGTATAATAATTTTAGACAGATGAGCTAGTTTCCTTTGAGATCTTCGTTCATCTTTTTGGGAATTGATGGCGGGATAGTTATGTGTTCTGTTTTGGTTTAGTTACTGAAAGCTGCTGATTTGTAATCTTTGTTTGTCCTTTAGATTTCTCTGTTAGTTTTTTCTTTCTCTTTACTGAAATTTTTTAATTAGTTTGTTTAGGTTTAGGGGAGATTATTCAATTCTGATTTATGTAAACATTTGATGACTTTGACAATCATAGAATCTCATAATTTGTACACACTTTTATTGATTCCCACAAGATTTTATCAAAATCTTTTAACGATTCTTACTGATTTTATTACTCTGGATATATTTTTGTAGACTGTATTAACTTTGTAGAACTTTTTATTTGAGTATTGAAATTCTATTTAATTTTTTAAAATATTATAGGACATATAGTTCTTAGTTTCGTATTATGGTCAACATCCAATATGTGTTTGTTACTAATGTTCTATTACTATTGTTATACTTTAATGCTACGGTAGTGAAAATTTAAAGAGTTTAAATTTTGAAAACATATTTCTATGAAACTACTCTAGTATCGATATTAGATGAGTTTCAATAACATGTAATGCACCTATGTTTCTATGAAAAAGAAGCACTATCGTATTTTTTTATTTTCTTTGAAACTGTTTTTTGTTTTTTTCTGATTTTGAAAATCTCAAGGTAAGACCTATGATTTTGAAAGAGTCTGAACAAAAATATTCAAATTCTATAAACCAATAATACAAAACTCTAACATACTTATAAAGTTAGTTAAAGTCACACACGAGTTTCATTGATTTTTAAAAATCTTTAATCTAATAACACAAAACTTTTAATGATTCTCAACAAAATTTTAAAAATACCAAAACCAATAACACATGACTTTAATGGAGTTTTAGAAAATCAACATTGGATAATAATAAACTCTTTAAGAATTTAAACTTTTTAAAAATTACAAAACCAATAAACCCCTTGTTTGGTTTTTCGAAGATAGAGGAAAAAAGAAAGAGAGAGTGAGTAATGCTAAAATAACTCAACCAACTTAAATAGTCCATAATAAAGAGTTTCTCAATTGTCTTCTCAATTGTAGCCATCAAAGGGCGAAAGAGTCTATCTTTTACTTGTATAAGAGATATATTAATGGTTTCGCAGCCATCCTTGAAGAAAAGGATGCAACAGAAATCGCCAGTGAGATCATTAACCCCATACTCTTGCATGTGTTCCTCAATCTCTAGCTTTGGTTTCACCTAACGATATTTCATTAAAAAATGCAGAGCATCCTGATGTTGTCTCTGTATTCTTAAACAAAGGAAGAAAACTGCACACCACTCATTCATGGAGTTTCATGCTTCTTGAGAAAAATGGTGTCATTCATAAGTCTTCTCTCTGGAATAAAGCAAAATTCGGACAGGACACAATCATCGGCAACTTTGACACAGGTGATTCCCTAAAGAAGGGTTCCATTCTAGTATAATGTTTCATATATACGGGGGTTAAAATATTTTTTACGAAAAAGCATATAAATTTAATATTAAAAACATACCCGACGTTCACTCATAATCTAAAATTTTTATATCAGTGTTGCATTAGTCACTATCAAATACATGTTTTTAATACTAGAGATTGAGAAAATCATCAATTAGAAAATTAATAATACTAGAGATCGCGAAAATCATCAATTGAAAAATTAATGAATACAAAAATAATATTAAAACAAATTATACCTTTTTAATTCTTTCAATTACCAGTTACTTTTTAGCTAAGTTGTGTAACTTGAATATTAGTGGAGATCAAATAAATCATAAGTTTATTGATTTATTGTAAATAAACTTGGAAAATAGTTGAAGATGACCACAAAAAAAGAAAAATTAATTTTGATACCAAAAGAAGAGAAATATTGCCAAGTTGCTTTCGGTCCAGTGGTTAGGATAATCCAGCTAATGATTTGGCACCATGGTTCGATTCCTATCCGCTGTATTATGGTAACTTAAAAAAGGGATTATTGAACTATTAGATTAATTATACATATGGACTTATTTTTTATTGGGCTAAGTAACTTTTTATTAAGTTAGAGTTAAATTTATATTTAATGGATGTCAAAAAAAAATTAGAAAGAGAACAATTATTAGAAAAATTAATAATATACAAATAGATTTTTAGAAATTTATGGGTGTACCAAGGATAGGTGGTCTTTGACATCCTTCCCTCACGAGTACCTCCGCCACTGATGATAATACTTTGGATTATAAAACATATGAATAAAATATAAATATGTATATTTAATGAAGGTGTGTGGCCTGAGTCAAAAAGCTTCAGCGATGAAGGATATGGAGAAGTTCCAGCTAGATGGAAAGGAGATTGTCACGAAGATGTTCCTTGCAACAGAAACTTGTGTTGAAAGAAACAGTTGTTGGACATACTTTTAATTTTCATGTAAACTATAAATATTGTAGCTGTATTATTTGTAGCTGAATTCCATAGTTTATTTGTATTTAGGAATATCACAACAACATGACCAATTTTATCACCAAGAAGAATTCTAGTTTCAATACATTTTTTTAACGTTGTTAATATGTGAAGCATTGTCCTATACAAAAGACCGAATCTTGTATTCATGTTTATCATCAACATAATTTTGTACATAAACCCATTTGATCTACTTGTTAGATAATTAGTAGAAACTAATTTGGGATAAAAAAAATTTCGCCAAAATATTTTAGTTGTATGATATATATAAGAAATAATATGAATTGTATATCAAACAAAATTAATAGAATATGAAAAATAAAATACCTAGAAACTATAGTGAAGATTATGAGAAGTGAATGACTATTGTTGATGCCAATTATGACTAAAAGGTAATGTATATATATAGTAGTGTGTTAGGGTTTTCGTAAAAAATATATTCGACAATAGTGCAAATTTTTTTTTTTTCTTACTTGATCAAGGCAATTCAACCAACATATATATAATGAGACACTGAAACATAATTCTAGATTATAGTGAATATGCAAATGGCTTTTAGTCTAGTAGCAGGTAGTAAGTCAACATAAGACATGCGCACTTGCACAACCAAAGATCGAGTTCCACTGCCTACATTATGTAAGAACTTGACTAATTGGCCGACCTGTTGTGGCCCAATGTTAAAAAAAAAATTATAGTGAATATTCCTTTAAATTAAAGTTATTATCGTGAATATTATAGTTTCTATAATTATATACACAATAAATACAGATGTGGAGAAATGGTACACGAATGTTTCATTATCAATTCTATTAATATAAATTTTGAATCAATTTAAATCTAAATTTTAATGAATACTATTGCTAAATTATAGCAACATACACCATTAGCCAACATGGCACAATAAAGAACATTAGTAAAGTCTGCAAGTCTATATGACAACAGACACGCACAAATACTATGCTTAAACAAACAACCCTACTTCATTTTTTGAGAATAGATCGGACTTTGTAAATTTATTGATTATTTGTAAAAAGAAAAAAAGGCAACCCATAGAAGTTGGGGAAAAAAACACCCAACATGATTGCCACGTGGACTTTATCAAGAACAAAAATGTTGCCACGTGGAAGTGTGAGTACTGAGCGAGAATTGGATGTTGCTTTTTGCGTGTTAAACCACTGACAAATATGATCTGAGTGACCAACCTAAAATTTGGCTCTCGTGTGTTTGGTTCTTGGGTTGAATCCGAAAACGAAGCGATGCAGACGAGATCCTCATCGTCACCTCAGGCTGACTCGGTTCCTCTCCGTGTCCAGTTTGGCGAAAGGCAGCTGCAGATTGAAGACTCCACTTCGTGTGGAGACAAGATTTTGCCTGGTTCGACTGCCGTTAGTCGGCCGCGATCTAGCGACAAAGCCATTGTCGATACGGTATGTGACCTAGATCAAGCAAATGTGAATCGTAATCTGTGCTTCTTCTTCATTAAAATTTTACTCAGTTTCTAAATATTACATTGAAATTTCATTTGGAATTGAAAATTGGTATGGAGGGGTGTGTTAGTTTTCGTCTTTTTATGTACAGTGGATCAAATTAGTTATTGAGTTGTCACGGAGATCTTGACTGTTGCTTGAGAGGGTCACTATAAATCGTTTTTTGGATAGATGTTTGAGTTTCCGAAGATAGATCTTAAGAGTAAAAATCTCATCTTTCCTCATTGTTTTGTGGGCAGTACATGATCGAGCCAGGGACTGGTAGACAGTTTACATCTCTAGAAGCTGTTCACAGACACTTGGATGGAGAAGTAAATGACAGACGTTTGACTCGAGCAGGATCCTTCTTCAAGGATAAGACAAGGATTTATGAAGGATCAAGAACTAAACAGGTCCCCTGATATAGATTTGAAATTGCACAAGCATAGGCTTCCTTCTTCTTATATCAAATTCTGAAACCACTGTGTTTATGCTTTTGCAGAAGCACCGCATCATGGAATATGGCTCCAAGAGTTTCAAATTGCCCGAAGGATGGAGCGTTGAGGAAGTTCCGAGAAAAAACTCTTATCATATTGATAAGGTACTTCTGTAGAGCTTATGAGACAAGTTACATATGTTCAGCTAGATTTTATTTTTTGGATTTTCTATTGCTATTGTAGACCCTCTGCATAAGTTACTGAGTCACGTAACTAACAACCTTGTTTGGTTATGCTGGAGAGAGTTAAGAGAGAAGAGCAAAATTTTAGAAGAGATACCTCGGATATGTTAAGTAGTTTCAGGGTAGAATCGCTTGCTAATGGGAGCAATGGATAAAGAGAAGTGAGCTGATTTGGTTCTACTAGTAGCTTTTTCGTTTTTGTACTACATGTTCTTAAGACAGTTAGTATATATCTTTGCAGTATTATGTTGAGCGAAGAACGGGAAAGAGATTTCGTTCCCTTGTTTCTGCTGAGAGATACATAAAAGAAAACGGAATCTGTGCCAATGAGCAGCTTATTCTTTTAAATCATCCCCGTAAGGCATCTAAAGGTTTCACTTTACCTGATGGATGGATTGTTGAGAAGAAACCACGGAGAAATTCCAGTCATGTAGACAGGGTACAGATCTGTAGCTTTGGTTATTTATACTTGGTTTGTGTTTATGGTCGAGTCTTCAAAACCGTTAGCATTGTTGTTTGCAGTCTTACATTGAGCCAGGAACAGGGACGAAATTCCGTTCCATGGCAGCCGTTGAGAGATATTTGCAAACAGTTGGAAACAGTACAGTTGACTCGGTTTCTATGATGCAATCCGAGAGGCTTGCAGTAAGTTTCTAATATTGTACATAAATGAAGATTGGTCTTAAGCTTAACATCGTTTTTGGTACATGAGATGAAACCTCTTATTGTAATTTGTGTGTTTGATGAACCAAGTTCTATACCGATTTGACAATGGTTTCTTATATAACATGTTTCAGCTCCTTATGTATCGGAATGTTCCTGGATTTGAGACTGAAGTTATTGACCCAAAGCCGCCGGAGAAAGTGAAGTGGGTTTTTACTGGTCCAAGCGGAAACATGTTTAGTGCCAACATGAATGGTTCGGACGTCTCTAGCTCGGATAGACAGAAATGGTCCGAGGCGTTTGTTTCATTGATCCGAGACCGCTTTTAACCAAAACTGAATCTGGGGGTGTATTGTGTATTGAAATGAAATTTTAGGTGATTTTGGTTCTTTTTAAAAATCCTTTTATTGAACTAATGATTTCTAAATCACGTATCGAATTTTGTGTTATTGAATCTAAGATTTCTATAAAATCACTTGTTATTCAACCAATAGTTAATCTAAATCATATTAAATCTTTTGTTATTCAAAACTTAACAATTCTTATTTAAGCTACTTAATCAGATTTCAAAAGATTTTGAGTAGCTTTTAGTTGAAAAAATAACATCTCAAAACTCAAAAACTCACCCATACAGGTGGGATTTAAAAATAAAACAAAATCTCTCAACATTAATCTCTCACACATATGACGCCTTCATCTTCTTCCTTTACACATTTCTGGGTTCAACTTTTTTGCTTGAACAAAATGATTGCTTGTCTCTCTAATCAATCGTTTCTCATTTTTAAAAAGATTTAATCTCTCAATCCTTCTGGTCTCAAATCAAATCAAGGAAACGTTTTTCCTGAGAGATTGGATCTTCTTTAACAACAAGTTTTGACCTTTCTTTAATTCCACAAAGATCTAAAAACATCTTCCAATCACTCTCTTTTATCCAATTTGACTAGACAATATCTTCTTCAACTCTCGTGTATATATATACCAATCAAATCAAATCCCTAAAAATTAGAAAGCTTTTAACTTAAAAATTGAATCTTTTTGTTTACCAAAGGTAGATTGGGAATTGATGGTGATCTCGTGATAAACAAACCCGTATTTGAACGGAATCCGAATAATACATGGCACTTCCTCCGCCGTTAACAAATGGTGACGTTCCTATTTTCATTTTCATCATTCTTTAGATATTCTTTGCTTTTTTCTTCTTCTCTCTTTCATAGAAAACAAGAGAAATCTTATGTTATATGTATAGAGATAATGAATATGATGAAGAAACCTATCTACAACGGAGAGCTTTGTGCCTCCATGAAATCTTATCAAATCATTCAAATTACTTCATATCACCAATAAATCTTAAAGGAAATCTTACCAAATCACCAATAAAGGATTTTTTTTTTTTTTTTAAATCATACTGAAATCACCAAAACATCTTCAAATTCCTACTAATCTTCTAGTATTCCACCAAATAAAAAAACCCACCAAATCTTCTCAAATTTCATTTCCAATACACCCCCTTAGTTTTGGTCTATTTGTGTCCGATTTTATCGCTCTTGTTTACAGTTAACAAACTAACACTCGGTAGTCTCCCAAGTTGTTCATACTTCGGTTTAGTTTATAAGTGATCGGAATAACTGGTTTTGCCAGATTTCCATGTCCATATACACTGTGAACCGGAATTCGGTAATACTGGTAGGTATAGTAGTGCACTTATATTAAGTTTGGGATATTAAACCGGATGTTTTTGTAGTAAGGTGTAAATAATAAATAATGGTTACAAAAGTTTAGATTCTTTGAAAAAAAAAACCTTTTAAGATATCATACCTTGCCAAAAAACAAGTGGTTCAATTAGCTTACCCTTATTTTAGTTAGGTATCATATGGTGAGTTCGAATCCCACCCATTTCTAGTTGGAGAACTTAGGCTATGTATCAGGCCGTTGTCGATCCAATGAATACTTGTTGACAAAATAATAATAATAATAATAATAATAGTAGATAATATATTAAATCGAAACTCTAGTAATAAGGAATCAAAATCTATGATTGTAAAAAAATTTGAAATTTGTATAATGTTTATATATTGATTTACATTTGTTTTTTGGCGGTTAAATTGTAAAATATATTCATTTCAGAAAGAAAAAAAAATTGCATAAAATCCAAAAAAAATTAAAGTAACACATGAGAATAGTGAATTTATAATTTTGTCCTTAATGACCAAACAAAAATCCTAGAAATGTAATAACATTTATATTATTTGTCATATATTGTAAACTTTATACGAAGTCTTCCTGTAAGGAAAACTTCAACTTTGAAGTCTGAACCTTACTTAAATTTTTGATTTACAATTAAAATAATAATAATTATTATATATTTAAAAGTTTGATTACAAAATCTAAAAATAAACAATTATAAAATATTAAAAATAAAATTTCACTAAATGGTCAAATAAAATTAACAAAAATCAAACCACAAAGTTCATAAATAAACTATGTAATGGTTTACGGTTTAGGGTTATAAGAGATGATAATCATGTGGGATTTGTGAATTTTGTATTTGAAATATAGAAATGAAATAAAAGAGTTAAATTGTGCATATATTTAGAAAGTATAAGTATTTGGTCTAACATTTGTGAATCATAGAGAAAATATTTGGTTCGCGGTCTAGAATTTACGGTATATGGTTTAGGGGTTAGAGTATACTTTATGTGAAATCTACTAGTTTTATGAGAAGATTTCACGTGAAGTTTGCTCAATAATAATATATTTAATTTAAAATTCAAATAGTAATTATTATTATATACTTATAGTTTTGATTACAAAATTTAATAATAAACAATTATAAAATATTAAAAACAAAATTTCACTAAAACATGGTCAAATAAAATCAACAATAATCAAACCACAAAGTTCATAAACAAACTATGTAATGGTTTAGGGTTTAGGGTAATAAGATATAGTAATCATGTGGGATTTTTAAATTTTGTGTTTAAAATGTATAAATGGAATAAAAGATTTAAATTGTGCATATGTTTAGAAAGTATAAGTAATTGGTCTAACATTTGTGTATTATAGAAAAAACATTCAGTTTGCGGTCTACAATTTATAGTTTAGAGTTTAGGATATATGGTTTAAGAGTTAGAATAGACTTAAGTATACTTTAGGGGTTAAAAAGATTTCACCTCCTTAATTATATTTATTATTTAAAATTAAAATTATTATTATTATATGATTAAAGTTTTGGTTACATAATTTAAGATAAACAATTATGAAGTACAAAAAATAAAATCTCACAAAAATTTGGTGAAATAAAACCAACAAAGATCAAACCACTTAGTTTGTAAACAAATTATGATTTTAGGATTTAGGGTTTTAACAAAATGTGTTGGTAATTATGTGGATTTATAATTTTTGTGTTTAAAATGTAGAATTTAAATAAATAGTTAAATTGCAAGTATATTAAGAAGTTTTAATCTTTAATATAAGGTTTTATTTTGATCTTGGCGTATTAAATCAAATTTATTCGATTTGCGGTTTAGGGTTTAGAATTTAGGGTATAGTGCAAATTTCACGTGAAGTCTGCTTACAAAATAGACTTCTAGTAAAGTCTACTTACATAGAAGACATCATAGGAAGTCTACTTATAAAATAAACTTCATATGAAATCTACTTACAGAGTAAACATCAATTGAAGTCTACTCCTTAACTTAATTATATATCAATTAAGTTTTCGATTTAATCATAAATTAAATATTAAATTTATAAATTAATTAAAAATTGAACCATGTTAATTTCACCAAAATCATGTTAATTTCACCAAAACTAATATATTAATATCTTAATTAAAGGATTTGATCTTAACCAAAATTATGTTAACTCTAATTGATTTGGTCTTAACCAAAATTATGTTAACTCTAATTGATTTGATGTTAACCAAAATTAAACCAATTGATTTAGAGAAATTTAACCTAACTATAAAACAAAATTTTTACTAGAAGAAGACAAACAACTCAGCCACCTTCTTTCCCATCTCCCAACGTTAAACGCTCTTATCTTCTCAGATTTAGGTTTTCGGCGACTCCATCTCCGGCGGCTTCCATCTTCGGTGGCTCCATCTCCGGCAGCCACCATCAATCTTCTCTTCTCCTGTGTAATCTCGCCTATATTCTCCATCTTCTTTGTTCACATTCCAATCCATTCGGTTATCTTTTTTTTTGATAAAACATTCGGTTATTTTTTTCTCACCATTTTTCACGTTTTTGTAGGTTTCGTCGCCACCGTCTCCTCCTCTATCTGGCCAATGTCTTCTCTAATCTACGGCCAGCGTCGAATCCATTGACGGTTTACTTTAGGTACTCTTTTTCTTCATTTCTTTTTCTTTTGTTTTTCTCTCTTGTGGTTGACATCATTTTTTGTAGGTTTCGCCGGTTCTGGATCTGACGGTTCTTCTTCTCTCGTGATTGTTGTTGTGTTTTCTGGTTAAAGCTTTGTTTTTATAAACAGATATTCTTAAAAATTTGATTAAATTTTTTTTATTAATTAATTTTGCAGACATCAACAAAGTCTGCATTATCTTAGTATATAAAGTAGACTTTACCTGAAGTCTGCAGAATTTAAGCAGACTTCAGGTGAAGTCTGCGTGCTTACACAGATTTCCAGATTATTTTGGTCAAATAACTGTTATTTTGGTAAATTTCAAAACTAACCCTTTTAGAAAAAGTAGACTTTATGTGAAGTTTACATAAAAGTCAAATTTTTGGTTAATTGCAAAATTGACTCAGATTTCAGCAGATTTCATGTGAAGTCTGCTTTAATTTTTTTTTGTATCCAAACAAGAATGCGCAGACTTCACATGAAATATACTATCTAAATCCAGAAAGTTGGTCAAATGCAAAACTAACTTCTGTGCTAATTAGCAGACTTAACGTGAAGTCTACATGGAAAATAGACTTCACGTGAAGTTTACTCTCTGCAAATTTCTAAAATATGGAAAAATTAGCTAAATTTAAGTTAGGGATTCTATTTACCTTATTTAAATACCAAGAATGTCGAACTAAACCGTAAATCTTTACTCTTAGCTTCTAAAAGTACTGAAAAATCTAACTTTAAGAATTTGGAAAAATTAAAATGAAAATTAGATGGTTTTATAGATAGAAATGAAGAGAAAATAAAAGATAATGTGGTTGAAAATGAAGAATGAACATTAAGATGTCAAAAATGGGTAGATAAATGTGTTTCTAGAGTTTTGTTTTTTGTTAATGGTGGGTGAGAGAATTGAAGAATATGACATTTTGATAAATAAGTGAGATTGTATGAATATTTTGATTATTTTATATTTTTTTAAAAATAAATAATGGTATAATCGAAATTAGTTAAACAAACACGGGTATAATGGATAAAATTTTAGAAAGATAAAAAATAGGGTCATTTGACCAATTGACTAAAGTGAATGAGTAATTTGAGAAATAATCCCTCAATTTATTGGCATGAATCTAAATAATATAGGTTAAAGATAGTAGCTCGCGAGTGAGAGTGTTCGTTGGGTCGCATACCATGTGAGATCATATAACTTACCTTTGGTAGCCGGTTTATACAGTGAAACTGTAAATATGAAACAGTAAAACTGGGAAGTACAATGTGTACACGCAATCACAGCTTTATTTTCCCAAAATGTTAATTTACTTCAATAAAAGCGTGAAGTCAGTCACCTACTGCAAGATCTTATGCATTTATCTCTCATCTATTCTTCACTGTACATCACGAACACTCAGCCTTTAATAGACTGATTTTTTCAAATATATATACAGTACAATTTAATTTATATGTAGAGTTTTGATATAAGGAGAAAATGTATTTTTAGAAAAGTATTTCACTTCGTGACAAAAAAAAAGAAAAAAAAAGTATTTCACTCTGCATAATTTGTTTGATTAAATATAAATCTTTGTGGGAAAATTATTAAAGTAGTTAAATGTTTAGTACTAGAATTTTTCATCTGAATTTTAACTTTAATTTGAAATATAAATTAGAGTTTTATGGATCTAATTGTTAAAAAAAATTGTTATGTATATCCGTGTAATAAATGTATATTATATGAATTTACAAATATAAATATAATGTATTTCTTCTTTGGCATCGAATATTATGATGTGAATGAAGACTTTCAATATAAGAGTGCTATTTAATTCACTTGTAAATATGGGTAAGTGGAATTATTGGTTATTGAAATTTCGTATGGTATGATTTAACTAAAATATTGTGTACGTGCTACAAATTGTAATTGGAGTTCACGCCCAGAAGGACAAATAAGCCAAAATTAAAGGTGCATAAAGACTTTTCGTGAATTATTAAATTTGTAACCTCAAGGCACCATCCCAACATTGACTCTAAGCTATTTATTATTTCAAGGCACAGATATCACTATACCACATTTCAATGCCATGTATTTCGATACAATTATAAAGTTTTCGATGCAATATTTACAGTAACTAAGTATTTTTTTTCTTTTAAAAAATCACGCTAAACCAGAGTCAATTTGTAAAATACATAGAACCACTCAACTAAAATTGACTTAATTGTTTCTTTACTGAATTCTAAGCCATAAGAATCAAACAGTTAGTTATAGTTCTTATTTTGGCATATATTAGAAGTTTTAATAAATACAATCGACCAATCTACAATTAATAACATTTTCTACAAATTTACTAATCTTTTATATGAATTTTTTTTTGAAAAAACTAATAATATTTAGTTTTGTATCAATAATTTTTTGTACCTTTTTAATTTTATATTTTTATACAAAAATAGATGAACTCAAATTTGATTTATATTGAACCAAACCTTGTTCAAAAAATAAAATAAATCTAAATAAGTCTTAAATCAAAAGAAACAAAAAATTTAATCAGAAAAATTGAACGCGACAAAATACCAAAATAAATCCTAAAATTATGTATCCGAAAAATCGAATCCCAAACTCAAACTGAAATCGAATTTGTATACAATATATTATTATTAAATTTTAGTTTTTTATAATTCTTTCTGTTAAGTCTTTATTAATTTTGAATTTATATGTTGTATAATTATCTTAAATTGTATTTTAACAAAAAGGGTTGCTTTACAAATGCACTTTTAAGACTTTACTTATTTTCAAACATTTCAAAATCATATTTTTTCCAGCTTATAATGTATTTACTATTCTAAAAGCTTTCCCAAAATACTGGTCAAACTAAATGAGAATCATGCTTTTAAATTCCCAAGTAGTAACTATCAGATGATATTGTTATAAAATTAAGCCAGATTGAAATTAACCTCAAAAGTCACCTAGGCTCAGACTACAACAAATATATATTAACCCATGATGTTATACAAAAGAAATTTTATATAATAGTTAACCTACACAAGTCACAATGCTTACACTCATCATTCCCTATTCTTCTTTTCTTAATACAATAACCCAAAATAAGCTTGTTAGACTCCGTGCCATTCTGCTTCCTACTCATCAGACATTCGTGCCGTTTTTATTACACCTGCCCACCATTGTTTCTTATAGTCACCGACTTTGGTTTTCTTGGAATACACTTTGTTTGAACCGCCTCTTCCTCATCTTTCTCCTTCGTTGGTCCCATCCTTGAACTCCTAATTAATTGAATCAATTATCAATTATTATAACCTTCCAATTTCTTCAAAATTCTATTAAAAAAAACTTCTAAAATGAAGAGACATTTGAAAGACAACCCAAAACGTACTTTGTACAAATTTACCATTTTTAACTCATTGATCATCAATTCACGCCATAGTCAATTATTGTCATGTACGTGAAAATTCATTTTTTTAAAAAAGAAGCAAAATAGAACTGCGTGCCGTTTTTACCTGTCAGCATTGTAAGAAGAAGATCTTTTCAAAGTAGGAACAAGTTCCTTCCTAGTCTCAATTAAACTGCCGCTAAAATATTCCTTATCTTCCAATTGTACCCTTCCAAAACTCTTTAATTCCTTTTCTACCCTCTCGTCCACACTATTATCCCCTGCTCCTCGCGTTGTCATGCACTCGCTACGCCCAGTCAACGACAGCCCTTGATCTTTCAACAAAACGGGCCCACATTCTTTAAACGACATTGTACCGCACGATATTAGCTGCATTAACACAGCTGAAGCTCTCATTCTTCCACTTGATAAACTCTCCACCGTCCGATGTTCATTACTACTTTCGTTAGGACGTAATATCAGCCGTCCATCTGCTTTGATCAGATTCTCTAAAGTTTCAGGGCTTGAATCCGACGGTGGAGGAGAAATCTCGTCTCTGCTTAGCTCTGTGCTTTGATTCTCGTAACTCGCCGGACTTTTCACTTCTTCCTCTTTCACCGGTTTTCTCCGACGTCTTCTATCATCCGTTTGCGTTGAAGCATCCGCCGCGAGTCTTCGAGCTGACTCGGCACTCGACTCATTTGCTTTGTACACCTTGTATTCACTCAGATCAATAGAGCTCCACGACTGATTTCGCCGGCGATTTATAACCGCCGGGATTTCATCGCTGGAGTTTCTATCAGGGTTTAAAGATCTCGGATCTCTAAACGAAGTCGTTTCTAGTAGGCTTCTAGGATTTGAGATAAGACAAGAATCGAGAACCTCAGAGCCTTTGAGAACATATTCTTGACCTTGAACAGGGAAGATGAAATCATCCTCCGATAAATCATGCCATACAAATCCGTTTTTGTAGCTCCTGCAAACAAAAGAAAAACGTCAGAAGATCAAACGGTTGAGGATGATATATAGATCTGACGGTGGATAAGAATCGTTTACCTTTTGGAAGACCAAGAGTAGAGACTTGCCATGCCTTTGCCTCTAAGATCATTCAATCGGTTTATCACATCTGAGGAAAAAAAAGATTCAACCTTTAGAGCTGATTTTGAAGCTACAATTCGAAAATTTGCCGCCTTTTTCACTGTTACGTTTTAGTAATAATAAAGAGAAAAAAGCCAAAGAGAAAAAGAGATTTTGAAAAACCTTTTGAACTCGAAAAAAAGAAAAGCAAACTTTTAATTAAAGTAAGCATTTGTATCGGTTACGAAAGAAGAAAAAGGTGTGAAATTTTTCAAAAGAGAATTTGTGAGTTTAAAAGGTAAGAGATTTATGTAGTTACCTTTGAGATAGAGACCATCTTGAGAAGAAAGAGTGACTTCCATGAAATGAGGATGGTCAAGCTGACCATTGCGGCAAAGATAATAGACGACTGGGACTTTCCGGTTAACGACCGGTTTATGACGAGGCTCCGACCAGATTCGGTTACGGTCCGGACTGATGTCTTGTTGGTCTTTAGATCTCCTGGGGACCAAATAGTTATCTCCTGTTCCTCTGAACACTCTTGAACTCATCCTTTTGTTTGTGTGTTTTGTTTCTTTGCTTTGTTGAAAAAGATGACTAGAAGAGAAAATAGACGAAGAACACGAAGTGTGAGTCTGTGGGGAGTTATGTGAGATTGATGTTGATGGAAAGACAAAATCATTTGTTTAAGAGTTTGGATTTATAGAAAGTAAATAAAGAAGAGAGAGAGAGAGGTTTTGGTATTTGAAAATTGGGATGCGAGAGACAAAGAGCTAAGCAACAAATGAGACTTTGCTCTTTTCTTTCTTCTGGCTGAGACTGATAGAACCATATCCGTTTCTCAGTGACAGTAGAAAAGCATTTCCAAAGTCAATATAATTTAAATTCTGCTATGACTAATTTAATTATTTTGTGACATTTTTAGGATGTGTAGTTTCAAATTTGAATTTTTTTATAAGTTAGGTAAAGGCTCCTATTACGTTTTCTAATCTTCTCATTATTACATTGGATTATATATATGTGTATATATATAAGTAACTACACTGTACTTTTCGATCTCTAATAGTAAAACATTAAAGAAAACGAAGAAATGGGTTTATATATATGATATCAAAACATTTTAAAAGCATTCAACGAGTTTTTGTCAGTTTTGATAGTTAAAATAATACATCTAATGATTCTTGTTTAGTGGTTTGATCTCTAATATTATTCTTGGTAAAATATAAAGATATTTTAGACTATAGATAAAAATTTTGATTAATTGTTAAAAAAAACATTCAAATCCTGTCTTTTATATATAATATTAATACAGGTCATTTTGTACTCACTTGGAAATCAATATATTTTTAAAAATTGTGTATGTGTACAAGGGTTGAACAACAAAAGAAAAGTTATAAGTACTATCTATTGAGTTAAATATGTTTGATTTTAACAAAATAAACCAAACAAATTTGAATTATTTATTACTAGTAAGCATAAGAACATTAAGTATCCCAATTTAATATAGCAACAAAGTACAATTCATCGAGTCAATGGTGCTCTTTAGAGTCTTACAGTATAATACAATATTACAATATACTATAAACTTTGAAATGCTAATGAAGTTGACTAAAATAGTCCACTTAATTAAAACCCTTTTCATATATAACTACAAGTATGAAACGGCTGGTTTTAAATGTATTGTCGTTTCAAATATTTGTTTTTTGTGGCTCTATGCCACGTTTTTATAAAGCTTTGGTAAATTAATTGATTTTTTTATTTTTTTATTATCAAAAAAATCTTAGTTTATAAAACTGTTTAAAAAAGTTAGGAGAGGTAAGTTTTTCCTACTAGTAGCAAAATATTGCAGCTGATATATTGGTCTAGTCTAATGTATTAAAAAAAATAGAGACAAAATGACAAATTCATAAGGTGTTGGTCAAAAAATGCAGAATAGATATTCATAATCTACATTTAATCTAGTGGCAGACAGTAAATCTACTAAAGATATACAACCAGAATTGAATTTCACTGTTTATATTATGTAGAAATTTGACTAATAGATAGATCATTTATGATGCAATGTTAAAAAAAAATCACCTACGCTTAATTTGGGCGGGCCATAATGAATTAAACCCATGACTTGTTTGACCTATTTTCTAATATTTTAAAACTGAAGATTCTTTTTACATGTAAATGATTATGTCTTAATAAAAAAGAAAAAGGGCTATAGTTTGACTTTTAGTCTATACTTTATCATGACAGAAGTTCACGGACAATTGATACATGAAATGTGGCCCCTATAAGAGAGTTTTGTGATGAACGGTTGAGATCAAATCAAAAAAGATAGATGTTGATCACATCACTTGCAGTCTAATATGTAACATTTTGTATACGGTCACTGAAATTCCAGATATCTTTTACGACACATCCGACGGCTCTCAAAGATTTCAAAAGCTTCAATACTTATATGATTATATCCCAATTTTCTTTTTGTTTCTATCTTGTTTTTTTGTTCTTGTCTTATCTTCTTTTTACTGTAATTTTTGGGTAATAAGTTAAATTTATGGGTTTACATGTTAATCATTTCATTTTTATTGAGAGATAATTTCATCAATATTAAAAGGTGGAAATTCGAATTATTCGGATCCGATCGGATCAGATCAATCAAAAATCAGGTTATTCAAATTATAGAAAACCAGTCTGAAATAACCGAACAAAAAAATCAGGTCGGGTTGGATCGGAATATATATTTTCTTTTTGCAAAAATTCTAAAAAATCTGAAAAACCTGATCCGAATTGACCCAAACCGTCTAAAACCCAACCCGAATTCCAAAAAAATGATTATTTTCTTTTGGAAAAATTCTAAAAAATCTGATTTGATCCGAAAAACCCGATCCGAACTGATCCGACCCGAACAATACTACCCGAATTCTTCAATAAATTATTTATTGAACCAATTCGAATTTCAAATATGACTTGATCCAAATCGACTAAAATTTCAGTTCAGATCGGATCGAACCAATCAAGTTGGGTCAAATTTCCATCTCTAATTAATATATAAGTATATATATATGGACGAATTAGTTTTATTGACATCATCCCAAATAGGTGAGCGAGATCTTAGTTTATACAGGAAAGAGAAATATGTCAAAGAATACTTTTAAATCTATGAGGATTAGGGTTCAAACCGAAATTTGTGGTTAACAATAGATATATGGACAGCTCTGTATGGAGGTGAAGGAATATGAAAGGTGACAAAAATACGGTCGGTCGTCCATTTTAACGGCCAAATAATAAAAGTCACCCATTCCATTTTCATTTTCACGTGGGGACTCAAGCTATATAATTATTTACTATTATTTATAAAATTTTGACTGTTTTGATACAACCAATACATTCTTCCATTTATTGTTTTGCTCCAAACCTCTAATACGTGTTTCCTGGTCAGTCAATTATGTGTCTAACAAGTTACCAACCTGAAGCTCTCTTTCCCAACTGTTTTTTTGTAATTTCTTATGTTGTAATTCTAATTTATAAAATGTAACTAAAAACTCACTATTATTTTTAACTAGGAGATTTTGAGCAAAACCTGATAAATCTTTTGGACGAAGATCCAATTCTCCTAGTGATCGGAGAAATTTAGGTGAATACCCTTAAACAACTTACAATTTCATGAATTTTGTATATGAGAAAATCGATATGTGGTTTGGACCAACATGATAATTTTTTTTCACATGAAAATTATTAGCTCATAAGCACTTGGTTCTAATATATTGTTATTGTAAAAAGAAAAAAAAAAAGACAAAACATTAATGCAGGTAGGAAAAACACAAACAGTATGGTTAAAATGTTGGATGATAAATTATCCAAATTTTAATATTTTTGGACTGGTGTATTAATTTTACAGGTCTCAATTCAGTGGATGATTCAGTACTGTTCAACTTCGTTAAATCAAATTCACCAGATATCAAAATATACAAAAAAATGTGTAGTCGTGTGGGTGTGTTTGGGTATTGTGCGAATGTGAGCTTTGGGAAACAAAAAGTAATTAAGTAAGCTCTATCGATCTTATAAAGACACAAATGCTTAGCTTTCGCACCAAGTTTCTGTTTTTGTATTCCAAATTATAAGTTCAATGCATCTCATTTCGTAATTTCATTATCACACAAATCCTATCTAAATGCATGCATTATGTTGAAAAACAGACGTAAGAGTCTATGTGAAGAAGTATGTTATTGGGCTTTTAAAGTCCATATTGAAGTGGGCTGGATATTGCTCGGGTATAGTCCATAGATAGAGATATTATGCAATAATAGTGATCTCATATTTACGGATAACAACAAACTATAAAATAAAGAGTGCTTTTTATAAAATAATTTAAAATGATAAATTGAAAAATGATATATTGTAGAGTTGATTATTCGTTTTAGTATACGTGTTATAAATAGATTAAATAGATTGTATTGATGTAACGATATTAGAATAAGGGTGATGAAAGCCTTATCTCTCCACCCGATCACCTACCACGAAAGCTAAAGCTAGTGCCTGCTTAATTGGACAAACATTTTTTCTTAATTTTTTTTTTCAATACATAGCTATAACTCGCCGGCTCATTAATAAAATTCATGCATATAATGTAAACAATGAGATTCGATTCCTTAATATGAAATAGTATATGTTTTCAGTGGACTTATCACCTACCACTAGATCAATGTCACTTCATTTCTTAATTCATTATTATTAATGTATAATAACTTATTAAGAAAAAAGAAACATAAATTATTGTTACTCATATACATATGGTAAGTGACAAACTGACGATGGCGTGATCCTTCTTAATTCCATGTTAAGGTATAAATACCAAACTATAAGAGAAAAAAGACCATATAGTTACACTTAACTTGAACTTAAAAATTGAAATCTGACTTTATATTGGTTTTTTTTATGAAATAGCTAACCAGAAAATCTGGAGGTCTAACTCCATTCTATTATATATAGAGAAAACTAAACGATTTTAAAAATGAATTTAAATTATAGATCATATGTATTATTGATCCGGTTAATTAACAAAACATTAGCTTAACCAAAATTATTTTAGATAGATCGCTAGCAGATTTATTTATTTATTGTCAGTAATTAAATTGACAAAACTTGATCAAAGTTCATATTAAATTTTTTTTTTGTAATGGAGAAGAATCAGACTCCTAATATAAGAGTCGTTAGTCAGATCACTATTAAACTGAAAAAAATTCGACACCAACAAATTTATTTTTAAAAATTAAAAACTGAAAAGAATTCGACACTAACAAGTTTATCTTTTCAAATTAAAACAATGCGATATTTATCCAAGATATTTGATATGTATGGGTTGAGTTATTCATATGGTGAATTAGTGGAGTTCCAAAAGGAAGATAATATCAATACATTACGAGTTTACGACAAGACATAGTCTCATAATTAGCGGTGGCAAGGTTTTAGGATGTCGCTATACACGAATAAATAATCTTATCTCATAAACTAAACAAATAAAATATTATTCCATGTAATTTTGGTAAAGTACTAGCATTATTTTATAGGTGATGTAATAAAATTCCCATAGAATTAAAGATCACAAAACATGGCGTAAGAGAGAATGATCAATAGAATATCTATAGTCCTCGATGCTCTTAACAACTAGGCTTCGTTCTCTACACATGCGTGGATGGGTACATGATCTTTGTATAGTTTTACATAAACAGATAAGTACTTACGAATGTTGCATATATCTCAAGCGAATGGTGAGAAGTCAAATGAGTGTTGTGGAATGGTTATGTTAATAGTCACTAGCTTTACTTCTAAATATATATCTACAAAGTTGTGAGGGTTCAATTCGGTGTGGTTTTTGATAAGTTTTGGTTTATATCAAAGTCGGATCTATCAAGCCGAGCCAACAGAAGGTCCAATATATATGGTTGTAGACATTATAGAATTAAAGAATTCATCGATATGATCACTCTACTATTACGGACTTAGGGTTAAACGAGAACTTGGTTAACATATGTTAAACATCAACAACAAAACTTGATTAACAGAAAGATTTAAGTAGAAGTTATGAACTTGAAATAAGGCAAGTATAGACGTAACAAAAACTATTGGTCCAGACCATAAATCAATTATCCTCAACCGCGAAACACTTGTCATTTTCACTTGGCCATGTGCATTCACATGAGTTTCCTTGATTTCGATGAAATTATGGTGAAAAAGAAATAATGTGTTGGTATGCAATGTTGAAAATCTTATCCTACGTAAAAAATAATATAGGATCTCTACTGGTTGAAATTAGCAGTCCCTAAAAATTGAAATCTCAGTCGATTATATAAAAAAAAACAATCATTAGGGCTAGCTAAAAGCACTTGGTTAATATGTTCTTGATTAGGACGATGGAACAATGTATCTTTAAGATATATGATTACTTAAAAAAAAGAACAAAAGATATGCAGTTGTGACAAGAAAACTAAAGATATGTAACTCCTAGGGTCTAGTGCATATGTAGATATGATACTGAAGTTAATTATGATGTAACATGCAATGCAATCAAAACAAACTGACACTAAGTACAGATCATCATAGGATACTGAAGTTAATATGATGTAAGAAAAGAAAAAAAAGAAAAGAGAGATAAGTGAGGGACCAAAAAAGGTCTTATCTTAATAGTGAAGTGCGTGAGGCTTGGCAAGTCACGAGCCAAAGGAATTGAAGGGGAAAAAATCTAACTAAGTGGAGTGGCCATAAAGGAAGTGGTGGCGTCCACGTAACGCACTCTCATAGTTGTCTGCTTACTTCACTCTGATCTCTTCTCAACCTTTGGGTCCTCTATTACAAAGACACCTTCAAGTAAAAGAAAGAGAGACCAATTCTCGAATCCTCCAATTTTACATTGAATATGTCAACTTTATTTATTTTATGTTTAGAGAAAGCGGATCAATCCGGCTAATTTTGTTTCACCAAATAGTTAATACTTAAATTTATAATTTTTTTTAATCAGAATTCGATTTTAGAGAATTATTCCTACGTAGTATGGTTTCCAGTTTGAGAAGTTGAAAATGTAGGATTAAATTTTGTTGATCCAAATATGTATTCATCATATATATTTACGGAATAATATTTTTTAGTACAAATCATTGTATATAGTGAAGAACATTATTATATTAGACTTTTCTCTTTCTTCAATCTCAACTTCTCTGTTTTTCCAAATATATTTTCGACGGCCTGATTGATTTTTCTTTTTAGTTACGTGTTCATTTTACCGCCACCATAAAAAACCATCGTTCTTCTCTCTCCCTCGACCGTCTCTCATCGACGATGGATGACATACAGTGAAGTGGTTTTGATTCCCTCTGGTTTTAGCTCGATGGTGTGGCAGATCTTGGGCGGATTTGACGGCGACGTGATGTCATGTGATGACGAGGTAGATTCTTGCTGGCTTCCTTCCTCTTTCTACGTGATGATGGCAACGTGAGGTCTAAGTCCACCAGATTTTGTCGGAGCTACTACTCCTTCTCGCCGGAATTGCTGGCAGTTGCTGGGGAACCTCACCTCTTTCTCTTTTCATGTTAGTTGTTCGTTGTAACTGGGTCTAGTCCCTTGCTTGAAGACTGCTCGATTCTAGGGATAGTTTGTCCGCTAGCTCTCGGTTTAGTTGATTAGGTGAGTTCCCAGTTAATTTTTTTTTTTGTAGTGAGTTGTCGATTTTGTCGCTATTGATATGCTGGTTTGGTGTTTCCTGTTATTTCATTTTTTTTTGTTTTTCTGGCGATCAAATGCTTCATAAGTTTGCATTCGGAGAATGTATTTTCTCTTGGCTTGTTTTTCATCTACAATGCCCCTTAAAATTCGGAGTGGAGTACTCCTAAGAAGAGTTGTAGGTGTTGCTAGGACTAAAGTACGAGGGCTGGTCTATGACCGGATTGCTCGCGGTAATCTCTTGTAAAATATCATCGAGTTTTGGTTTTGCATCTATTTGTCTTAATTGGTTCATTTCTTTGTTCGTTTTTCTTTTCTTAATTTATTTTGTTAGTTTTTATGTTAAAAATTCGAAAATAGTATAAGAAAAAATCTATCATTCATAAGAAAAAAAAACATTGTATATAAAGTAATGTAGAAGTTTTGGAAAAAAAGATAACTAAAACTAATAAGCATCTTGACAATTCTTTAGGCACTAAGCAGTCCCTAGAAAACAATTAAAACTTTTTTACTATTTCGAGAACAATGGATACGATGACCAAATCCAACTAACAAAAAGAATACTATTTTTATTTTATTTTATTCTTTTGCTTCAATCATCTACTAATAATATTGTCCCAAATGTATAAATCTCACTGACTGGCATGAATATTACCGCTTAGTTTAAGTGATCATAATCCAACAACTAATTAATCGATGGCTAAGATTACTAAGACAAAATATGCAGTAGCTTTCGAATTGTGGTGTGTAGAATTTTATAATAGCTATTGGACAATGGACAATTTGAGTGTCCGAAAGCAACATCCAAAAAAATCTCAACCCCGAATCTTTTACACTATGATATTTAAAGCATTACAAGCATAACCACATAAATCTCACGTAAAATATATAAAAAACAGTTTACAAATATATATATATATAACATAACCAACAAAAAAAAACATGCTAAGAACATCTTTTAATTTCTTTTTACAACTAAATCTAGCTATACTCAATGTTAATAGTGAATATTTTTTCATCATTATTTTACGGAACTCGGGACCACCTCTTGATAATACTATTATAAAAACGTAAACTATCTTTTTAATAGAATTATTTGTAGTTGAGAGAATTCAAACCATGCTAAAAAATTACTAACCAGAATAAATTTTTAACCAACTGAACCAACTCAATTTCGTAAACCCGAATATTTTTAATGTTTCAGTATACAATTTTGCTTCAAGATAAAGACTATGCAACATCAAGCTAGGTATAATTCTATCAGATTCTTTCAAGTCATTTTCCGAGTTTTGCCACGACAAAACAATTTGAAGAATCTTGGGAACTCTTTGCCAATTAGAGATATATTCAGAAAAAAAGAAGAAGAAGAAATGTATGCATATTTATATTCTTTGCTTAATTGCTTCTATGGACCAGCACACCAGGTACTTACACACACAGTCATAACCTTCTCAATAATTTACTTTAAATCATGCATCTAATGATTTAGAGGATTTAAGCCACACAAATTAAACACGTGAAGATCTATGTAAGGTTAAAGAATTTCCAATAAAGCATATATGATAGTAAAAGCAAATGTTGTCATCACCGACTGATCTTAGATTATAAGAGATTATGTGTACTAAAAAATCAAAATTTGGCTAGGCATGAAAACAGAGTATCAAAGCCAAATCAAATTGATAATCTCTGTATATAAACTAATTTAAAATCCTAAAAAATATTATATAAGTATTTAACATGGAATTTCAAAATGATGTTGCTAGATACAAAAAGCCACTTATCACACCCCCGAAACAATTCCACCCCTTTTTACTCTATGCTTTTATAAAATTTTCTGTTTCTTTTCTTTGCCTTTTATAAGCTTCTATAGTGATATTCAATCTTAACCTTTAATAAAGTCAAGAGACACACTTCAATCATAACCTCACCAAAAGTCTAGAAAACTATTACAAATGTATCCATATTGTTAAAACTACAAATTTTGTATATACTTCTTTGTTTTGTGATAACAAGGATTACATAGATTGTCTTATATTCTCTTATATTCTCTTCTTGTTTGATTATGGGATGTTATAGTAAATTAGATCCCGATTCTTTCAAATCTATATTGATATATAAGTGTCTAACTATATATATAGAATTAGTCGGGTTTGTCTAGATTACTCAGAGTAATGCAAATGATATTAATGAGACGTACAAAAAGTAAAATATAAGAAAGTGTTCTTTTTCTTTTTGGTAAAAAAGGAGCTCAGCTCCCATTTTATTCATAACTTAAGAAAACTTAAAAAATTAATACAAACAAAGCGAGGAAGGGTTACACCACTGCAATCCTCCTCTAGCAAACGACGAACACAATTTGGAATCACATAAAAAAGTGGAAACCTGAAGGTAATGAAAACGCAAGATTAGCTAAATCGTCTTACCGACGATTAACCTCCGTATATAAGAAAGTTTTCTTATTGCTATACACAAAAATAACAAAGAAAAAGTAGAATTTTAATGGGAGTGTTACATCAGTGTACATCAATCGTTTAATAACACGATTATTTCCTTTATTTTTTAATATGCTATAATGGCTTGATGGCATCATAAAAACAAGAGACCCCACATTATCACCAGCATAATCTCTCTATCATCACCATATCGACGGTAAAGATTAGAAAAACAAATCAATAGAGAATTTTAATAATGTGAGTGTTATATCGTGTAGACACAGCACAGTGTTTCAACTTGGCTTATATAAATATTAGCCAGAAGATGCCATAGGTTCTCATAAACAAGCTCATAAGTAACTTTACTATTTGCAGAGAGAAGAAAGAGATTGAGAGATGAAAGTTGTGCAAGAAGAATACCGTAAAGGACCATGGACAGAACAGGAAGACATCCTGTTGGTCAACTTTGTCCACTTATTTGGAGATCGAAGATGGGATTTTGTAGCGAAAGTTTCAGGTTTGAAGGTGGAGGGAGAAACATAAGAATAGGTATAGCTTAGGGTTTGTTTTGGAAAAAAAAATGAAAAAATGGGCGGTCTTTGGAAAGGACCTTCCATTAAAGAAATGACCTGGTTTTGGTTGTAGGTTTAAACAGAACAGGAAAGAGTTGCAGGTTAAGGTGGGTTAATTACTTGCATCCTGGTCTTAAACGTGGTAAGATGACTCCACAAGAAGAGCGTTTAGTCCTTGAGCTTCACGCTAAATGGGGAAATAGGTCAGAATTAGAAACAGAGAAACCCTAATTCATGTTTTAATTCATTTTTCTTTCTCTTTTTTGTATATGAAACTATGGAGATTTTGATTTGCAGGTGGTCGAAAATCGCTAGGAAATTACCGGGAAGAACCGATAATGAGATAAAGAATTACTGGAGGACTCATATGAGGAAGAAAGCTCAAGAGAAGAAGAGACCAATGTCTCCAACTTCATCATCTTCAAACTGTTGTTCATCTTCTGCAACAACTCAAGACACTGGTGGGTCTAAAGGGAAAATGAATGAAGAATGCGAAGACCGATACTACTCAATGGATGACATATGGAGAGAGATTGATCAATCAGGAGCAAACATTATCAAACCAGTAAAAGACAACTACTACTCAGAGCAAAGCTGTTACTTAGACTTTCCTCCATTGGCTTCTCCAACATGGGAAACTTCTTTGGAATCTATATGGAACATGGATGCAGATGAAAGTAAGATGTCTTCTTTTGACATTGATCAATTTCCTCTCAGTTTTGAACATGGTAGATCATCATGGTCATCGTCTTTAGCAGACTAAAAGCATTAGGATTTGATTCGTTTGGAATGTTTATATGTATCATCATTAGTTTTTTAAGACTTACATAAGCAAAAAACCAAACACCCATTGTACTAATTCTCATGTGTAGTCATCATCATCCTATGTGTTAGTGTCCTTTACATATGTTTAGTTTGTAGAGTGAGTGAAAAGAATCCGATGTGTAATACTACAACTCAACTCTCTTTCCAATAATATAAAACTTTTGAAGGTTTGTGTGAAATTTGGTTGATCCATCAGAGAAAATGGAATAAGCAAGTAGCAATTTGAGTGAACAAAAGCATATTCATTTGCTAAATAATCAAGAGAATAGGTTTGACTTTTAGAGGTTAAGCCAACTTTGTGAAAAACACACCAAAAAGAATGTATTCTTATGCTTTATTATTTTATCATCTTATAGATCCAATCGAGTAGGTTGTGATTTAAGAAATTGTTTTATGAATAAAGATGAGTTCCCACTCTTTATAGTCTTTATGGTAAGATATCTTTTTTATTTCTTTATTATATGAACCACTACAATATCTTCCAACTTTTTTACTTTAAAAATTGTTTAAATTTTAATATATACTAAAAAGAAGAAAAGGATGGCTGCTTAAAAGTAAGCAAACAATTATTTATTAATGAAATATGGAAATTTAAGAGAGCCTTATTGATAGAGGTCAAATAAACAAAAGAGTTAAATTGGATAAAGCAAAATATGAAACGACTAGCCAATTCTCACACATATAATTAAGTATTTTGAATCTTGTAATATGAAATTCATTAGCCGAGTTTTCTCAATCAATCTGTTTGTATGATCTAGCTAATTTAAAGTATCAAATGTTCCCTCCTCACAAAAAATTTAAAAATAATTTTAAAAATATAGATTAAAATTTATCGATTCAATTAATTGGTTGAAAAAAATTTATTAACAATTTAGTGGTATGGAGAAAACATTTAAGCAATGTGATTTTACCTACCTACCTTCCCCCACCAATAACAAATGAAAGGATGAAATAACATACATGAACTTATAAGTTCAAACTATTTAAGTCATAATCACACACAAATCATCAATAAATATTTTAGACAAACACTCAATAAGACAATTTGCTTTTCACCCCCAAGTTATTGGAGAAGTATGTAAAAAAGGTAATGGATTCGAATCCATGCAAATTTAATTATCAAGGATATGATCAAATCTAATGATCTTAATTGCTAATAAATTAATTCAAATGGATAATTTCTGTCGGAAATTCAATTCTAATGGGATAACTTATGTTGGAAATCTATCGATTTAGATGGATTTCCGACAATTCTTTTTTTCTGGAATTTATATTTTTTTTAGTGAGAAATATCATTTCCTAATCATAACAATACAAATAGAATCAACTTATGAATGAACACAACCCAAAAAAAGAGAGTGACATAGAGAGGAAGCTATATAAATCGGATGAGATTTGAAGTGAGGTTAGAAATGTTCTTACAAAAACTTGAGGTTCAATTGAAACAAAATAAAAATAATTCAGGGGTACTCTAAGTAATTATAAAAATATTTAATTTAGCAGCAATTATAGAGCTGAAAATTTAATTCGACTAACCATCTCACTCACTATAGTGTACGAGTGACTCAGGTCCACACAAAGATGTGTGAGTGACGTCACTCGAATCTTAAATCCGCCGGTCAAAAATGTTACCAGACGAAGCGAAGCAGCTACTATTCGAGCCGTCGTTGATCGACCAAATCCAGATTTCTTAATTGGAGATCGTGGCCTTCGTGAAGTCTTATCTCGTTGCTTACAATTTTATCCAAGCTTCTGCATGGTATCTCTCTCTCTTTATTGTCTTCTCGTTCTCACTCTTTTTCCCCTTTTGATGTCGTTTATGTCATGAAATTCGTGTTTTTCGGTAGGACGATTTCGCTTTTGAGTATCCTGAGTGGCTTTTTATCGGAAAAGTCGATCAATGGTGCTTACTCTTCTACTGGGTACTTGATAAGTAAGATAAAATTTCGTTTTTTTGAGTTGATTCAATTTTACCTCAAGCATTTGGTTGGTGCTCGATATGTATAATGTGACCTTAGAACTTGTAGTTAAGTGTTATGTTAGTTGAACTGATGCGTCAGATATGGCCAAATCCAAGCCAATAATTGATGGACTTATGATCTTTGTGTGTTGTTGGTTCAGGTTTGATTCAAACATCAGCTGTTCTTGAAGTTCTTCATGGAGCCATAGGTATATATTGGAACATTTTGATGTTTGTGTGAATTAATGAATTGTGGATGAAACACTGATTAAAGTTATAATCTTTGAATTTTAGGAATTGTCTCGAGTGGATTCTTGTCTCCGTTGATGCAATGGAGTGGAAGAACCCACTTCATATTGGCAGTTGTTAGCCAGATCACGGAGGTTTGTGTGGTTTACACTGTTATGAGAAAGCAGTTTCAGCAGAAATAATAGTCTGATTCTATGTTCATGTTCCATCATTTAGGTCCAGGATTTGCCATGGCTGACCATAACACTTGTAGCTTGGTGTATAGCTGAGGTGAATTTGATCTTCACATGTGTATCTATCTTTACAAACAAAACTATACAGCCAATTTATTGATGTGTTGATTAAGTGATGGACTTGGATGCAGATGATTAGATACCCTCACTATGCTGTCACTTGCCTCGGTGGATATCCCAATTGGTTGACCTATCTCAGGTATTATATCATACTTTGTATATTTCGTTGATCAAACATGCATTGAATGGACTGCATAATACGTTTTACTCTCCAGGTACACAGGATTCATCATCTTATTTCCAACGGGATTAGTGGGTGAAAGTGAGTGCTTTAAAGTGCAAACCAGTGATTCTCTTTTTCATTTTACCATACTGCATTTCTTCTTCCTGACATTTTACCCTTTTAATGCAGTGTTGATCATGTACAAATCACTTCCACATATAAAAGAAAATAATCTTTACGCAGATATCTTTTCTGTTTTTCCCTTCAGTTACTACCAATTCCTTTCGGTATGTTCATCTCTTCCATCTTCTTCTACTTCTCTTTCCACAAAACCTTTTCAGCTAAAGACTAAAAGTATCTTGATGCATCTGTTTTCTTATAATTCTTGTTTAATATCATCATCTTTTGTGTTTCCAATAACCAACCATATCGATTGTTCACGGCATTTTCTTCAGGGCCTCCTCTGGGTATATCCATTCCTTTGGCTGAAGCTTTATCTAAAGCTGCTCAAACAAAGAAAGTCAAAGATTGGAAAATCGGAGAAGCATCACGGCAAGAGAAAGAGAACTTGAAGTCTATTCTTTACAAACCATTATCTGAATAATTTTCATCATGTATTTGCTACTTTATCAAAGTTTTATTGGACTAATACTTAAAGGGCTGATTATTGGGCCTTACTTCTTACAAAGCTCATGACACCATATCACAAACACAAACCTCAAAAGCTCAGAATTATTTTAACAAGTTATCGTTTTCAATCTTTAGTTTTTTTTTTCCAATCAGTCTAAATAATTAAGATCGGATAGGGTTTCGTCTTCAGTCAAACTAATAGATTATTTTCCTTTCTGGACGACGATCCAATCATTTTCTTTCTATTTGAGATTTGATGGAACAAAATACTTTTCTCTGCCACAGCTTTGATTACAGTCAACCACTCGTATACCTCAAGGAATGTGTTCGCAATTAATACTGAAAAAGTGCTCATTTTCAGAAAAAGTTCTTATTTATTGGCCGGAACCATCCATAAAGATAACTATAATTGTGTTATTGTTATTCAAAAAGCAAATCATCTTAGACCAGTCCACCAAAAGGTCCAAAAACAGATTAAACAGTCTGTCTAATTGGTAGCATCCAAATCATTATTTGCAAATGATATACTTATTTTGCTACCCATCAATACTTTTGTTTAAAAGTAGTAGTTAAAATTTATAAAAAACGTTAATTGTTTTTTAGAACTTGTAGAATTTTAGTTAAGATAAACAAATATATATATATATATATATATATATTGTGGAACATACTGATTGGATGAAATTGTTCAAATAATATATATATATATATATATATATATTGTGGAACATACTGTTTGGTAGATGAAATTGTTCAAATAGTCAATCAAATATGGTTAGAGACTGAACCATCCGACAGCAAATATTTGGTTGAATCAGAAAGCAAATCATGCCAACTGTTTGTGTACCATATATGACTGTTCTAATCAAATATGGAACGATTGATCGTTGGGAGAGTGACAAACATTTGAAGATATCTTCAAATTGATTGGATTTGATAGTCAAAGTATTTAGAATCGTCAAGTCGACTTTTAAACAAGTGAAGACACGTGTAATAGTTTTCAACTAAGAGTCTTAAGTCATGAAAGATGAGTGTTGTCTTAATATGACTTGTACTTGTAGCTATGTGCCGTCCAAGAAAATGCCAAATTCACGAGTTCCATAAGGTTGATTGGCCATCTAAAAACTATTCTTAATGCTTTCACAATAATCTTTATGTTTAGTTTTATAGTCTATTTTTTTGGTTTTGTATATGCATTAGGATTCACAAGTCTCATAAGGGTTCTTCTCTTTGTCATCTTATGGTATGTATATTATTCACTTATCCAAAACTTGTGATTTGGTTATTTAGTTCGCTACATAATTTTTTTGATCAAGTTCATCACATAATTTCCAAGTGAATTTTTGTTTATTCACTTCTCGGAATCTGTTAAAAATTTCAATAGATTCACAATAAATAATAATTTTTTTTTGTCAATTTTACATTTATAATTGGATCGACAAGGTCTGATCCATAGCCAAACTCTATATCCTAAAATCTATCTTTTTTTTCTCTTGTATTGGGAGAAATCAAATTTTGGTATATGAGGATTTGTAAAGTGACCATTATCATTAGGTCATCTGTTCTCGGCAATAGATAATAATTTCTGACAAGTTATTTTAGATATATCCGTTAAATATCCACTAAAATCCCTTATTTACATGAATATCGCCATTGGATATATTTAGAAAATTTACTGAAGATTTCTTTCTAGATATATACATAAATTATAAATTTATAATGTACTAATAATAGTTTATGTAAAATGTATTATCTAAAATGGGTAACGTACCACTAAGCAAATAGTGCGCCGTGAGCCGTTTACGTAAAAATTATAATATTGAAGTTCTGCAGCATTTTGAATTTCATATTATATAAAAACATTGAATCTCATAACCACGAAACTCGATAACAAAATGTTTTGTATAATAGTGGTTTTGAGTATTATGTGCGTAAAGAATATTTGCATGAAAATGTAATAGAGTGTACGATCCAAATTAAAGCTAGTTATTATGTAAGGATTAATAAAGATATATAACACGTAAAGCTATATATTTATCGTGGAAAAGAACAAATATTATGCCACATTAAGATAACAAATATATTTCTTGGGCAGTCCACAAGCCAATCTAGTACAAGTATTTATTTAAGTTTACAAACAAACAAAAATATACTGCAACCTATATTGGACCTGTATGAATTTACATATCCTTTTGTAAGTTTGTTCACGAGAATCCACTGCAATTATTGGGTATTTTAATGGACATTATATGTTTAGGAATGTCTATAGAAAGTCAAATCAATATGTTATTTTTTAGGCAATTACTCATATTTGTTTGTCTTGATTTCCATTAACCATTTCTAATAATAAGCCTTATAATTAATTTGAAACTCTTTAGCAAAATGAAAAATTTGAAACTGTACTCATGTTAGTTATTATGAAAAAAGAAATTGAACTTTATTAATATGGTTTGAATAACTACTTATATTAACTTACAAAATTATTAAATTCTGTTTGTATTTTTTCTCTCAACAATTGGATCGATAATGCCTGATCCATAGCCTCAAACCCATCCCTAAAATCTTTTTTTTAAGCTACTATAATGTAGCGGGTATGGATCGAATCCTCGTGCCAAGTCATTAGCTGGATCATCCTAACCATCAGACTGAGAGCAATTTGGTAATTTCTGTTTGTATTATATCTAAATAGTATATGCATAAAAAGAAAATTAAAGTTTTTGTTCTATGAAATACTTTTTTTTTTTAACTAGTAACTTTTTAATTCTACCATTAATGGGAGAGGATTCGAAAGTTGGTGCCTAAATATTTATAAAAAGAGCATTATAACTGTACACATGTCTTCTATAACATTAAATATGTAAAGTAATAAGTTTAGAGTTTATCAATATAATAGTTTCAGCATTTTCTTAATATAAGTAAATCAAAGTTCAACTTCAACCATCTTTTTCTATGACACATGGACTAACGACTTTTTTAAACATATTCCATTGAAAAATTAATATTCTTTATTTTAGATACTTCTAAAAACCAAACAATATATAAATAGGTTCGAAGCAACCATTACAAGAGGTATTGGTCTTAAACGGAGTATAACAAACACATAGACACTCATCAATGGATTACTTATGTTCTTCTAACTGGCTTCATCAAGAGGTATCATCATCATCATCATCATCATTATTATCATTATCATCATCACTTTACTTTAGTTTACTCATAAGACTTGTTTTTAATTTTTGAAAAATGCAGAGCATTGATGAAATGAGGCTGAATCTACAGAACACTCTGTTCGAACTAGAGACATTGAAAATGGAAGCTAACGAAAAATCCAGAACACACAGAGAAGGAATGAAACAACTTCTCAATCTCCTCAAAGTCACTCAACAAGAACGAGACGAAGCTAGACAACAATTATCCCAATTCCTCTTCCAAACTCAAGAAAACCCTAATTCAATAAGCTTCACTGAATCAAACAGCTTCTCTCAAGATGGATCTTCTTCTTCTCCTTCTTCCTCAGAACTCTCTAGCTTCTTCAACATTCATCCTCAGCCGTTGATGAATCACGAAGATCCAACGGCTCATAATCATCAGCTTGATCCTCTCGACGTTCTCGTGATGGGGAAAGCTTTTCCGGAATCGGGAAAGCTTTTGAAAGCAGTCGTGGAAGCTGGACCGCTTCTTCAAACGCTTCTTGTGGCGGGACCGCTACCGAAATGGGTGAATCCACCGCCCCAAACGCAATCGCAGCGTTTTGAGTTACCTCCTATTTCGTTCAGAGGGTCTGATATTGATAACGCGTCGGGGCGATGTGATTCTTTGACATGTTCTGGTTCGGTTAAGAGATTTGGGTTTGATTCGAGTTCGGTTATTGATCTGCCAATGTTAACCGGAAAGAGGCAGAGATTAGATTCACTAGAATAGCAAAAAGAATTTTAATAACAGTTTTGTAAGTTGGGTGATTATTTCTGTGCCTGCTCTACAAAACCATACAATTAACATAAACTTTTTTTGAAACAATTAAATTGATAAAGTATAATCTATAACCTAAGCTTTTTTTTTAATTTTTTTTATTATACATAGTAGAAAATGATCGAATCTTTTATACTAAAATCATTAGTTGAATAATCTCAACCAGACTTTAAAAAACTTGAAAATATAGTTTGTTTTTTCTCAACAACATATAATCGGTGAATTACATTTCTCAAACTTCAAATATATTTATGCATGACGACCTGTTTTCTGGAATTAAATTTTAATTAAAAAATATAAATATAAACATTTAACTATTTAACCAAAATATATTTATGTATTCATAGTAAAATGTTTAATTTCGTATCTGTCACATCAATTTAGAAAACTGTCAATTATGTTGTTTTCAAGAGTCTTAAATGATAACTCGACAAAAAAAAGAGAGTCTTGAATGATAACAAAAACTGAAAGAGTATTGTAAAAACATTTAGAAAACAAAACACAAAAGTACAAAATCGTCTAAAAACCTAGGGAACCTATTATATATAATCGATTATTTAGGAATCACTTTTAATAAAATAACTATGAAGATTGTAAAAAGACTCACATGAAATACCATACGTCATTTTACAGTGATTGAAGATGAAAATGGACAACCACTACATGATGATGAGAGCATGATGAACGAAATATTCAGCTTCTTCCAAAAACTATACACGGCTCAAGAAAGAGATCAGGAAACAATGGTTCAACAGATTCAAGAAGTGATTGAACGCAAGATAACAATAGAACAATGCACTAAACTCTCAGCAATCCCTACAACAAAGGAGATAAGGAATGCAATCTTCTCTATCCATCCAGACAAAGTCCTAGACCCAGATGGATTCTTAGTCTGTTTTTTTAATCTAACTGGAAAACAATGGGTCAATGCATCATACAAGAGGTGAAGACCCAGATGGATTCTCAGTCTGTTTTTTTAATCTAACTGGAAAACAATGGGTCAATGCATCATACAAGAGGTGAAACACTTCTTTATATCCGGCGAAATGCCGAGACAGCTAAATGCAACAAACATAAGGTTTATACCGAAAATTCATGACCCTAAAAAGGTTGTGGACTACCGGCCTATTACCTTGTGCAATGTATACTATAAAATCATCTCAAAAGTGATCACAACCAGACTCAAACCGCTACTTTCCTCCTTGATTTTAGAGAACCAATCTGCTTTCGTGGGAGGAAGAGCAATCCTAGACAATGTGCTAATAACCCATAAATCTCTCCATTATTTAAAACGATCAAATGCAACTAATCAAGGGTTTATGGCAGTCAAAACAAATATGACAAAGGCCTACGACAGATTAGAGTAGAGCTTCATTGAAAACGTAATGAAAAGATTAGGGTTTCTGCATATTTTCATCAATTGGACTATGCAGTGCATTACTACAATTTCCTATTCGTTTTTATTTAATGGAGAAGTGAAGGGAATAGTATTACCCTCGAGAGGGATGAGACAAGATGACCCAATCTCGCCCTACATCTTCATTGTGTGCAGTGAGGTCTTGTCGGAAATGTGCTCTACAACCCAAAAGAAAGGGAAACTAATTGGGATAAAAGTTGTAGCAAAAAGTCTACGCATAAACCATATACTCTTTGTAGATGACACTATGTTCTTATGCAATTCTCCATCCAAAGTTGCAATGTGTTGAAGGAAACAATAGAAGCATATGAGAACATGTCTGGCCAGAAGATTAACAAAGCAAAATCGTCCACTACGTTCTCAAATAAAGTGTCAGAAGCAACAAAAAGAAGAGTGCAGAATCACCTCGGAATAACAAAAGCGTGATGCAGGCGCTACCAACGTATTCCATGTCCTCCTTCATATTACCTAAATCCATTTGCAAAAAGATTCAATCCCAATTCACTAGATTCTGGTGGGATAAGAGTCAAGAGAAAAAAGGTATGTACTGGGTTTCATGGAGAGAGCTATCAAAGACAAAATATATGAGAGGGCTAGGTTTGTGAGATGTTGAAGCTTTCAATCAGACCCTTCTAGGCATTTTAAGCTAGAGAATCCTAAACTAACCCCAAAACCTAATAGCAAAGGTACTACTAGGTAAATATTGCACCGAGGAGAGCTTTTTAAGAGTTAAAACAAAACAGAATTGCTCACACAGATGGAAAAGCATACTACATGGTAGAGATTTGCTCACTAATAATGTAGGTTGGGCAGTGGGAAGAGGGAAGATCATCAACATCTGGAATGAACTGTGGCTGAATGCTCTACAACTCAAACAACCAATGGGACCAGCTCCGTAATCATCATGTCACCTCACAGTAAACGATCTCTTACATCTAGGAACATCTTCATGGAATATTGACATGATCAAGGAAGTACTCCCAGCCTATGAGAATGACATCTTAAGCATCAAACCAAGCATATATGAACAACAAGACAAGAAGATGTAGTTTTATTCAAAGAAAGGTCATTATACTGCCAAATCAGATTATTTCATGGCAAGGACCAACAAGGAAACTACAAGCACAAGCAGTGAAAACCAAGCTCTAAATTGGAACAGAGAAGTGTGGCAATTACCTATAGCTCCAAAAATTCAATCCTTCATCTGGAAAGCACTTAAAAAAGCAATCCCAACTGGAGAGAGTCTGAGATCGAGGAACATAAATGTAAATGGAACATGTGTGAGATGTGGAGACATGAAATCTCCACATCATGTTTTTTTCACATGCCCATATGTTGCAAAGGTCTGGGAACTTGCACCGTTATCTACTAACCCATATCCCGAAACGATAACAAACATGATAAAAGGATTAAGGAGCGTAAAAAGAAGTAGCAACCTACCACCAACAGGACTACAAGACACTCAATTATTCCCCTGGATCTGTTGGAACTTTTGGATATCAAGGAATCAACTCATTTTCAAGCAAAGAAGCTTTAGCGAAATCGAAACCATAACTAAGGCTAGCAGAGAAGCAATTGAATAGGAATAATCTAAGAACAAATCATACCCAAAGACAGAGAATCACACAAAATTGAACCCATAAAATGAAGAATTGGAAAATAAAAGTGGAAGCTTATATACCTGTAAAATCGATGCAGCTTGGAACTTGGAAAGAAAACTCACTGGATTAGAAGAATATGGGAATTTGGAGAAGGAATCGAGTCAATTCAACAATCAGAGGTGGAGGAAAACGTGGCATCTCCCCTCATCGCGGAAAGCGTAAGCCTCAAAGCTGCATTGTTTGAAGCAATTAACTGAAGATGGAGCAAGGTAAGGTTCAAATCAGACTATCTAAGCTTGGTCCAAGCCATCGCAAACACCTTGTGGCCACCAGAGATTCACGGAATTTGCTCCGACATTTGTGAAGCCTCACACTCTTTTGAGAGTTTTAAAATTCGTTTCATTAGAAAAACCAATAATGTAGAAGTAGATGAGTTAACTAAGAGAGCATTAACTTTGTACCCATTAATGACTGAATTTTTTTTTGTCAACATTGAGTCACAACAGGCCGGCCCATTAGCCAAGTTCTTACATAATGTAGGCGGTGTGACTCGATCCCTGGTTGTACAAGTACACATGTCTTATGTGGACTTATCGCCTGCCAATAGATTAAATGCCACGTGCTAATAACTGAAATTCAATGAATGAAAAAGATGTTGATTTGACAAAAAAAAAAGAAATACCATAAATTAAACATAATAAAACTTTGTTTTGGAAAATTATCCTACTATTTTCTTTTATGTGGAAACATGAATAAAATTCTAGACAAAAATATGTTGAAATTTTTTATAAGAAAATGTATTATATTATATAAAAACTATTATACATATATATAAAACATATATTAAAAATTAATCATCTATTACATATTTGATTTTTGTTTATAAGACTATTATTAATAAACCAAATCTCTTAAAAAATACAATAAACCAAAATCAAACTAAAATTCCAGATAAATATTTTGAAAATATATATTTTGAAAATCATTTAATTTTATAATCCCAATAATTTCTAAAATCAGCTACCGTATAAAATTATTTATTAATATTTTAAATCAATTGATAAATAGTAAAATTAATTGCTGAAGATATAGACTTAACATGAGTAAATGTCATATTACTTAACCTACAGGACTAGTGAGTGGTGACTAGAGAAGTTAGAAGGGAGCTATAAATAACACATTGTCTTGTTTATAAAGACCAAGGTATAACTTCACTCTGACAATTCATGAACTTAATCTACATTTGTTGTGCTAATCTTATATTTCCCTAGTTACCTTCAAAATCCTATAATAACCTGTAAAAATACAACATTATTCATGTTGAAAGCAAAGAAGTAATTACTATTGCCTTCTATGAATGGTCTTGAGCATGAGAAGCCAATTACTGTAGCAATAGCAAATACTCTACTTTAGTAATCTTATTACCTTTTACAATGTTCATGATCATCTCACATTCTCAATGCTAACAACCACCACACTCTTGTGTAGGGTTCCTTGGTTGCATATAAGGAATTTATAAACAAAACAAAGAATGAACGAAGGATTGAATCACAAAGCGCCACAGCTTCCTCTAATTCATTTTAGTCACAGGGGCTTGTTATCCAAGGGGGTGAAGGAGAAATTGCCAGAGAATATGGACTCTTTATCTGTATATTTACAAAAATGAACCATATAAGAGAAGGCTTGTCTATTGAATTGGATTATGGCAATCAGCCAACTACAGTTTCTTAGGTTACTATAAAACTATAATGTTTTGGGGGTTAGTGTATGCACCTGTTAAAGAAAGAGAACTAACTTCTCTTCGGACATATCTTGCCATTGCCTGAAACATAGAAGCAATGTCTCAAATATTTTGGTACACAAAGCCTTAACTTGTATGTCAGTGTTTGTGTGTATGTTGTGAGAAATAGAAAGAGACTAGGGAAAATCATACCTTTGCTGCTTTTAAATCCGTCTCATCAGGCGTTGTTGTTCCATCATCAGAAAATACGTTCCTACAATCCAAATTCCACTAAAGATTCTGTGACAAATTCATTATCTAAAGACACCACAATGTATTTACATTCAACCCTTGTTCTCTACTAGCTAAAGCCTGACGTTAGAAAAGCTTTACCTCCATAATTTAATTTGTAGCTCATTTGGTTTAGCTTCTGGAAGTAGTGCAACATCATAGGCAACAACGTTCCCATAAAATGTTCTCTCCAATTCCTTCATCCACTTGGCCAGCAGCAAATTAACCTGCAATTCCAGAAAAAAAAAAGACCATCATATCTTGGAAACTACAGTAGAGTAAAACAATGTCTTGAACGTACCCCAGCCTTAGATACCCTGTGTTCCACATCATGATTGTAAATCTCATAGACATATTGACCAAGGTCAACACCTTCCTTTCCATCTTCTTTCAAGCGGCGTAAAACAAGCCACATATGAAGGACTAGCAATGAAAATGTTATTTTGAATGTTTTCTCCAAGTTGAATACTGCAGCAGAGACAAGCACCAGATAATATATAAATAAAATGATTCTATTTGATGAATTAACATACGTGCTGACATAAAATACCATCATAAATTGCAGGTTTGTCAACTTGCGAAACGATCCGTCGGTAGATCACGTTAGCCCCACGTATAGACATGCTTTGTTTGCTATAGAACATAAGCAGCTTTAGTACAAAACGACGGATTCCTTCATAATTTGGTTCATCAACTCTAAGAGGAGAGTCGTTGGGCAGAGCCAGTGAACATGGGTTTTGCCAAAACATCTTATCCAGGTTTATCTGTCAATGATATACTTTACTTTATAGAAGACACAAAGAATTTCAGTTGAAGAAGAGCATGAATCTAAATCACAAAATAAGGTTGATATGTATAAACTAAGGGAAACTCAAACAGAAAAAGGGATGAATCCAAATCCACCCAGTCCTAGTTTCTTATAGGTAAAGCCTACACGAATTCAACAAAACCACAACAGTTTCCGAATTCAGCTCATTTTCAGGGAGCAATTCCAATTAAACTAGAAACTATCCATGGCATCGAAATTGAGCATAGCGTGAAAACCAATAGACTCCTGAACATCACTACAATTAACCACTTAGCTAATAGTATTTGTCGAATCATAGACTTTATTTTATTGTAATACGAGATCCCTAAACAAAAAATTAGAACTTTGATCAATACCGGAGATTTGCTGGGGAAATCCTTCAGCGTTGGAGGATCAGCCGCCGGAGCTACAGTGGCGTATCCATGGCAAGAGAAGAAGGATAGATTCTTCATTGATCCATTTGCGGTCAAAGTTCGAAACTTTGAGGTTTGTGTAACAATTCGACTCAATCTGGGAAACATTTGACAAGGCCCTCGAAAATTTCCTGAAAACGTTCGATGAAATCACAAAACCCTAGAGCCAAAAACCCTTTCTGACTTCTATTTGATCGATGATGGGCTACTAAGTCGTCCACGTTAACGCCGATTTAGCCAGATATTTAATTACAAGGCTAACTTACGCCATTACATCAATTGAGGAAACTTAATGTCAGAGGTTTCCGATGAAAGGCAAACAAACACCATTACGACTACGAGCAGCATAATGATTTCACTATAGAGAATCCAGGAGAAGGAATCCTAAACCCAAAACCACAACATTTTGACAAATAAATACAAAAATTGAAATTTTTTGCTAGGGTCAAGCCAAAGGCTGATGGATATCAGAGATATAAATGTGGCCCATCTTCTTGCGTTTGGTCTCCATATATCTTCTGTTATCTTTGGTGATTGGTGTCACCACCGGTACACGGCCAACTACGGCGAGTCCGTATCCTTTTAGACCGGTGAACTTCGCCGGATTATTCGTCATCAGTCTCATTGTTCTCACTCCTATGTCTCGAAGCATCTAACATAAGTCCAAACCAATTAAACATATAACCTTAGTTATATTCTAGTTCAATAACCAAATCGAACCGATATTGAGTGGCTTACCTGAGCACCGATACCATATTCACGAGCATCAACGGCTAGGCCAAGTTCAAGATTGGCCTGAACAGTGTCGTGTCCTTCGTCCTGCAAGTTATAAGCTCTAAGCTTGTGACCAAGACCAATGCCTCTTCCTTCATGGCCACGGCGATACACAACGACTCCTCTTCCCTCTTTCTCGATTAGCTCCATAGCTAACTCCACTTGCTTTCCACAGTCACACCGTCCTGAGCCAAATATGTCTCCTGTTAAGCACTCTGAGTGCACTCGTACCAGAATGTCTTGACCATTTCCGATGTTTCCCTGGTTACGATTCAGACAGAAACAAACGCAAGACTTGAATGTTCTGAGATGATAACGGTGCAAATTGATCAAGACTTAGAAGCAACTGGTATGTGCTTTACCTTAACGAAGGCAATATTTTCGGTTCCATCGAGTTTAGACCGATAACAATGAGCTTGGAAAAGGCCCCACTTTGTAGGCAAACGAGACACTGTGATTCTCTCCACAATCTTTTCTCGCTTTCTTCTATATTTACAAGTATGTTAAACTATACCCAAGTTTAGCAAAATACTTCTCTATCTTCTCAATATATTTTATAGTCTTTCTCTAACCTGATTACATCAGTCAATGATACAATGGGAATATTGTATTCTGAAGCAAGGTTTTTCATATACTTTAGAGAAGCCATTGACCCATCTTCTTGATCAAGAGTAGCTGAAAGAACAGAAACAGGACGTAAACCAGCCAATATCATTAGATCTACTGAAGCTTCAGTGTGACCAGCTCTCCTCAAAATTCCACCATCTCTGTACTTGAGTGGGAATACATGACCAGGCCTCCTCAAATCATCTGGTTTAGTTTTAAGAGACGAAAGAGCAAGAACCGTCATCGCTCTGTCTGAAGCTGATACTCCAGTTGATGTTCCGGATTTTACATCCTGTAACCATGAACATAGAACTCATAAGCAATGAAACCATCTTGACAAATTTTGTTGATGTATTGTTACTAATCGTTACCACGGTGATGGTGAAAGTTGGAGCAGAGGAGTCTTCGTCTTCCATTTCAGGTGACATTAGTGTAAGGCTTAACCTTTCGAGGTCCTCTTTCTTCATCCGCACTGAGACGATCCCTGAACCATTCCTAATCAGAAAGGCTATGTCCTTGGGACTCGTAAGAGTTGCAGACATGATCAGATTCCCTTCAATATCCTCGTTTTCATCGTCAACAACGATCACAAACTGATACATAACAGTAAGTCCGAATCTATACAACTGCAAAGAACAAAATCAATGGTCTTTAAGAAAATTTCCAAGAACAAACCTTTCCTTGTTGTAAAGCTTCAATTGCACATCCAATAGCAGAATAACCTTGAGTAGGACAATCTGGATCACCCTCTGCATCACTCACGAATAAATCATCAGTCTCAGGAGAGATTTCCGCGTTATGTTTCTCAAATGAAGCAGAACTAAACAACGACCCATCGGTTCCTCTCAGACAACTTTCATTGAAAACTTTGCGATCACTGTTCTCACTAGCTTTGAGCCCAGAACACGAACCATTAATCAATCTCCAGCAAGTATTAGCAAACCTAGGAGAACTATATATACAAGAGCATCGTTAAAAACAAGACAACACGGAGAAACCACATAAGAAGTAGTGAAAAACTTTCTCATCAAACCTTAAACTTATGAAGCTGTGAGATAAAAAGATGCGAGAATGATATAAAGCAGAATCCATCTACGTGACTATACATATATATCTCTCTCTTCACACGTAGACGATTCGCTGCTTTTCGTTTCCTTTGGTTGTGTTCTAACACACCCTAATTTGAAAAGATTTAAACTTTCAGACATTTTTAAGGTTAAAAGTACAAAAATCACGACCACGAGTTTAGGATTTATCTTCTGTCGTCATCGTACTAACTGGCATCTTGTAAGCTAATCAACGGAAACCCTCTGATGGGCTTAGAAGGTTTTGACCTTTCTCTCATCAATTTAAAAACAATCGCATTTTGTAATGCTGACGTGGCAGATCCTTAGAAAATGACCAATTACCAAAATGCCCTAATTAGTTAAAAATTTGGCGTGTATTCATCCTTTTAATTTTGATGACCTTCTGATTTTACATTTCATATACTAGAATTATATAGCCGGATTTGATTGTTTTGATTATTTTTTTAGTTTGTTAAATTTGTATTGATATTTTAGAATATTATTTTCAAGATGTTGTTTTAGAGGTCCAAAACCTAAACCGAAATTGATCTAAATTAGAAGGATCAAACAAAAAAAATATCCAAAAAGGTTATAAATCTATGTACATGAAAAACCGAAACCGAACAGGTACCAAATCAAGAATCAAATTTTAGTTTTTTTCAGTTTTCTATTAATTTTTATTTTATTTTGAATTTTTGTATAAAAAGTACATGAACCCGAATTCGATCTATAATGACCAAACCCAATCCGAAAAATAAAAAATCTGAATAATTGTAAAATCAAAAGAAGCAAAAAAAACCGAATCCGACAAAATACCAAAAATGGGTCTTAAATTCATGTACCCAGAAAACTAAATCCAAACCCGAACCGAATCAATATCCAAATTTGTATCCGATATATATTTATTAAATAACTTTTTAAGAGTTTTTTCCATTAAACTTTTATTAATTTTGAATTTTTGTATAAAAATCTGTAACAAAACCTACCTTAAACCTATTTTTAAGGGTTGTGATGAACCTTATGTTAATTTTATCCTATAGTTTATAACACGGTCAAAATGAAAGTGTCTCCCGCTTTATGCTTTAATATATAAAACTATGATTCAACCCGCACTACTGCGCGAGATCATTTTTTATTTTTTATGGTTGTTGTGTAAGGAAAAAAACATTTCATACAACAATAAAATTTATTTACAGAAGCCCGTGGATTCCTGATTTTAAGAATGATTTGTGATAAAATATATGTGATAAAATATATATGTAACTTATACTATTGATTTGATATTTTTAAACTACTTAAAATGTTTGTTATTGTTTGGTATTTTAAACTATATAGTACATTTATGATTTAAATTTGTAATTTTATATATTGGATTTATATATGTGTGTTAAATATATAAATATTAGTGATCATTTGGAAATGATATGAAAATGATACATACAACAATATAAATAATTTCGATTAACTATAACGAAAATCAAATTAAATTTCTTAAAAGGTTAATCCAACATCTATCGGACTATTGGCCTAAATAAAATCTGTTATGGGTTAGGCCTTGACCTTAAGTATATAATTGGGCAATCGAATGGTAAACCAATAATATATTATTTTTCATATTTAGTTAAAACAAAATATGCTAATAAATAATATTTTCTATTGCTTGTTTTGATAAGAAAAATATATTTCATACACAAATAATATTTACTAAGTTTATTATGTATAAGTCATTTGATTCATGATTTTATGATTTTATTAGCATATATATTTGGTTGTTGTAGAAAGCGAAAAATATTTTTAATCAGTTTTTAATGAGATAATACGAAAACACAATAATAGTAATAAACATAAAGTATTGCTAGAAATATATAAACATTAAGTAACCAAGCAGATATATCTTTACACAAATAATAAATTTTTGGTTTTTCTGCAATTCAAATAAAAAATAAAAAAAAACTATTACATAAACTAATAAAATTTACTTATTTGAATATAAGAAAGTTACTGGAATACTGATTTAAGAAGCGTATATATTGAGTTGTTGAAAAACAAAAATGTTTATAAAATAGTTTATAATGAGATAATACAAAAACATAGTAATTATAATAAACAAAAACTATTGCTTGAGAAGGAAAATATATTTTGATTCTCAGAAAAAAGCAAATAATTATTTATAAATACAATAAATATTGAATATTACGATATAAAATAAACCATAATAAGAACTAAAACTTTAGAACTCGAATCTTCGTGTTTGCTTTTATTACGAAAATTAGTAACTAACAATTGGTTTGAAAAATTGAACGGATATTTTTATTATAATCTTATCACCGAATTTATCACCCATAATAAATCTAGTGTCAGTTACATATCTAGCAATTCGAGTAACCTGCAGAATCATACCATTGAATAGACCAGCAAGTGGATCAATGTTTCTCGTCAAGACAATGATGTCACCGTTTATAAGAAACATTCCATCATATAAAACAACATTACTGAACATTAATATAATATATATATATATATATGTATATATTTTAATTGATAAGAGAACATAAATTAAAAAAATAAAGATACCACATACAACTTTTTGAGATTTTTGTGATCTACGATAGAAATTAGAGATATTTTATTTGGGAATGAAATTTATAAAGTAAAATTTGCATAATATAAGAAAAATAACTTTTCTTTGAATCACAATGGTTATTTATAATAAAAATATTAGGATTAGAGGTTACAAAACCATATTTTAATTATAAAATAGTTTTTCTAAGGTATATATTCGAGGGAGTCAATATATATCAACTATAATTAATGGTATACGAAATAATAAATAATTGACAATTATAAATTTTAATTTATCTAGGAATTAATAGTTGTTTCTATATAACGATCAACTATAATTTATTATATTTTAAATATAATTAAAACACTTATATATCATGTTATTAACCAAAAATACAAAAGAATTTTTTTTGAAAATATAAACAAAAACTAATATAATAGTTCTATTAATTATTCTAAAATGGAAATCAATAAAATAAATATTACAACTAATTAACAAAAAAAATGTTTGAAAATTTAAAAGTAGAACCCAAATAGTAATAGTTTGAGTTGATGATCTCATAAACAAAGCTCACATGAAGAAAATGAATTCATGTCATTATCCATACCATACTGGTTAAAGTCGTGGTTGAGGGTAACGAATGTCCTTGTTTGGCCATCACAATTACAAATATCTTGGCATCAATAAAATTTCCATGAAAAGCATTACAAAGCATTATTAATCCTTCATCTATACAATTTTCATTAAAATAGCAAAGTAATACGATACAAAGCATTCATATTTCCGCTATTGGCTAATAGTTCATATTTTGCATATAAATCGGTCGGATGAAACCAATATGGAATGAAACGATATTCTTCAAGAGAAATACTACGCAGAACTCGAGGACGATTATATATATCTCTAAATCTTTTGCAGACTAACCTGAGTTGATGAATATAAAACCACGACGATTCTCCACATCTAGAGACGATATCTATCAAAAAAAATTCAGGCAAAGATGTGATATACATTATATGATCTCAAAAAAGTCTAACCAAAGAGGAGATCAAGTAATACGAAAAGAAGAAAACATAAATAAAAAATATATATGCATGAAGTAAAAACAACTAAACCAAAAGAAAGACGGTTTTAAAGAAATACACACATCTCAAATTATATGTGTTTTATAAGGAATAAATTAGGGTTTTCGAAAATTAATGGTATGTATATTCGATTGTGATATATCAGCCATTCTGTTTCCTAAGTTTTTTTGAATCACATAGAAAATTTTAAGAAACAGATTTTGATAAGGATTATCCCTGATTTGATTCGAATACAAATGTCAAATTATTTGAAAGATAAAGGGAAACAAAATATTTGATATGTGTATTATGTATATCGTAACGGGAAAATTTAGGGTTTACTGTATATTTCGATATTTTATAACACTATTTTTAAATTCCTAAGAAAATGAAGATAAATGCAAAGAGATTATGATTTTTATATTCGATTTATTACGTTTCCAAAAATTGTAAAACCAAAAATATCGATCCAATATAAAGAATTTGATCGAAAATAACAATGCATACAAAGAGTAAGAAAAAAAAACATAAGTAGAAGCCTTAAGATGACCTTAATTTATATCCAAGTAATATTCATCGCTAAAATCTTTAACAATCAGACATTCGGGGGAGGTTTTGAAAAAAAATTTTGAATACAACATTAGTTGTTCTGTTATGAGAATTTCCTTTATTGTTAAGGGCAAGAATCTTCAATCTAGTCTTCTTACTGACCCTTGACATGGCGACATAAAGCTGTCCATGAGAGAAGACTAGTTTTGGTAGATATAATCCAACATGGGACAACGTTTATCCTTCACTTTTGTTTATTGTCATAGGAAATGAGACAGATATAGGGAACTGTCATCTACACATTTTGAAGGGAAGACGAACATCTGAAGGAGTAATAAGCATCCTTGGAAGCAATATCTTATTTCCAACTTTTGTGCCAGTAATAATTTTTGCCTCCATTACATGATTAGCCATCTGAGTTATTTGTAATCTTGTACATAACCCTCCATGTGGATCGACATTTCTAAGCAACATAACAAGACATCCAATTTTTAGTTTTAGACAATGGTTAGGTAAACCAGAGGCATTTATAGAGTTTAAGAAATCCGAGGTATATGCTGGATTGTCCATAGCTTCAGTATCTGCCAGAACTTAGGTAAATTCTTTCATCACCTGCATTACAAACCAATAATATAAAAATAGACAAAAAAAAGTTTAAAACATGATATATTTAAGACAAAGAATAAATAAAAATTATACTAACCACTGAGCCTATCAAGCATACAAATATTAATAGAGTTGACATCTTCATTTGTTAGACACAATATCGCTTTGTCTCGAAAGAATTTAGGTTGCTCATTCTCCAATGATCTATTGTTTCCATAAATTGCTTCAACTATGGACTTAATAGGATTAGAGCCGGATGTAATAAGCAGTTCTTGAAGAATATCTATCTCAACAACACCATCATTAGGAAGTGATATTTTACCATCCCCAACATCTAAAAGCCAATTAGGGAACCGTTCTATCTCAGGTTTTTCATCCGCAGGAATTCTTGCAAGTAGCCTCATGTTCTGAGTAAGGTCTAAAAATTTTATATTAGACCACAAATAGGATGAGTTGATCGAAGCATATACTATTTTTTTGCCTACCAGCTGTAGTAATAACATGCAATGTTTGCCTTAAATCTCCTCCCAATACAACAACTTTACCACCAAAAGGATCTTCGCATCTTAAGATATCCTTTAAACTTTGGTCTAAAGATTCGAAGCAATATTTACTCATCATAGGGGCTTCATTCCATATAATAAGTTTTGCTATGGATATTAACTTACCCAGAGGAGAACCACGTGCCATATTACACGTGTTAAACTCATCAATGTTAATAGGTATTCCAAACCTAGAATGCGCAGTTCTGCCTCCTTGTAACAAAAGAGCAGCAATACCACTAGATGCAACGTTAAGAACAATATCACCTCTAGATCTAATCGCAGCAGACAAAAGTTTCCACAAATAAGTTTTCCCGGTTTCAAGGATCTCAGAAGTTTCCACACCTCCTTTGTTTTTTAAAACAGAATCAAGGATCTCATTGAAAACCTTTGATTGCTCTGGATTGATTGATTTTAAATCACGATCAAGATCTGATTTCAACTTCTGACAGTTGTAATTCTTCTCATCCAATATCAAAGAATTGATAGTGCTAAGCTCATCCATATCAAATGCTGGCATGTTCTTATATGATCGAAGAGAACTCCCATAAATTGAAAGAAGTTTTTCAATCTCTTGAAGTGAATATTTCTTTTTTTCCTCATCGGTCAAAATTAGACCTACAATAATCAAATTGAGCAATAAGATGTTATTGCGGATGAGTTAAAAACTTGAATGAAAAGAAACTAAATATTTTTTTTAACTTAATCAATAATATAATCATATATACAAATTTTGAAAATGATAATAGTTGGCACCACGATCTTTGAACTGTTCCTTTTTCTTGTATAACATTCCCTTTTCTTGTATAACATTCTCTTTTCTTGTATAACATTCCATTTTCTTGTATAACATTACATTTTCTTGTATAACATGCCTTCAAATAAAAACATCCAAGTTTGTTCCCAAACTTCTTCAGGTTTAGTCAAAATGTGTTCCTGAAACATAATGGTGAATAGCATCCTTGTGTAATGAGCTGAACAAATATAACTTGTTTCTTTGATTGCATTAATAGATTCTATATCGTCATCAAGTAAGCCCATTGCAAAACATGCATCTTTTTATGAGTCATGTACAACACCGCCAACAGTCTTTAAGTCAACATAACACGTTGGACCTCGTTGTTGATTTAGAAGCATTCGGAGATAATAACACTCTTCAATTTTCCTTGGAACATAATCGATCTTGCCAACAACAAAACCGCTATAACTTTTTTTTTGCCAATATTTGTCATTACGATTTTAAATGTAAAAAATAGGTATCTCCTCGTAAAGCAATATTTTGGCAAAACTATCTTATAAATAAAATTACGATAAATAACTAAATAAGTATATTATATAATTACTCAAAACCAAAATAAGATAATATATATTTTGTAGTACAAAGATTGACGTTTACTATTATGGGAATGAATATGTAATACCATAGGATTTACATATTTTACAATTATAGTTTAACAAATATTTAAGGTTTTTAATTATGAAAATCTTAACGAATAGGATTTATCTTTTCATTAGATATAATTAAAAGATAAGAGTTTAAATACTGATTAACACAAATGGAGTATTAATCGAGTAATCTCTAATTATCGTCAAGTATAATTTTCAAAATTTATATAACTCGAACTAATTACAATAAACCAAAAACGGTAGTATATATTATAATTTATTAAATGTGAATCGCTCAAAATATTCAATAAGTTTACCCCTATATGATAATTTTTAAAAAAGTTATTATTTGAAAACAAAATAAACACAAATACATCTTGGAAACCGCTATCATCATTAAGGGAAAGACTAAAATTTCCATATTCTCGAACCAATTTATCCGAATATTTTTTTACTTTATCTTCTATATTGAGAAACCCCACGTCTTCAACCTAAAACCATCGAGATTTCTTTTTTCGCAAATCTGAAAGAAAACTGTTGGTTTGAAGCACAACGAGTTAATATTCTCCATCAAAACAAAGGTAGTTTGCATTATTATCGATTAATATATGATCAACTCACTTAATGTCTTGTAATTTCAAACTAATTTCTCTAAAAATAGCTTATTTGTAGAAATACATGAAAAAAAAACCAAAAATAATATCATGATGTTAATTGTTCGTAAGATTAATAAAGTATAATATGATTATTATAGTTAACCCCTAGTAATTTAGAAATAAAATTAAAGATTCAAATAAAAACTTAAAATTGTATTTTAATCAAAAATTGTAAAGTTAAAGTCATAATCAGTTGTTAGGATTTATTATATTCAAAATAACTAAACATTAGCGTTTTGTATTATTTGAATAATAATAATAAATGTTTTTGTGTTTTCAATTTTAAATATCGAAAAATATGACGATCATGGACTTGCGAGAAGATGTTTTAATCAACATAATTTTCCGATGTGCACCAGAAGGAATTAAGACAATCCGCAATGTGAGATTAGTTGCTCCAAATTTTTGTCTGATTTGTGATCTCGATCTCGTACTCCAAAATGTTAATCTTGGTGATGTTCCTTTTTATCTATCTTGAAACAACCAAATTCTTTTCAATAACTTTTATGCCATATTAAGTAGAGCATGTAATCCGGAAACAATATACAAATGCGGTGCAAGAAACTATTTGGTTGATAGTTTGTCTGGAGACGGATTAAATCAGTTATTTGAAACTAGTAAGAAAGGAGTACCAGAAGCAAAATTCTTCTATGGATTAATTTCTGTATGTCGTGGAGAGCATTTAAAAGAGGGAGGATACAAAGTTATAATAAAACTAAATCGGTCGACAATAGGCATAACATTGACATTTCTTAGAGAAGTCCGACAAAGTATTTGCTTCGGTCCGACAAGTCTTCTTTGGCGAGGAGGTACTCCATTAAATAATCTCAGAATGTCTTATGATAGAGAAGAATGTCATTGCAATGATAATTTTTTAGAAATAGTTGAGTATTTCAAAGGATGGGATGATATTTATGAGGGTATCGATGAATCAATATCAGGAGCATGTCATATATGCATATGGGATTATGAATTCGGGATGATATTTAATGATTATTAGAAGGAATTTTAAGTTGTTATGCAATATAACTTTTTTTATTCGATATTAAGATATTAATAATAATTATAAGTAAATTTAAATATAGTTATAATGAAACTATAAACATTATTTTAAAAAGAAGAAAAATATAACAAAACATAATGTTACCATTCCAAATATGATTTTTTGCAAACCAAATTAGCAAATAAAGAATCTCATCATATCTTTGAATTGAATAACAATAAAGATATTAAATGACTATATTTGTATGATTGCAGTTGAGATTGTGTGAATAAAATGAGAAACAACTTAATAAGTATATCAAAAATACAATAATTAATCAAAACCAAAATGAGATAAAAAATCATTCATGTTACAAAACTTTGATTATTTTGATATATATTAGGATTTAAATATGTTACAATTATAGTTTAACAAATATTTCTAGTTTAAAATTATAAAGATACTTAATAGCTTAACGAATTCGATTTAACCTTTCATTTGATATAACTAAAAGAGGAGACTTTAAATACTGATTAATAGAAAAAGAGTATTTATCGAGTAATCTTTAATTATCCGGAATTAGTATTTAATATTTTTATATAACTTAAATAATTAAAATTATAAAGTAAAAGATATATTATTTTTCTTTTTTTTTTTGCCTACACTAAAAAGGATATATTATAATTTTGCCTACACTAAAAAGATACAGAAAATTGTAATGTTTAATGTTAGAGCTATGTTATTTATTATTAATTAAAATTTTAGTTTTTATTTAAATGTAACGATCCTTTAATTTTGTACAGAACATTGTGGTTGAAAACATGGATATGATGGATTTGATATCAGACGACATTCTAGCAAACATACTCTCCCGACTTGCACCAGAAAGAATGTATATGATCGATAGATTGAAGATAATCTCAAGAAGATTTCGACAAATCTGGGAAAGAGAAGAGATGTTACCAAAGCTAGACCTTGGATATGTCCCTTTCTATCCATGGGATGGAAAAGATGCTCTATTTAACAAATTTCGTGAGAAGTTAGGCAATAAAGGTAATACTGAAGCCTTATATAGGTTAGGTATGAGAAATTACTTTGTGAATAATCGTTTAATAGGGGAAAAAGGTTGCTAGATGGAGCTACTAAAAACGACAATCTAGAAGCTAGATTTGTTTGTGGAACAATTATGATATGTCTTGGAGATAACTCTAGATAAGAATGTATGGAAATTCTTAGGGAATTACATAGATGGACAATAAGAAAATCATTGGAGTTTTTTGGAATAATTAGACAACGCGTATATAGTGGACCAGCAAATCTTCGTTAGCGAGGAGAAAATGGTTTGAAGATCTTCAAAAAATCTTATGTCAAAGGACCATATGATTTCGGAGGAGAGTTCATCAAGACAATATCTTATTACAATCAGTTGGAAGGATTGGATGACGATTTCAACTTGCCAATGGAAGATGTATGTAAGACATGCTTCTAGGATTATCAACTCATGTATTTCCTTCCTAATAATTAGGATTAGTTTATTAATTAGTTAATAATTACAATGTTCTTTTAAACTTTTGTTTTTTTTAATATTGTTCTTTTAAAATTTTGTTATGTTTCTTTCGTTTTGTAAGAATTTAACATAATTACTAATATATTTATTATTATGGTTTATTAACAACTTATAAAGTGATCAAATGTTTTTTTCAATAAATAAGTTATTGTATAAAATTACAATAGTACTCGAAATAATGAAATATATTAAATAAGTTGTTTACTATATTCAAACCAAATAATATAATAAATATATCAAGCATACGTTTAGACAATCTGGTGCAGCTCAAGCTTATTATTAGACCAAATATTTCTCATTTTATATGTGTAGTGGCCATTGAGATTGTTTCAATTATCCACAATAAACTCAAACGGGAAAGTCTTTCCAAACAAATCACTAATTGCAAGAGACATTCTTTTAAGGTGTTCAATTTACATGTTGCAAGACATAAATCCAATAAAAGATAATGAAGAAAAGAAAAAAAACAACATAATAATAACAAAAAACAATTTAGTTGCATTACTTCACCAGAACGATCGACTCAAAGATCATTTCCACGTTTTCCTATAAGTTCAATGGCAAGACTTTCTGACAATGTACAAACGGTGAGACCAGTATTATCCATTACACGTAAGTTCAGTTTTAACCTAATGAATAGAAAAATAACATGAAACAATATATAAACAATACAAAAGTTATATATAACTAAGGTAAAAAATATAATGTTAAAATATTAGATGGGATAAAAGATATTGAGGTATTCTATAAAAAAACTAATCCTGGACATTATTTGAATTACCAATCACGAATCATTAAAATGTGGACATAAGTTTTTTAAGGTAAAATTAATATAAATAAAATTTACAAAAATTAGAAGAATAAAATATATGAATTATCAATTTATATCCAATATCATTTCAAATAATCAGTTGAAAAGATTTAAGATGTGTAAAACAAAACCCAGTTAAGAAATAATATTGAAAAAATAACTAAAATAAATAAGTACATAATAGTTTTATTAAATAATAGTTAATTAAAAAGTTCATTGTAATTAAAACAATAAAACAATAAAACAATATTAAAGTTACAATTATTACATAACAATATTAATTTATATACTACCATATCAATTTTTATATAACAATTAATTATATACTACTCATATTAATAAATATATAATTTTACATGACTACTAATTATAAAATAAACTATTTAAAATTACTATAATTTGTAAAGAAGAAAAATCAATTCCAACATTTAAATAAGAATAAGAATAAGATTGATCGGGTCTTGTCGATCCCAACATTTGGCTATGCATCGGGTCTTGTCGATCCAATTATAAGAGTAAGGTTGACAAAAAAAAAAATAAGAATAAGAAATAGAAAATAATAGAAACATCAAAATGAAAAATAAAATTAAAGTTTGAAATATTAAATTTCAACAAACTTATTATTAGAAACATATAAAAAACTAAGCAAATGTGTCCAAATAACAAAAAACAAAACTATGATAACATCACATGCGACGTTTGTAAACAGTTTTGCGAGCAATATGAGAAGCAACATATTCATCTGCTACTTCTTTGAAAAGAGTAGAGACGGAATCTCGATACCCTTTATGTCAGCACAAAATTTCTTATTCGACGAAGACTTATCATCATCAAGTCCTTCTGGATCAGATCGCTTAGATGAAGGTGTTGAAAATAATGAACCGCCCAAATCAGAACTCTCACCACTATTGAATATTGCAGGAATAATCTTTATGAAAAAATAATAATATATAAATAAATATTAATAAATAGCAATACTATATGAAAATTCTCACAAATATAGTTTAGACAAAAAAAACTTGATCAGTTAAAGGGAATATCAGTAATTTCACTTGCAATCTTACCATCTGGCCAAACTTGAACTACTTTGAAAGTGTCATTTTTCAAACCAATGTTATCCTTCTCAACTACAATACCAAACTGAAATGTATTCTCCCTTAGATTGGTGAGTGCAACTGGCAATTTTTCAACGCTTTCAATCTCCATATATGTACGATAAAAAAATATAAATTTAATAATTTTAATAATCTCAAAACATGTAAACTAACAAAAGACAAATAACAAATCCCTAAGCAAAATCTTGACCTAGAATATCTGTTTCTTTTTGACATACGACCTCAACCGCAAAACTATAGAACAACATGCATTTGGTCTCACCGGTGGATCAATAATCTTTAGATGCAGCTTAAACTTGGATTATTTTAAAATTTTTATGCATTATCCAATTGAGTAATAGAACATTTACTTATTAATAGTTTTAAGAGCACACATTGGAGACACGTTTCTAGTGAAGCTTTTACATGTTTCACACCAGAAATTGGGCTGGGTTTAGTTGATACAACCTCAATCTTTATAGGAGTATCGGGAAAAACTTTCTTATTACACTTCTTACAACCGAAATAATACCAACCCTAATCAATATCGGTTCCATAAATTGTACACAACAAACGACAATGTCCAATCTAAAGACAAAATAAAAATAAAAAGGCATAAGATATTTCAAAAAGCTAAATATTTAGCTAAAAATATCAAAATAAGGTTATCGTTACCTCATCTGTTTCAAGTAATTAATAAATAGAAAGCATGAGATGTTCAAGCCAAAGATCAACATCAGATATTTTAGGTATGAGTGTTTTCGAATTCTTCATCACAATTCTTAATCCATCAGAAACCAAACTGAAAAACTCAATTGTTAACTAAATAGTTATACGAAATAAATATATTTAAAACGATTATATAAAAAAAACAAAGAGTAATATATTGACATATAAGAAATAAATATTACTCATTGAAAACTTCGATTTCTGGTAGCTGAGTGTTGAACATAATAAGAGATGTGTCAAATGAGTTACTAATACTTCGAATATCTAAAAAAAAAAAAGTTAAAGCTAAAATTGAAAAAGCTTAATAAAGATTCTAAAATACATAAATATCATTCAAACATGTATTTTAATAATTATAAAAAGTAATATATTATAAACATATATATCATTTCAAACATGAAGTTTGGCAAAACGAATCAGAAAATACATTAAGCCATCAACAGATCGCAAAACAGTATCATAGAATATTCTAGCATAAGAACCCCAAAAACAACATGATAGGCTATTGTCACTGTAAAAATAATAATAATTAGATGCGAATAATAAATACATGAGCATTAGTATGAATGAGGAAAGCTAGTATTATTTATTATGAAAACAAAATAAATAAAATTACATATAAAAACAAAATAAAATGACCAAAAAATAATAATATAATGACCAAAAAATAAAATAATTTAGTAAAGCTTACTTATGCTCTCTTAATTCAAACTCAACTTTCTTTATTAGTTTTCGATGGACATGAAATTCTTGAATCTCATTCACACTAACGATTTGTCCAAAAACATCTATATACAAACGAAAAAATAATTAAAAACATAAACTAAAATGTTAAAATTCTTACCCGTTAAAACATTGAGATCGTAAGCACTGTTGAGAATACCATCGAATGTGGCTAATAAGATGAAATTGTCGTTCAGAACAAAATCACATGTAAGTGACACCAGTTATGTTGAGAAAGACAATTTTGAAAGATAACGATGAAATCCAGTAAATACTATTGTCTTTAGAAACATGGAAATTATGGATTATTTTCCATTGGCCCGCCTTTATAGAATGTTCAAAATTTCTAACATGTTCCTTTTTTGTCGTACCCGACACCCTTAATAACAAAATAACGGAAAACAATATCACATATCATATGAAAATAATAGTATTTAATTAAAAAAAATGAAAATTTAATATAAAAAAAATTTATACGTACAGTTTCATCCGCAAGGATCATCTCTATAGTTTTACCAGACATTTTTCTGTATTGCGACCAAGTGTGCAAGATCTTGCATCTGATTCTCCAAGGATTGTGATTGTTCGTTTTGATGTCCTTAAAGAGAATGAAATCATCGACTTTGGCCAAGGTAGAAACCATGCTGAAATGTTAATAGATGAAAAATATAAATGATTAGAAAGAAAAATAGAAGGCGAGGTTGCAATGGAAAAAAATACAACGCAATTAGGATATTATATAGCAAGGCTTACCTATGTATTAGACCTAGTAGAGATAAGACCAAACCGAGCCAAAATATTATATTTATTCAAATTTTATTATTTTTAGGGTGTAGTTTAAGTTAAAATATTACGTATATGGAATACATTGCAGCCGAATTCTCTTTAAATTTATATATAATTTGGTTAATATACGAAAGAGCGAGTAGATATTCCGGAAAAAATTTCCATAGTTAATGGTAATTCGTATAAAAGAAAGAATCTATACCATTAAATTTGAGATAACATCGAAATAAATGATAATTATGGCAGAAAAAGATTACGATATCATAAATTGAATTTCCAAAATCAAAAAATAAGGCGATTTAATACAGAAGATAAATGTGGATTAGGTTAAGGAAATATATATTGTTTTCTCCAAGACATCTTCTTCTTCTTCTACAACATTGTCTCCACCATTGCTGAACAAACCGGAGTTCCGACGACGGAAAACTTAAAAAATTATTGGAATTTTTTTTAAAAAATATATTGCTAGGGTAGATGGAATAAAACAAATTTTTCAAATTTTTTCAGAATTTATGTGCGATAGGGGGAGTCTTATTTTGAATTTAGATGATTTTTTGAATTTTCCTGATCTGTCATTAGAGGGCTACGGAGATTAAAAGAGATTTTGGCCATAATCTGCAATAAAAAAATAGTTGATTTCCTGATTATATTTTTAATTAATTCTAAAAACGGATAGTCGAAATTAAAAATCGAAACAAACGACCAAGATAAGTCGCATGAAAACTATATATTAATTTTAATTTATATTTTTTTACTGATTTGCACTCAGTGTATTTAATACTTCTTTTTTTTTCCAAAAAGAAATCTTCCGAGAAGGATATTTTGAAGAAAATCTCAAATTGTAAGCCTTTCATATTTAATATGTAGAGACGTTGAAAGTCTAATTTCACCTTTCATTTAATATATGATAAAAATCTATTTTACCCTTCATTTAATACATATATTTAATTCAAATTTATATTTAAGCTCAACGATGAGAACTTTTAAAATGCGGAAATAAAGAGCAAAGGAGGGGAGAGAAGGACGGAGGAGCAAATCGGATCGACAAGGAGGAGTCGCCGGTAAATTTCTTCCGGCCAATCTGTTTTCAGAAAGAGATAGAGGCACTCTTTCTCCGATCTCACCAGATCGGCTATTGTATTGTATCATTCCGTCGTCTATCTCTGAGCTCAAAGGTGTGTAGTCACTGTGATTTCGCACGTGTACGTTACGAATCGGAGCTTGTATAGTCTGATTAGTTTGATTAATTTATGCTAGGTTTTATGTGGTGGGTAAGCCATGGCTGAACCAGAATCAGTAAATGGAGTGAAGGAGAACAAATTATTCAAAGGTGTATTCGCAGTTTCCGGCATTATGTCTACTCTTGTAATCTATGGTGTTCTTCAGGTCTCTCTTATTTTCATAATATCCATTTCTTTGAAATTTTATTCCTTTCTTCTTGTATGATTTGAAGATTTCTGTGTTTGCATTTTTGTTGCTTGTACTTTGTAGGAGAAGATAATGAGAGTTCCTTATGGATTGAACAAGGAGTTCTTCAAGCACTCTTTGTTTCTAGTTTTCTGCAACAGGCTTACCACATCAGCTGTGTCCGCTGGTGCTTTACTGGTAACTAGCAAAACCCAACTTTGTGTTTATATTTATACTTATTACCACAAGATTTAAAAACCTTGTTTTGATCCCTTTTTTAATTTATAGGCAAGCAAGAAAATTTTGGATCCTGTAGCTCCAGTTTACAAATATTGCCTTATATCAGTGAGTAACATCTTAACCACAACATGCCAATATGAGGTAGGATTTTATCTCTCAGCTCCACCTTTAATTTATAAACTTGTCTACTTTTACTAGTAATGTTCATACCATCTGTAATGCTTCCAGGCTCTCAAGTATGTGAGCTTCCCTGTCCAAACTCTTGCAAAATGTGCTAAAATGATACCAGTAATGGTAAGTTGTAACACTCTTTGTTTGGTCAGAGATGAAAACTCATGCGTTTGAGTTTAGCAACATTCTTTCTTATATTTGTGCTATTAACAGGTATGGGGAACAATCATCATGCAGAAGAAGTACATGGGATTTGACTATTTAGTAGCCTTTTTGGTGACCCTTGGCTGCTCAGTCTTTATTCTTTTTCCGGTATAAACCTGCTCTATACTCATCAGCTGGTCCTTTCAAATGTTTTGATTGAGTTCGAGTATCAAAATTGCCATAAACATCAAGGTAAGATTTACTGATGTTTGTTTATGTAAATCTGAGCTGCAGGCAGGAGATGATATTAGTCTGTACAATAAGGGAAGAGAGAATACTGTTTGGGGTGTTTCCCTTATGGCTGGTTATCTTGGGTATGTATATCCTTATAACTCATTTCACTGTTTAGTGTTAATCCGATTATACTGAGATTTTGTTGTCTGGTAAAATATAAGGAAGCTTGATACTTTGTGGTAGTAATGAATCATGATTGTGTATTTTCTAACTAACAGGTTTGATGGCTTTACAAGCACATTCCAAGACAAACTCTTTAAAGGATATAACATGGAGATACATAACCAGATATTCTATACAACTCTTTGTTCTACTGTTCTGAGTTTCACTGGTGAGAAATTTATTACTCTCTGCAATCTTTACTGTAAGAGTGTAAGAGTCGCATGTTTTTTGTCACTGTCATTTTCTCTGGACACTGGACTATTGATTTTTTTTCCCTTTGTGATTCTTTTCGGCTGGCCCCTTTCTCACAACTTAATTATCTAGGATGATGACTTTTGTCTTCCTTTCTCTTTATTTGTTTTGTCTATGTTATATTGGAGCTCAATTTATTTTGACTCTTGGACCTCTACAATGACAACTGACGATTACTAGACTAAAGTTAGATTATATGTTAGTGATATTAACATGTTATTAGTTGCAAGTTATCCTAAGGTTCCTCTCTTTCTGAGCGTATCTCTCATAGTCACAAGTTCATCTCTACTGCATACAACCTCGGTGCTTAGACCCTCAATAAGAAGATCACAGCCTGGTCAATCATTCTATGCTTCTCACTCAGTAAATATTATGTTTGATGTAGGACTTATATTGCAAGGGCATTTACTACCAGCTGTAGATTTTGTTTCTCGGCATAGGGATTGTTTATTTGACATCGCTCTGCTATCCACAGTAAGTTTAAGTTTCCTCTATACGTCTGCTTAGTCATTATATTAACATGTTGTTTCGTTCAAATTAGTCTAATTGCATTTTTGTAGTCTAATATCATGAAACAAATCCATTGACAAAATTATACGATGCCACTTCATGGCTAGATCCTCCTCTTTTGTTTCTTTGATTCATACTGTACTAACCAGAGACTAATGTGCAGGTTGCAACAGCGAGCCAGTTCTTTATTTCTTACACAATTAGAACATTTGGTGCTCTAACATTCGCTGCAATCATGACAACGAGACAGGTAAAAAGCAAACTCAATCTCAATCTGACTAATCCGTTTTAATAACCAACAAATCTATCTTGATAAAGCTTGCAAGCATCATGCTCTCTTGCATTTGGTTCTCTCATCCTCTTAGCTGGGAGCAATGTATCGGATCAGTATGTTTTCGATTCTTTTACACTTCTTGGAACTTTAGTCATACTTTTGATTCTTTGTCTAACTGAATCCGCTCGACCAGGTCATCGTTTTCGGCTCTTTATACGCCAAAAACTTACTAAACAACAACAAAAAGTCACAGCCACAACCACCGGTTCAAGAACTTCCACAGTACAAAGCTGAGGGCTCTTAAGCAGGAACAGTTTAACACCAATTTAGAGGGTATTTATCTCTTAATTTAACCCTGGAACAACACTAGCCGTTGGTGGGGAGCTTAAATTAGGATTCATATATAGACACTATATATCTTTGTTTCATTTCCTATATAATCACTTATAGAGTTGATTATATTTTATTATGAATACATGTGTTTTGCTGCGTTGGGTTGGAAATTGAGTTTCTTGATTTGTTAGTGTATCGTTTACATTATGAAATTGATCATTTGTATTCATATAAGTTTATATATTATGAATACAAATAACCAATTCTTACATCCAATGATATCTTTATATAATTTAATGGTTCCATTATGTGTAATTCCATAAAAACGAATCTGAATCTGATTTTAAAACTAATATAAAATCCAAATTCATTTGGAAAAGTTAAGGGTATGTTTGAAATAAATATGAATAAGAACTGAAACCATACAAAATCATTTTAATATATTACAGTAGTTATGTATTCTTTTGGATAGTATATTATTCAGACACCCAAAATTCTAAATCCAAAAGAAAATAATAGCAAATCCAAAGATTAAATGTAGTTAACAATCATTAACCATGAAATCAAATTTTTTGAACTTATTTAATATAGAAAAATATATTAAATAAGTGGTTAAATGTTTACTTTTGCAATTTTGCTTACCGGAATTCGATTCTAAAATATTACATAATTTCAGATAATAAGGTTTGAATTATTGTCAATCTAATTAATGATAAACTATGTAAAATGTTTTTGATACTTAACAATTTATTTTACTTTGTCACTTATGACATCATTTAGTAATAGCTAAAAATCCATCTATTTTTTTAGAAATTAATAGTGCCTAAAAAGAAAAGAAATATATATTATATTTTCCAATTTGAATTGGTGTAATTTTTGGTACTTAACTAAAAGAGGTTGTAGTTAGTTAGAATTTCTTATGTAACCCTTCGGAATTTGACATATTCAGTTCACCTCAACTGCCCAAGTTTTCATTTTTGTCACGAATCTTTCTTACTTTTATAACTACCAAGTTTATGTTTCTACTATTTTAATATTCTTCAAAATAAATTATTAAACTCTTACTAGATAGATATAGCAATAACACAATATACCTAATCATCAAATGAAGAATTATTCAAAGAAGATAGGAAAAATAATTTGATCTAGTAAACATATAAAATATTCTCGTGCATTTTTATAATCATGAATTCATGATGATGAGTATATCAGTCTTATATACAACGACTATTCATAATTTCTACACATGCTTGAATCCTTCAAACCAAAAGATAACATTTCTTTATTCAAGTTGATATTTTCAAAAGAATAACAATTTTGTTGTATGATCATATAATTACAAAATTGCCAATGATTTTTTTTTAATTAAAAATTTTGAATATAATTTTTTTTCTAAGAAAATATTTTCTTTTACAAATTAAACCAAATTAAACCTACAAAACATGAAAATTAAACCTATAAAACAAACAAATTAAACCTAAGAAACATGAGAATTAAACTTACAAAACTAAATATACATTAAAGTTACCTTTAATAGTTTCTCAACTACAAAAGTACATAACTAAGCATGCAATACCAATATCTATGTACATAACTATGCATACAATACTAATATCTATGTATGTAACTAAGCATACAATACGAATGTTTTAAGACATGAAAAACCTACAACAAAAATCTTAAAATCTACAATGCAATAACTTTAAATTGACAACGCAAGATAAAGTAAGGTGACAACACATACAAGTTCAAACATATGTATCCTAGGAGGTAAACCTACAACAAAGAAAGATATCTTACAACGATAAACCTACAATAAATTAGAAAACAAACCTACAATAAAGGAGAACTAAGTCGACAACGAAAAAATACACAAAAGTAGAAAACGATTGTATTCAAAGTTCAACATGATAAAAACGTACAACGAAGCACACGACAAAAACCTACAACGAAGCACACGACCAAAACCTACAATGAAGCACACGACAAAAACCTACAACAAAGGTTCTTTAAACCTACAACGCATAAAACAAAAACCTACAAAACAAGAGAATTACGTTGAGAAATAAATAAACAACAAACCTACAATACCTAAGAGATAAACCTATAAAATTGAAGGATAACTTGCAAAGCTAAACCTACAACAAATGAATAACAAACCTATATAGAAGGAAAACTAAATCGACAATGAAGACGAACACAAACCTACAAAACGAATGTGTTCAAAGTTCTAAACGAGAAATGTAAAATAAACCTACAACAAAAGCATTAAAATCCTACAAAAAAAAATTAAACCGACAAAGCACACAAAAGAAACCCACATAACATTAAAATTAAGCCGAGAAAGTAGAACTGTAAACCTACAATTCTTGGGATGTAAATCTACAACAAAGAAATATTTAATCAGAATGAAACGATGCATAAACCTACATCAAAGAGAATAAGTAAGCCGACAAAGAAGAAAATGAAAACCTACAAAACGTGATGACTAAACCTACAACTCTTCAGATTTTCTCGTAGGTTTGCTCTCTGCTAACGTGGAATCCCTCATTAGTGCCAGTTTCATAATATTTTTTCTGATAAAAAAAAATAAGAAAAAAAATGGTATTATTTGACAACAAAATATTAGTATTGTAATTTCGAAAAATTAAGACTATAGTAAGTAAACGATTATATAAGACTAGTACAATAAATTGTCCTAATTAATATATATATATATATAGAGAGAGAGAGAGTACAACAACTTAAATTTTATTTATTAGATAATTTGGTTTTTTTTTTTTTATATTATGGTTGCAATGTCATTTCTATCATTTTTTATTATTCTTCTTTTTTTTTAATAATCAATTAAGAGTGCTAATAACTTATCTGATCATAAGCAAATACGAAAGAAAACAATAAAGGAAGACATTTAATTGAATTTAACAAAAGAAAGAAAGAAAGACGTTTTCTTGATGAAGACATGAAGTTATAAATTTGAAATAAAGACGACGTCAAAAGGAAAGGTCCAAAATTCACACCTTAGACTAAATTTGATATTCGTATCATACATTCATTAAATCTAACGTTTTATATTTTACCAATTAATAAATCGGTCTTCAAATATTAATATAATATAGACGACCAAAGAAAAAGTATATAAGATATATTTAAGAAAATGTTATACAAGCAATATATTGCATGACGCGTATAGTTTGGTTCAACTCACCATCGCAAAATCAAAGTCAAACAGTGCGTATATAAGAACGGTTTCACCTACATTACATATATGTAATTAATATAAGCTACGTAACTAATTAATAGCTAGATAGCTACATTTGTGTTATTTATTTCATATACAAATACACATGAGTGTGATGTGTTCATACTACATAGTCACGAGAATTTATATTCATGTGTTATGTATACACATAATTTCAAACTTGCTATGACTATATATGTAGTAGGAGTAAATGATCACGAGACTTTCTTGAATTATATTGTATATACTAAAAAAAAAGTAAATTCCAGCCTTCACGTTTTAAACAAACAAAACCTACTATTCAATATGTGATGAAATATATTTTATTTTTTATCTAACAATTAAATCGAAAAATCTTCTTTTAACATCTACATGTAATGAAGTGAAATTAAACTTCAGCTATCTAAATCATTAGTTGGAGCATGTAGCTATCGTACTAAAAAGAATTTGGCTTATAAAACATACTTAGAATTTGTAAAAGAACAAATCTTTTTTCTTTCACGTTGTTTCATTAATCATGGATAAAAAATAGGAAAATAGATTTTGTTGCTGCCAAAATCCATAGTAGAAATTCAGTTTAATTTTCTTTGGTAAGCAATTTTGTATCGTTATGGTTAGCTATTAAGGTGGCTAAGAAGATAATACTTGTGCATTTGTTAAGATTATAATCAACTATAATAATAATGGAAAAATCAAACAATTTGCACCAAACTCAATCGATGTCACTTTTGTCATAATTACGGCTAACAGACTAAATCAAACACAAATAATCAAAAGATTTCTCTCGAATTTTTATGTCAGAAGACGAGTTGATCTCGCCATAAACGTTTTGTTACTATTCTAGAATTCACTATTGGAAGTCTCTGAGGTAAAATTACAAAAAGCTTGGATGGACAATCATATTTTCTGGTATAATATCAGTTTTTTTCTTCTAAACCCAAATAAACCAATCGTATTTTAGTCGACAGAAAAAAAACATTCATATTTTCGTTTAGTTTCAACTCGATTTTCAGTATAGATCGGTTGGTTCACTTTATTTTTTCGGTTGCTTTTTCTTTGGTCTAAAAAATGGAAATTTCATTCAATCATCAAATTGGATTTTAATATTGGGCTAACAAGAACCTAAAAGACTGGGTAGAGATCTCCAATATTATAGAGAGTGGAGTGAAGACTCTGGGTCCAAAAGGTTCATAACTAATTAAACAAAGAATTAAGTCCAAACATAAACTCTTAAAGTAGCCTTCTTCGATTAGGTTTTAGAGTCTAGGGCACGAGAACTGATCATAATAATAACAATTAGGGTTCGGTTGCTATCTTTAAAGTTTTAAGTTTAAACAATTGACTAAATGAGGCCATGCCAGAAGAAGAGGATGAATGATTGAAGAAAAGAAGGATCCGTTAAAGCTCGTGATCTCCTCTTTTAGTTTAACGAATTTTAAGATAATGAAAAAATGTCGCTGTCTCTCACCAAAATTTAAATTTAAGCCACTCTATAATTAAATAAAAATCTTCCACTTTTTAACAATATCAAAATTATCGAGATTTTTTAAATATGGTAGTAACTGATCTATAGCTAATTTGGTTTCGGTATAAAAATCAAACCAAAATACTGAATTAAATTGAACCAAAAATTTTGTTTGGTGTGGTTCTAATTCCTGACAAAAAAATTATTCGGTTCTCGATTAGGTTCAGTTTTTTTTCAGTTTCGTTCGATTCTAAATAAGAAGTGAAACTAATTAGTACTAAAAATATTTTGGTTACTTTCAGTTACAAATAATCATTTTTTTTCGGGTATTTGATTACTTTTTGTAAAAGTAACAATTTAAACCGAATTAATATTATTTTAGGTCTAATTTAGTTCTATCTAGTTGAAACTAAAACAAAACCGAATTTTTGAAAATACATATTAGTTACTATATTTTGAGAACCGAAAAAACAAAAATAGAAAAAACCGATTTCAATTAAGCCGAAAAAGCAAATGGTTAAGGGTACATGTCTACAATTAATAATTGTGCACCACGAATTATAGATCCTTCTCTACTATAGATAAACTAAATAAAGTTTTAAGATGAATTTTCTAATTGTTAAAAAAAAAAAAAAAGAACTACACCAAAAAATACTCTCAATTCATAAGTAAAGAGCCAATGTCTAGCAGATTAATACGGCTTGTTGACATAATAAAAACAAATGATATATATATATCTTTAAGAAAATTATAGAGAAGATAATATAACTTTCTATTAAAAAGTTGTATTTGAGGATCCATAAATTAAAGGGTTATACATAGAGACCGGTAAATAAAACGGTCAAAGTTGTGTAAGGTCAAGTTCTTAATATTATATTCCTAAGACAAAAGAACAAAAACTAAGTGCTCTATAAAGTTAAAATAAAAAGTAAACAAGTTGCATTGGTAGGGTCTTGTATAGTCCAAATCGCTAGGTGCCATGTAGATTGAGGCCATACGTAATTTTTGAGATTTGCATGTATTCTTTTTAATTAACATTTACTATAAAATAACATAAAAATTCAGCAAACACATAATTACATACAACCATGCATGCTAGTTTGCTACCATCCCTCACGTTGGATTTTTTGTTAACTTCCACTTCTTTCAATTTTGTCGGTTTATTCTCTTTTTTTATTTTCTTTATCAGAAAAAAATTATCTTATTAGTTAGTAAGATGGTCGGTTTGATTACAGTCATTTTTATATCATTTTATTATATCACTTAGATCTAAGAACACTCCATGTTATTTAATCAGAGAAATATCGAATCTAAACCCATATTAATGTTCAGATCATGTAAACAATAAGACTATTTTCATAAGTCATTAACAATGACTATCCAGATTACAATATTAATGTATCCAATCATCTTTTTCATCTAATTTTTACCCCTTAAATTACAGTAATTTAATTATTGCAGAATGATTTTTAATGTATTAACATGTTAAATATGCATGATTATATATTACTATGCAAATGCAATGTAATCTATATCAGTTTGAGTCTTTATGCATAGTAGTAATTTACAGTAAATTTCTGATTAGGAAAATGTCTTACTGTACTAACCAAAAGTTAATTATAAATCAAAAGTCTTATAATTGGCATTTGATGAAAATATGCAGCATGTTTTAAATGATTTTGAGATGGAAATAATTGAATTGAAATTAAGAGAAGGAGAAAAGTAGAAATAAATAGTCATCAAACAATGGCAAAACAGGAGCTTTGAAAATGTTTTCTAAAATTGTGGGTTTTTTCATTTATGTGGCGGCAGGACGGAATTAGCAACTTGTAAGCAGATGGAACCTTCCTCACGATCTTCGTTTTCTAATATATATCAGACTATAGTAGCTCAGCTTATCAACAGATGTAATGTATCTCGAAGCACCTAATCATCAGTTGCATTTTGCTTATTTATTTTCAACTTGTGTGTTGGTTTTTCTTTACTATTGCATCTCTCTATAAAACTAAAAACTTTCAAATAAGAAAGAAAATGGTTAAATATAAAAAATAATTAAAAATACTTTTCATTAGAATGTCGAAGATATATGGTCTAATGGTAATAGTCACTTTACAAATCTTTAAGGTATCGAGGTTCGATCATTCTCCGATACAAGTGGAAGAAAAAGATTTTATGGTGTGGACTTTGGCTATAAATCGTGTCTTATCGATCCAATTATTGATAAAAAAATTTTGATTAGAATGATTAAATATATTTTTTGTCAGCAAAAATTATATTATAAAGAGGATGAATCCTCAAAGATTACAAAAAGTGTGAAGCCACAAATTTATCCTCTAAATCTATAAGTAATAAAATCAGTTTTGTGGTTCAGCAAACAAAATATCTAAATAAAAATCTTTCAAAAGCAATGGAAGTATGTAGCAAAAACAGATAAGTCATATGAAGTTGAATGGTTAAATGTTATTTCAATAGATTTCTATCAAAATTTAATTTTTAATAATTGTGTGTAGCGTTAGAATTTTTATTTTTAACACCGTGTGAGAATTTAAATACATATCAGAATTTGTTGAAAAAACAGTGAAACAACTGTAACAACACATACCACAATCAATGTTATTCAATTTTTTATCAATCAAATTATGCTGTCATGATATTGATATCTATGAACAAGAGTTTCCAAGAATATAACATGGTCAGTATTTAAAGACTAAAAGTTGTTAACTTGTTGTATGTAATTAAAGTGATGAGATTTTGGGTTGGTGCTTTCAATACTAAAAAGAATGCAATAAATATAGAAGCGATTTAATAAGCAGAAGAACATAGTAACTGTAAATTTAACAGCTGCAGAAGAAAGAAGGCAAATAAATGTAAAACTTCGTCAGAATTTGACTCATAAACTAAACTCTTTTATTTGAAAAAAAAAACTATTTGAAGGTATTGACTTTCCAATGTCTTGTCGTTTTTGACACCGCGTTTGACTAATCATCATTTATCCTCCACATAATCTATACGTATATTTATTTGTCGTCTATATATAATTATATACAAGTTCATCTCTATATATATACCTCCCTCATCTTATCTGCTTCACTTCATTATTACTACCAAACAAACATTTTTTTTTGTTGATTAACCAAAAACCAAACCTTCATAAAGAAAAACAAACAAAGCAAATCAGAAGACCAACCATACATCAATGGGGAAGCATTTGTTCCGATCATCTCCTCAGCCAGAGAAACCAACAGCTCACTTATCGTTGGCGGAATCAGCTGTGCAGGAATGTATGAGCGACATCAACTCCGTCATATCCAAATGGACTTCTTCTTCTTCCTCCTCCACTCAAGAATTCCTCTTTTCCACCAACAGTCGTCGTGAAGCTGAGGAGTTTGTTAAGGCTGTTAGTCATTTGCAAAGCACGATGCATCGTTTGGTCTCTGTTAATCCTTCTTCGGATAAGCTTGTTTATGCTCAGAATCTGATGCAATTGGCGATGAGGCTTCTCGAATCGGAGTTTCATCGTGTTTTGGAAGCGAATCGGGAGTATCTAGATCCGGAATCTGTCTCTGTACGTTCTTACAGAACCTCTAGATTGAGTACGAGTAGTATCTCTGATTCAGAAGATGAAAACGCTTACGAGGAATTCGGATACGTCGACGACCATAGATTTTCCGGTGGAGATACTGACGCTATGGATGATTTGAAGATGATTGCTGATTGTATGGTTTCCACGGGATATGCTAAAGAATGCGTTAGGGTTTATAAGACTGTACGGAAATCGATTGTTGACGAGACGTTGCATAATCTGGGGATGGAGAAATTCACTCTTCATCAGATTCAGAAGATGGATTGGGAAATACTTGAATCCAAGATCAGAACGTGGTTAAAAGCTGTGAAATTAGGTGTTCGATCTCTCTTCTTCGGCGAGAGGATTCTCGCTGATCATGTTTTCTCTTCTTCTGGTCCTCTTGTTGAATCTTCTTTTACGGAGATTACTCAGGAAGGAGCTTTAATTCTCTTCACTTTCCCGGAATATGCGGGAAAAATCAAAAAGTTTACTCCGGAGAAGATGTTTCGGTTCCTGGATATGTACGAAGCTCTTGCTAATCTCTTCGTGGAGATCGAATCGATTTTCTACTTTGATTCCACCGCTGCTGTTAGGTCTCAGGTGATTAACTCGTTAAATAGACTCGGCGAATCCGTGAGGTTGATGATGACGGATTTTGAATCGGCGATTCAGAAAGAAACCTCGAAAACTCCGATAGTTGGCGGTAGCGTTCATCCTCTCACTCGTTACGTCATGAATTATCTCTCCTTTCTCGCTGATTACGGCGAATCAATTGCCGCCATTTTCGAAAACTGGCAGCTACACGTACCGACTCCATTACCGGACTCTTTGTTCATCAGCGGCGGCGACGTGGATAATCCGGAAGATATGTATTCTTCTCCGGTGTCCGTACGAGTCGCCTGGGTGATTCTCCTCACGCTTTGCAAAATCGACGGCAAAGCTCAGCCGTACAAAGACGTCGCTCTTTCTTATCTCTTCCTCGCCAACAATCTCCAATACGTCGTCGTTAAAGTCAGAACGTCGAATATGAAGCTCCTTCTCGGCGACGATTGGTTGGTAAGGCACGAAGCGAAGGTAAAGCTGTACGCAGATAAGTTCGAGAAGCTCGCATGGGGAAAAGTGCTGGCATCATTACCGGAAAATCCGAGGGAGGAGTTTTCGCCGGAAGAAGCTAAAGATATATTCACCAAATTCAACGACGAGTTCGAGACATCGTACCGGAAACAAACTTCGTGGGTTATACCCGACCCGAAACTTAGAGACCAGATTAAAATCTCGGTTAGTCAGAAACTCACGGTGGGTTGCACCGAGTTCTACGAAGTAAACCGGGTCGGTTTGGTAGGAGAAACGTTTAACGAGTTAATAGTCAGATATACCCCTGAAGATATAGGGAATTACTTATCGGATCTGTACTTTGGATCCAGAGGCTCAGGGAGTGTCTCGACTAAAGGATCCGGATCTGGATCCGGGTCCGGAACCGGTTCGTCGACGACCGGTAAATCTCGCGGCGGACGTAGTCATTAAAATGAGAATCTCGTAATATTTTGCTTAATATTAGTTTTTTTAAAATATTATTATTCTTTTAATTTGTGTGGTATTTAATTAACTATCTACAATGATGTATGATCGTATCGAATCTCTTTTCAGTTACGTGTATAGATATGTTAAATTATTTATTAAAAAGCTTTATATCTCTTTTGTTTTTTAGTTATCATAATCATTCGATTATTTTTGGAATTTTGTAGTTAATCAACGACAAAAATAATAACTCTTATTTGCATGTGGCTTTTATTCTAGTGGCAAGTGGTAAGTCCACTAAAATCAGATATACTATGTACATACAAGAGATTAAGTTCAATTGCCTATATTATGTAGGAACTTGGCTAATAGATTTAACCAGTTGTGATCGAGTCTTGAAAAAAAAAAAATTGAATAAACGCAAAAAGACATAACTAAAAGTAGCTCTCAGTCATGTCTATTTTTAATTCGAGATTGTTTTATGAATTTGTTGACTAATGTGAATTTGGTAATACATAACTCCAAGTTGATACAAGTCCACATAATTTTGAATACAATTGTACAAATTCAAATGCAAATTGATTATCAGAGAAAAACGAAGCTGGAATTACAATAGAAAGGAGGACAATGACGAGAAGGTCGGCAATGAACTAATTACTAATTTAATTAAGGCGATTCCCAATATGCAATCTCACGTTATATGATTCAAAGGAAACGTAAAAGGAATTTAATGTCCTTAAAATGTGCCATGTTTATAAATTACTCTTATTACGCCTACTTTTTGTCTTTCGTGTCTTTTTATTACACAAACTTTTTCTGTCGGACCATCTTAATTTTATTTTTATAACAACAACTAATAAACTATACAGTCTGAATCGATTACATATATAAAAAAATCTTATGTATTTTATAATATGTTTGTAACTTTTATTTTCATTTTAAACATATTAACGGGATCCCCGTATTAACATGATTTTACTTAGGAAAAATAGGTCAAAATATTATATACTGAAAATGTCTGTGTTAGGACTTAGGCCCATGGAATAACTTATAGATAGTTCACCTTTCCACTTTACGAGCCCATCTAACATTTTAGGAGAATTGGAAGCAAAGGCCAAATGTTTGAATTACATCACCAATTCGATCACCAAAGTTATGTCAATCATCAGATTATAGATCCAATCGTAACTCTTGAGTCGTGACTGATTACTGAAACATTCGTTTATTCACTGTAATGATCATACAGTTTCAAAAACACACAAGACTTATAGAACTTTTTAGCACACACACAATTTGTTTCACACACCAAATTACCAAATCTCATAATCTTTGATTAGCCGGAGATATCAATTGACTTGACTTCCGGCTTCTTTTCCGGTGCCTTAGGAACCATAACCGTAAGAACACCATTCTCCATTGTCGCTTTCACTTCTTCCATCTTCGCATTCTCCGGCAATCTAAACCTCCTCATAAACTTCCCACTAGCCCTCTCCACACGGTGCCACTTATCATTCTTCTCTTCATTTTCTTTGCTCCTCTCTCCACTTATCTGAAGTATGTTCTTGTCTTCAACTTCAACCTTCACTTCTTCCTTCTTCAGCCCCGGCAAATCCGCTTTCAACACGTGTGCCTCCGGCGTCTCCTTCCAGTCCACTCTTGCGTTAGTAAACGCTGCCATGTCACGAACGCTTGAAGCAGTCGCTAACGCAGAAGATGGCGTCAAGAATCCTTCAAATAGATCCCATGCGTCTAAAGAGAACGGATCGAAAACGTTTGATCGACGTCCTCCGAAGATGCTTGGAACTAGAGACATCGTTTGTTGCTTTCAAAAGTGATTGTATTAGCTTTGCTTTGATTTTCTTTGGTGATTTGATCTCATTTTTGAGAGCAGTAAGGGGTTCATATTTATAGGAATTTAGAGGATGATTAGAGAAGGTTCTTCGAGATTCATGAAGATGAAAGAAAATGCTCTTTCTTTAAAACCTTCGCTTGTTGTGTAGAGTCTTTGACAAAGCATATAATGAGGTATTGAGGTGACCAGATTTTTCTTGGCATTTCAGGAAGTTTCGGTTGTTGATATGAGCCGACGTGCATTCTTTAGTTGACACTTTAACTACGTGCCGTTTTTTGTTTGTTATATGTATAAACCGAACCTTTAATTTAGAAACACGTCTTTGATAACGGCCCATATCCTTATAATTCCAACATTCAATTAGTTTTGGGAAAATTAATGACTTATACACAAAATATTTACTGTTATAAAAGCGAGATATTAATAATTTAATCGGAATGAAAACTTGATTTTGTTGGTGAGACTCCTGTAATTCTAAAGAGATATCAGAAAACTTTCCTTATTCAGGTTTCAAAAGTATATATAAAATCTATTACGTTCATATATATGGTATAAACAGTGGGATGGATCTCCATTAATTATAACTTCGACATCTGCTATATGGCTAATGATCATATTGATGACTCTTATTTGTATTTGTTGAGTCACTTCAGTCATGTCAAATTTATAACACTCACCTTTAAATACCACTATCATTATTGTTTCTTGCGTTGTATATTTATCATCTTTTATTGTCTTTTGTTGTCTTGATAAAAACATTATTTAGAAAACTCAGTGGGAAAAACCATAGGAAGGGAAAAAGAGTGCATCGACAAAAGCTTCATCCCGAGTGATGAGGTTCACATCTTTACATATCTCGTAACAGTCATATTCCAACGTTATTGATAAGTCTTTTTCAGCATAATCAGTTGATTGGACATATTTTATTCTAATATTTTTATTGTCCTTTGTAGTTTTATGTTGTCTCATTAAAAACGATTCCTTAGAAAATCCGGTGGGAAAAACCATAGGAAGGGAAATAATACAACAATGCAAACTCCCACAGAATGATGAGGATTACACTTTACAAATCTTGTGATGGACGTGTTTCAATCTTATGGACATAATCTTTTAATGTTATTGTCGTGTGTTGCCTCGTTAAAAAGCTTTTATGGAAAACTCATCGGAAAAAACTAGAGAAAGAAAAAAAAGAGTACCTCAAATGTTGAGAATCACATATTACACATCATGTGTTTTTCCAAAATGTCCTTTGCTACTTTGGGTCTACTATGCTTTTAAACTAAACCATTTTGTGAGCTACACAATGCCGAATTTCAATTTTTGTTATCATTCAATAAACATTGAATGTTTGGAATGTGAATTCACTTGTATAGTCTAATCTAACTTTGTTGATAGGATAATTAGAGAACTCACCTCTTGATTATACGAGTTAGAAATCTTGTAAATACCATGTTTCGAGATAAAAATAGACAATCATGCAATCGTATGTAGTATGATCTACGTGGTAGATATATAAAATCTACAAATATCACCTTGAAATCATCCAAGAGATTTTGGTTGTTCTTTATCAAATTTTGGTTGGCTATGTCCTTATGATCAATTTTACAAGAGAATATATAACACATGTCATTTTAATCTCATAGATTTATAATGAATGACTATGTAAGTTCTGTGGTGATGTCTAAGTGTCTAAGGTGATCATGCCATAAAAAAATCTTCAAGATTTCTACAAATCACAAAACGTGATTCATCTATGTATGATATACCCCGGAGAAAGTTTTATGATATTTTCATATACTAGTCTTTTACAAGAATTATCCATTCCCTTTAAAATTTTCATTCTCCACAAATTTCTTTTAGAATTTGGAGATCATACATTATCTATAGAACATTTTAATTCATTTGATCACATATAGTTGTCTTTGTCACTTCTTTCAACTTTAATTCATTTGATCACATATAGTTGGCCTTTGACTTATCCCTATCTTCACGTCTCTTCTATTTTTTTTTTCTCTCCTCCCATCTCCTTTAATTCCACTTTTCTCCATTTCAATTTTTCTGTTTCCTCATCCTGTATATACCAATGCATTTGAATTGTTGCCCGATACAAACATGGACATCAACTACTCAAAAAGGAAATTTTATGGCGACTCAAGATCAACTTATTGCACGTTCATGTGTCACGCTTGAACCAGATGTAAATATAATTTTATTAAATTAAAACAGACAGAAATGAACAAGACAAGTACCTATAGTTACCTGTTTAACTTGGGTTAAAATTTGAAAAATGTGATTTAGTATTGTTTGGTCTCTAAATAATTGAGCTTGCATGCACGAAGCAAAAAAGAGAGAGAAAGGGAGAGAAAAACTTTACATTGTAAAGATAGCTCTACTAATTGAACAAACCTACATGTAGTCAATGCTGCAGCAAGCTTGGTCTTTTTTCCATTTGTTCATACCGGACAAGAAGATGTTCCTGCATTATTAACCATCCCAAATAAAATCACTGCAAGATTTGACAATATTTATAAAGATATTCATTCCTAGGCTACGTTCATTGGCTAACCTTTCTGACTGTTTTGAACGAATTTGGATCAAGGCATTCGTATGTTCCTCTTTCATATGTAGCTGCTCTCACCAAAGGTTCCCCAACTCTGAAAAACCATAATCTGTGTTCTTTGTGGTAAAACCAACCTCTTTCATAACTGCAAGATATCAATCAAAATCATAAGCCTCAGCCCGATATAGCAAAGCCAACGAATAATCAAAGTATATATTATGATAGAGAAAAAAACATACAGTTCATCTGCTGCGTATAGTTGTGCTTCGTCTTTAGGCATACTAGAGCAATAATAGAACAAAGTAATTAGTTAAACTGCACAAAGATGACTCATGAACTGGCAAATATGATGTTGAACGCTGATATCTTAACAGACCTGTAAAATGTGTAAAACAACAACTCATAGGAGAACTTTTTGAAACTTGCTCGCTGCAACCAACAGAAATGATATCATGGTTATTTACAAAATCGAGAAAAGGAGTTAAGAGAATACATTGTAGGTGCTACTAACAAGAATCAAGAAAAAACTTACAGTTAGCGGCGGAGGTGGTGTGGCATAGTAACAATTTGGTACTGTGAACTCAACGTCAGTCTTTGCTGGTTCATTGGTCCAAGGGGAAGCAAATGTCTTGTACAGATTTCCAGTTGAATTCAAATCCAGTCCTAGCGTTGTTAAGTCGATGCCAAGAGAAAGTGAAGCTAATTCAGGATTGCTCCTGTTTAGTACGTCCAACAAGCCAAGCAAGCAAAAAGGATCAGCCTCCGATTGTGCTGATTTCATTTCAGAATCTCTAAATTGGTTGATTGGTGACATCTGTTGCACAGGAAACTGGGATTGATTTTGATGCTGCTGATACTGCTGAATAAGCTGGTCATAACCGATACTGGAACCTGTATTGGGCGTTAGAGGCCTCAGGCCAAGACCCTGTAGCCCACCAGTCTGCTATTAAAAAAATTAGAAATAATAAAATATGATAAGAGAGACCAAAGTTGGAACAAGTGTGGTCCAACCATAAGATGCAGTACTATAATTATATATATAGAATACGATAATTGAAGAAAGTCCTGGCTTAAATACAGATAGAGATAGGAGAGAATGCCACTCACAGATGAAGTATGTTGTGGCTGTTGTTGTGGACGATGTGATGAATATGTTCCCCCCAAGTTGAAACCACCAGATCTACCCATCTGCAAATTTGCAATATTCACACACAAATACCCTCCATTAACAATCAAATCATTAGAAAAAGGTAGGATTGCATTTTCTTAATTTCAAAAAAAGTCTAAAGCTTACAGAAAAGTTCTGAGAGTGCATCATTGACATGGCATTGTCATGGAGTTGTTCTTTCTGATGCAAATCCATCGGATAATCAGAATTACCACCTGCAAAAAATCTACTAGGCTTGTGAATGATCCAGCAGGTATAGCTTATAGTATTTAGATTATTAAATATATAGATGATAGGATCCAGCAAGGAACATCCTATCATCTTACTGATGCAAAAAGCTATAATATGAAGGCAGTTAGAAGTCGATGAACTTCCTAAGTACTTAGCACATTTAGAAACATATCTTCATAGAGGGAATCTAGAGAAGATATTCCTCAATTTGCGCACATATGCACGACCCAACTTTGTGCACAATGAATTACAAAGTTATAGACAATAAAAGATCAGCACCTTTATATCCAGGTAGGGCAGGAAAGTCTTCATTTTGGATGCTGAACTCCTGGTTTTGCTGGACAATTGGAACTCCTAAACCTTGTTTCCTCAAAGAGCCTAGAAACACATACAGCAAGAGTATGAGAGAAAGATATATGAAACGGAAATATTTCTTCACCGACTTCCTTTATATTAAGTAAATGAATTCAAAATATTTTCAGAAAAATTGACTACCTAATTGTCCTTGAGTGCCACCAGCAGAACCAGGACGACTTGTCAGCTGGGGAAAATCATTATTAATGTCAAAAAGAGAGCTGTCGTTAGAGTGATCACTGAGCATCATATTGTTAACTGACTGCACATGATTCTGCGAGAGTGGGCCGCCACCAGCATGATAGGAGTTCCCCAACATAGACATGACCTGAGAACCTGTACCATACAATTTCCAATAAATCTTTTATTGCTATACCCACACAGAGCAGCTGCTAGCTTATTGTAGGTTAGCCTAAAAAAATTGTAAAACTGTAAAGCAAACAAGCTCGTCGTACAACCCCCTAACATTCCCAGAGTATGTGAGCTGAATAGACAATCTGTTTTCTCTCACTTAATCGTACTCACGTGAGTCTAGAAAAATATAGACTACAACGGCAAACCAAGTTCAACTGCTGCTGCCATTCCTTCCTCCCTAGTGAACTACTAAGTAAGAAGTTGCTATTTAGCATATATCTTTCTTTACTTCATTTCCACCACACTTCACAGTTACTTTACCAATGACCCAAAATTATAAACGTAAGAAAAGAAGAACTCTATGAAGCACAATTTGACTATGTTTCTCTGAAAATTTTAATTATAAGAAGATAATAAAGGCTCAACTGTATCAGCTTACGGGAAAAAGAACCCTAAAGACAGAGGTAAGAACTGGATACCACAATATACCTTGAGGAAGTACTCCGCCTAGCATTCGGTTCTGTCCCTGAACATTTAATCCTGATCCGCTATTAGCTCCCAAGTTTAGTCGTGAAGACAGACCAGGTATAGACAATCCACCAGAGCTAATATTCCTCCCCAAGTTACCTCCACCAACCATGTTTCCCATTGAATTTGTTATTCGAGGGCCTGCATTTCCCAACAATTGGGATATTCCCATCCCTGGAACACTACTCCTATTACTGATTCCTGCAGATGTGGAGAGAATTCCAGGTATAGAACCACCAACTCCATTTGCGTTACTATTGAATCCGGGGTTGCCAACAACATTGATACTTCCTCTATGTGGGATTCCTGAATGCCCATGTGAGCTACCCTGAGACAACTACAAAACAATCATCATTTGACATGATAAATATATTAAGTACGAGAGCAGTTGTTTTCATAGAATTTCAAACCATATGCACCTGAGAGAGATTGACAGGTAAATTATTTGAAGCAAATCTTCCACTGGAAAAACTCCCATTAGGTTGTTGAACCCCGGCAGATGGTAAACTATTCATACTCGAGTTTCTTGATGTAAGTGTACCTTGCATGTTCCCGACATTATAGCTCCCATGAATGTTATGAAGCCCCTGAAGATTTCCTGCATAAAGAAAAATGTAGAAGCTACATACGCTTAGAACTGATCAAAATAAGGGGTGTCAAGAGAAATGTTACACCCACCAGTATGATGGAAAGCGGGAGACGGAGCACCAGATTGACCGGAATAAGAAGCAGCAAATGATCTGCCCGACCCATCTGGTAAATTCGAAGCTGAACCATTGAGAGATGACTGCAACGGAAAGAGGACAAGAGTTGATAGAGGAGAGGTGCTAAACATAATTGAGCAAATGGTATCCTAAGGACACTAACATCTTCTCAAAAACTATATAAATGAATAGGGGGGAAAGAAGGTTACGATACATGAAGGTTTGACATTGCACGAACTGAAAATCACGTGAGACAAAATCTCATTCGGCGACAAGACGCAAACCGCCTACAATCTGAGAGGCAAAATATACAAAGTACACAAATGAATAGCCTGAAAAATAAAATTTATCGAACAAAGCTGATTAAAGACACGAATTTACTTGAACTAAATCTTAGTAATCATGGTCCAGCACCAAACATATTTACTGTATAACTAGATAGTGTTCAAAGTAAGATTGAAAATTCTCTTTCTCTGACGGATTATCCCCACTAAACTTTCATCAAGAAACAAGAAAATCTGTAATTACACGACTATACAAACAAGAAAGTACATCCCCGTGGAGGTAATAGATCAGTAACCATGAAATAAACTTTTAGCAGAAAATGAGATATCCAGGAAAAGATTTTGAACCAGAAACAAATAAAAAAACTTTTTAAAAATCATGAAGATCCAAACAAAAACAAATATTCAACGCCAGCTTAATTGCCCAGCTACAATCAATAGCTATTCCTGTAAAATGACTATGCAACAACACAGGACCTTAAATTCAACTATCGCGATGCAATTTCAACAGCAGTATAAAAAAAATTGAACTCCGAAACCCCTAAAATCGCGTGCTTTTTGTTTCACACTCACAGTAAAAAGGAAAAGGATACTTACGGAGGAGGAAGAAGAGAGCTGTGCCCAATTTAAAAACCCAGGAAAAAAATCAATAAGGTTATGAATCTGAAAGGAGGACGAAGAAGATTTATGGTGTTTCGTGAGGATTGAATAATTGGGAAAGAGAGAGCTTAAATTTTTTTCTTTTGTGAAGGGGTTGGTGCCCTAAATCGGAAAACGGATATAGGAACGAGAAGAAGCAAGATTTAGAAATGGGATCGGTAAATAATTTTATACAAATAAAATATTTATTATTTTTGGCTGAATGATAGGTGTTGGAGGGAACTTTCACAGGTCACTAGAAGCCCCACAAAGCCATCTCAAACGGTAAATAGGTTTTTAAATTTACTGATCAAAATTTGGGCCTATAAGAGGCCCATTTTACACACCCATCTTTTATTTTTGGGTTAAATTTCTAAAGAGTTGACTGTCAGTTTTTATATAATATAGGTAAAATTTTCTAGATAATGTCCAGTCATGCTGGCCCAATGATTGCTCAGTTACTAGTCAAAGACTTAGACTTGGGCCATGCTTATGCAAGAGAAATTTGTCTAACCAACAATACATATAAACAAATTTAGACAAATATAAAAGTGAAAATTAAGTAATACTACTAGAAAACATGTTTTGAAAAACTAATTAAGAAGCTAACATATAGCTTTTAAAATTAAGTAAATAACATGATTCATATGAGATATTTATACCAAATTAATTTTGAAATAATAATATACTTATTTATTTGAGAACCAAAATATTAAATATGGGCCAATGCATTTAATGTTTTGTTTTCGGATTTGCTTTAATCATGTCTTCCGATGCTGTCAACACCATACGTTCTAAATGCATTAGACAACTTCGGAGCTTTGATCTCTTCAGTCATTCTCAATGAAGAAAATTATTCCGAATTGGCCATAGAAATGAGAAACTTTCCAAACTAAGCAAAAACTTGGTTTCATTGATGGCTCTATCCCTAAAATTACTGTCGAACCGGATCTCTCAAATTGGCTTACAGCAAATTCAATGATAATTGGATGGATTCGAACATCCATTTATCCAAAAATATGATCCACGGTCTCCTTTGTGGAAGAAGCCTTAGTGTTGTGGGAGAGTCTTAAAACCAGAACCTTAATGTATCTTGTGGAAAAGATGTCGTTCGTTCTGATGCAATTGGCTTCTCGGCTCAAACTACACCTATACAAGTTGCTGCCGTGTCACGTGATCGTTCTACATTGTTTTGCACGCATTGTAGACGTCAAGGACATGAAATCAGTGAGTGTGTTCAACAAAGTTCTAACCTCCTAATTGTAATAAAAGGATAGAAAAAAATATCGTTACGGTAGAAATACCTTAGTTTTTAGTTAAAAGTAGAAGGAAGACCTTTGTTGTTATACTTTGTACAGTCAAATGGTCCTACAACTTGATTGCTCTTATTCTTGATCTTACCATCACAAAAGACAAAATGATTTTCTCAAATTGATCGCCACAAACCAAATTTTGACATATATTTATCTTTCGAATGATATCAAGCTTGGAATGGAGCTATTTGATAAGTGGGTCAGTTAGTAAGGTATTAACACTAAATTCATATTTATGGGTAAATGGTAACGAGAGAGGGAAATAGGAGTGTACCGGAGACCATGGACCTGGCTCAGGAGCAGATTTCTTGGTAGGTGAATGTTGCACTCGTCCTCTCTTCAGAGTTAACATTTCCTACATATATAATAGAAGATATTTGCTGAGGCATTACCAAAAACTTATTTTCATATCCAATAACAACAAGTGATTCTTCAGTTCATCATCATGGTTCCATACGAATATCGAGAGCATTTTACCTCTCCAGTAGCCTCAATTGCAGCTAACCACTTGTCAGAAAATGGAACAACATTTGGAGGTTTTACAAGAATAGGATCAGGTTTCTTCTCAAGTTTAGCATCTCTGTTGAAACAGTTAATTATCAGCCAATTCTTAAAAGAAACTACACTGGAGGAATAGAAAAGTCTGCAAAATTAGATTAGATTACTTACAGTATTATCATTTTATCTTCGCCTTCTGATGCATATGTACACATACTACTGCTTTCTGAAGCATGGGCTCCATTTCTTTCTAGTGTCAAAATGTCAACGCTCAGCACAATGAACCCATTAGGCTGCATATCATCTTTGTATGAGAAAGCCCCACTCATGGGGATTGGAGTCCTTGATTCCTCCTCTCTGGTTGCACCTATTACAAGATTAGTAGAAATCTTTATAACTTGAACTTCCTATTCTTCATGAGAGCCTAGTTCTTGATATGTATTCTGAGCGCTACAATCCTTTTCAGTATCTATCTGGATTTTAGCTTTTCTAACATAATTCTGCGCAATAAATCCATAGTTAGTATCCTCTTTAACCATGCCTTCAGAGATTTTTGACAAACTTGTTTCTTCATTTAGACACTCAAGATCTTCAAGTACAGAAGTCGAAGAACTAATAGATTTTAGGTTCTCCACACAGGTTCGATACAGTATGGATATATTCTATTTCAGTATATTCTTGATTAAGAATGCTCGTGACAAAAAACTCATCAAGGTCACTATTGAGATCTGATTCAGTAACCACACCCTCTGTCAGCTCCATATTACCTTCAAGCTCCTCATCTGAACAATATGACTCAGTGACCAGATTCATGTCTTCCAGCTCTGAGTTATCTTTGTGATTTTATGAGAATAGAAGAGATTGTAAGTGAAGAGAATGAGATCCGAGATTGAGATATGTGAACAGAGAGATTAGATAGTTTGCGAGATTGGGAGAATAAAGAAGAAGAGGGTTTTTCTTTCTTGAATGTTTACAATGTACATGAGAGTATATATATACACTTAGTCTAGTCTAGGGCTTTACATAAGTAGACAATTTACAAGAAGACAAAAATATACCAAAGAGGAAAGAAGCTTTGATTTTGGAACGAATCCCAAGGGTAAAGAAAGTGACATGAGCCTAACGACTATTTTCCCTTATCTCACACATATGATCTTTAGAAGACCAAGAGTTCCAACGGCTCTATAGTTGATCCCCAACGACTCGTTACATTTCGGACCAAATATTTGATGGATCATGTTACTCGTCTTGAATGATGTACGGATCGCCTATATCCATTCTACCGGATCAAAACCTTACGAACGGATCGTAGACTACTTCTCGGTTACCTTGCTCGACACTCAAAGTGATCCTTACTTGTGTCTCACTCAACCTTGAGTTTAACATTCCCCTCAAGGTTGAATCCAAAATGAATTACTAAGGATAAGCTTGAAAGTTGTAACTTCCCACCTCATTAAAAACCTTAATGGAAAACCCATTGGGACAAAACCAACTAAAGGAAAAAGAGTATGGATCATGGTCACGGCTTAGGTAGATCAATCAACCCAAGCTTCGAATTAATGAACTCACACACCTTAGAGCTTGCAACCTTAGTGAATATGTCTGCTAGTTGGTTTGAACTCCTTGTGTAGCATGGTAAGATCACTCCTTGCTCCACTTTTTTTCGAACCTTGTGACAATCTACCTCAATGTGCTTTGTTCTCTCATGGAAGACCGAATTTGATGCAATATGAATGACATCTTGATTATCACAATGCATTGTGCTTGGTTCTTGTGTTTCAACACCCAAATCCTTAAGCAAAGCCTTCAACCTTATGTGTTCATCTGTGGGCTTCCTCATTATCTTATACTCAGCTTCCACACTTGAACAAGACACCACATTTTGCTTCTTGCTCTTTCATGTAACTAGATTGCCTCCAAAGAACGTGCAATACCCAGTGGTTGACTTGCGGTCTTGTCTATCTTCGGCCTAATCTGCATCACAATAGCCAACAAGATTGTGTTTTCATTTCGACCCATCTATATGCCTTGTTTCGGTGTTCTTTTTAGGTATCTAAGGATCCGATCCACCATTTCCCAATGAAACATCTTAGGCGCTTGCATATGTTGGCTTACTTGGTTCACCGCAAAACACAATTCTGGTCTTGTGATTGTACGATAGATCAACTTGCCAACCATTCTTCGGTATTGGTGCACATCTTCAAACGGATCTTGGCCTTTATCATTATCACCCTTTCATGTTGCTTTGTAGGCATCTTCAAGTGGAGTCTTGACTTTCCTTGTACCTAGATCACACTCATTCAAAAGATCAAGAGTATACTTCCTTTGAGATAAGAAGAAACCTTCTTTGGATTGGCACACTTCAATCCTAAGGAATTATTTCATTTCACCCAAATCTTTAATATCAAAAACGGACTTAAGATGTTCTTTGATACCTTTGATGCCTTCTTTAGCACTTTCGGTGATGATAATGTAATCTACATAGATAAGAATGACCATTATACCTTCCGAGCTTTGAAGTGTGAAAAGTGTATGGTTCGTCTCGAACTTCCTAAACCCATGATCTCTTAAGCTATGACTCAACTTGTGGTACCAAACTCTTGGAGATTGTTTGAGTCCATAGATAGCTTTCCTAAGCCGTAGAACATTCTCAGGAGCCACAATGTGTTCCAAACCCGGTGGATGCATCATATACACTTCATCTTTAAGCTCTCATTTGAGAAATGCATTCTTGACATCCATTTGCCACAAATGCCAATCAAAGTTAGTAGTTAAAGATAAAACAATACATAGTGTATGGAGTTTGGCTATCAGAGCAAATTTATCATGATAGTCTTCTCTATATGTTTGAGTGAACCCTCTTACCACAAATCTAGCTTTACGTCTTACAATTTGACTATCACTCTTGTACTTGATAATAAAAATCATTCGAGAAGTCACAGCGTTCTTACCATGTGGAAGTATAGTTTCATCCTAAGTGTGGTTGTGGTCCATTGCACCATATATACTATAGATGAATTGTGGGTGGTTAATGTCATCATTCTTTATTAATTTTCAATCTAAACGTTTGAAATCTTCGACATAGACATAAGTATTTTCATTTAAATCTGTGGGCTTATGTTTAGTTTTGATTTATTAAACATTTCACGGATATAACAGTACTATAATCATTCAATCATTGGCATGGTGCGTTTATGAGAAATCCTTTTGAGAAATTATTCTAAGCAATTTATGGACCATAAGGGAAATTTCGGAAAACTTTAGTATACAACAAATTATTTATTTTTTTGGTCAAAGTATAAAACAAATTATTGATATGTATTAGTTGATAGATCTGTGGCAATTAATAGCTCAACTATTTTAGTAATATATTTAAATAATTTCCAATAGAACAAACATGGAATCATGTTAATCTATTACGAAATATGAACAAAAGCCGAAAACAATCATGTGCATCTTCATAAATAGGGTCGAAAGTTTGGTATTTGAAAATTCTCAAAACCCAACTATGCATTGTTGACTTTCATTCCTACCTCCACTAACATATTTACAGCAAAACATATATATGTATATGTTAAAAATTGAATTTTAATTTCTAACTTAAATCATATCAATGTTTAAAAATCAGGAGTGACGAAGGACGATACACACAATTATATGATAATAATAATAATTATTAACAAAAACTAATTAATTGCCGAATTTTTCTATTCGATTGGAAATTGTTTTTGTTAGTTTAAAGTTAAAGAGTACAAGCCAAAGATATGTACTTCTTTTACAAATTCTTACGTATCAGGGTTCGAGTTCTCTTCAATACAAAGAAAAAGAAAAAAATAAGAATTTTAGGATATGAGTTTGACTATGGATCGGACCTTGTCGATCCAATTATAATTATAAAAGTAAAGTTGACAAAAAAAAAGTTAAAAAAGTACAAAAATTGTTTAGACCACTAAAAATATTCAATCATGCTCTATGATTATTTTTGACTCATTGCTTTACAAAACTAATTTTTTTTTAATAGAAACCTAAAAACCTAAAATAAAAATTTATAAATTTGACAAATATAAAATCTTACAATAAAAAAATCTACAATAGACTTGTAGCAAAACAGCCAAAATAGATACAACTTAGATCCTACGAAAACTTAACACTTCAACACTTACCCATGAGGCCTTTAGTATTGTTGTGGAGGCCTTTAATAATAAGCTATATTTATTGTTATTTCTAAACACATTAAAAGCAGTTCATATAACGTATCACTTGAAGTTTCAACAATTTTTCGGCAAAATCTTTTTCATGAGATATTTTGACTCTTTCCTGACCTTTTTTATAAAAATCAGACAAGACATTTCAATTCAATTCCATCGTCTGTATATCATAAGTCCTAATATATAAATGCTGGCATAGCCGACAAAAAACTATAAGAAAACATATATTAATCAATATATATGTATATAGATGCAGTTGGTTCATATTTGAAGAGTTCACAGCTGATATAATCCACTTCTTACCAGAAACCCATTTTTGAAAAACAGACAAAACCCAAAATCTAGAGATCAATCGATGAGCTGATCTTCATCTTTTACCTGTCATGGAACAAATACTTTTCTTGTCTTAAAGGTAAATATTTGTTGTTATGCTACTTAATTCTATGAGTCCGTTATGCATAAATCAATCCCAGTCGTTTTTTTTTCTTGTTTATAAGTTATCATCTTTGCTAAATCAAAACCCTAATTTTGCTCCTGAAATCTAGCTAATAGATTGATTCTTCGTCTATTTTCGCTGATTTTCTTACAATATTCAGGTTTGGTGAAAGATGGGTGATGAAAAGTTTGGATTTTTAATCTGGTTTTCATCAATTTCTTGCGTAATCTGCCTCTGCTATGGATACGTACCTGTAGATAATTACCTCATTAACTGTGGATCACTAAACAACGTCACTGTCACCGGTCGAGTTTTCATCTTTGATAAGCTTGCCTCAAACCATTTAACCACTCACAATGATATCCTCGCCGCGAGTAATCGCACTTCGGATTGAAATATTTACCAGACGGCGAGAATATTCACCGGAATCTCTAAGTACAAATTTTCCGTTACTCGAGGCCGCCACTGGATTCGTCTCCATTTTAGCCCTTTTCAGTTCCAAAACTTCCAAATGGGTTCAGCCATTTTCTCAGTTTCTTCACCAACACATGTCCTCTTGAGTGATTTCACTGTTAAATCCAGAGTTATGAAGGAGTACATTTTGAGTGTAACCACGGATCATCCCGAGCTTGTGTTTACTCCCTCGGGTAATTCGATCGCCTTTGTGAATGCCCTTGAGGTTGTATCAGTTCCTGATACATTGATCAACAGTGATCCAATTTTTGTGGGCAGGCTGGGGAAGTTTGAGGGCATGCCATGGCAAGCTCTTGAGACGGTTCATAGAGTAAACATGGGTGGTCCTCGTGTCACGCCTAATAATGATACTCTTTCGAGAATCTGGGAGCCTGATTCGGAGTTTCTTATCGAGAAGAATTTAGTCAAGCATGTGTCTAAGATTGCAACTGTTAATTATGTTCCTGGTTTTGCTTCAGAGGAAACTGCTCCAAGAACTGTCTATGGTACTTGCACCGAGATGAATTCAGCGGATAACCCGTCTAGCAATTTCAATGTGACTTGGAATTTCGATGTTGATCCAAGATTTCAGTACTTCCTCCGTTTTCATTTCTGCGATATCGTGAGCAAAGCTCTAAATCAGCTTTACTTCAATCTCTATGTTGACTCAATAATGGTTGTCGAGAATCTTGACCTAAGCACTTATTTATCCAACACTTTGAGCGGTGCATACATGATGGATTATGTCACGGAATCAGCCAAACAGACTAACAGAATTCGTGTGAGTATCGGTCCATCAACTCTTCACACGGGTTACCCTACTGCGATTATGAACGGATTAGAGATCATGAAGATAAATAATACCAAAGGTCAGCTCAGTACAGGGACGTTTTTGCCCGGTCGTTCAGTTTCAACCACTAAGAAGAATGCCGGTATGATCATTGGTGCAACAGTTGGCTCATTGCTTGCTTTAGTGGTTTTGGGAGGTTTGTTTTTACTGTTCAAGAAACGAAGACGACAAGACCAAGATGGTCACTCAAAGACTTGGATTCCTTTGTCTACCAATGGCACAACTTCATCCTCAAATGGAACTACAATTGCAAGTACAACTTCCAATTCCAGTTACAGAATTCCTTTTGTACTGGTTAAAGAGGTGACAAATAGCTTTGACGAGAATCGAGCAATTGGAGTCGGTGGATTTGGTAAAGTCTACAAAGGAATGCTTCAAGATGGCACAAAAGTAGCTGTTAAAAGAGGGAATCCTAAGTCTCAGCAAGGACTTGCCGAGTTCAGGACAGAAATTGAAATGTTATCTCAGTTCCGTCATCGCCATTTGGTCTCTCTGATTGGTTACTGCGACGAGAACAATGAGATGATTCTGATCTATGAGTACATGGAGAATGGGACATTAAAGAGTCACCTTTATGGCTCAGATCTTCCTAGCTTGAGTTGGAAACAGAGGCTCGAGATATGCATTGGATCAGCTAGAGGATTGCATTATCTTCATACTGGTGACTCGAAACCCGTGATTCACAGAGACGTGAAATCAGCAAACATATTGCTTGACGAGAATCTTATGGCCAAAGTTGCAGACTTTGGACTGTCTAAGACTGGACCTGAGATCGATCAGACTCATGTGAGTACTGCCGTCAAAGGAAGTTTCGGGTATCTTGATCCAGAATACTTTAGAAGACAACAGCTCACAGAGAAATCAGACGTGTACTCTTTCGGAGTCGTTCTGTTCGAGGTTCTCTGTGCAAGACCAGTTATAGACCCAACACTTACCAGAGAGATGGTGAATCTTGCAGAATGGGCCATGAAATGGCAGAAGAAAGGAAATCTTGAACAGATCATTGATCCATCGTTGAGGGGTAAGATCAGACCTGATTCGCTTAGAAAGTTCAGTGAAACAGGGGAAAAATGTTTAGCTGATTATGGAGTGGATAGACCATCAATGGGAGATGTGTTGTGGAACCTTGAGTACGCATTGCAGCTACAAGAATCAGTCATTGATGGTGATCCAGAAGAAGATAACAGCACAAACATGATCGGTGAGTTACCTTCACGGTACGGTGATTTCAGCCATGGAATTGGAGACACGAATATTAATGTTTCTGTACCTAAAGATGGAAAATTTGATGAACAGTCTAGTAGTGATCTTTCGGGTGTTTCCATGAGTAACGTTTTCTCGCAGCTGATGAAATCTGAAGGACGTTAAAAGATGACCAATTTCCAGAAAATAGAATAACAAAAATATTACTAATTGGAACCAGAATCAAGAATCGTTGTTCTGCTCTAGCTTGTTTTATGTACATTGTTAACAATTAGACTATGATTTCATACAATAACCCAATCAATGGAATAGAAAACTCAGATCTATAAACTCAAAAATGCTTCACTAGGTCTTCAATCAAAGATTTGATACACAGATTATGAAGCTTTGTTTAAACTTTCAATAAGCTTCCATATTCTTTTGTTTTGTTGTTGCAATCGAAGATCTGTGTTATAGGGAAACACAAGAATGATAATCGAAACTTGATTTGATTATATTTCTACCGAGACTGGGCGTAATTACATATAACGAGAATGCTACTGCAAACTACAACGTCGAATCAAACAAAAGCTAAAGATAAGATGATTTGATTAAGAAATTTCCAGAAGAAAAAGAAACCCAGAAAACATACGAACAGGAAGCTAAGAATCCCCTTTTTAACCTCCGAATCCGTAAAGAGTTCTTCCTTGCCTCTTGAGAGCGTAAACAACATCCATGGCGGTCACAGTCTTTCTCCTAGCGTGCTCAGTGTAAGTAACGGCGTCACGAATAACATTCTCCAAAAAGATTTTGAGGACACCACGAGTCTCTTCATAGATCAAACCACTGATACGCTTGACTCCACCTCTACGAGCCAATCTTCGAATCGCCGGCTTTGTAATTCCTTGGATATTGTCTCTTAAAACCTTCCTGTGACGCTTCGCTCCTCCTTTACCCAAACCCTTTCCTCCCTTTCCACGACCAGACATTTATACCCAACGAAGGTTTAGATTTTCTAGACTAAATATGATCTTGAAGAAGAAGAAGGATTAAGAGTTGATTTGAGGAGAGTAATAATGTGAAATTGATTTTTATAGGGAAGACAGATCTTTATAATTTGAGCAAGCAAATTGCATAGATCTAACGGCTGAGAAGAAGATGGATAAATCGCGGATTGATTTAATCAACGGCGTATATCGCGATCCGCGTGACGGAGGCAATAGCCAATCAGAATTATCTCTGCGACGCCACGAATAAGGGTACTGAAGCGCCAATTTTTTTGAGCGCGTAAATTAAAATTTCGCCAACAAATTGTTTGAAAATATTTTCTTTTTGGTCAATTATTTGAAACGGTTTTCATTAGGTTTTTTTTTTTTTTTCCACAAACGGTTTTCATTAGTATCACTCAAATATTGAAAACACTGACAACTATAAGATCACAAGAACAAACTTCAACAGAAACTATCTATATTTTACATAAAGATTACAAAGAAATACATACCAACACTAAAAATACAAACAGAGCATAATGACAGGTCAAAGCTAGAAGATTGTAGAGTAATTTCATTACAGGTGGGTTACTAGTACCACAAACTATTTTGCTCTGGGAATCATCTCACTATCAAAGATCGTGGGAACTCAGCTAATCCATTCCTCGACTGAAATTTCTCCTTAAGTTTTCAGACGCAAAACACTCTTTTAGTTCGATGACAATATGAGACATGGTTGGTCGTCTTGCTGAAGTAAGATTTGCACACGACATTGCCAGCTCAAGAGCTCTCCACGCAGAGCGAAAATCATAATCCCCATTTAGCTTTGGATTCATGATCTTAGTAATATCTCCTCCATTAATCTCAGACCCAACCTGTTGTGATATGTGAGAATTTATGCTGTTTCGATCAATCACTTGTTTTAGGTGACTATTTTCAATAGCACTATCTCAAATGTACACATGGCTTTTCTCTCCCAACCAGCTTGTATGGTAATATCTGCATAGCAAGAACAGATCATACTTTTCAAGCATGAAGAGAAAAGTTTTAGTAGAAGTGCTTGGTGTGAAAATGTTAATACTTACTCTGGATCAAGGTAACCAGAAGTACCAGCAATCATCGTTGAAATATGAGATTCAACTCAAACAGAGAAATACCTCTAGAGCCCAAAATCAGCCAGCTTGAGTTGGAAACAGAGGCTCGAGATATGAGTTGGATCAGCCAGATATTGCATTATCTACATACAAGTGACTAAACCCGTGATTCTATGAGGGGTAAACTCGGAAACATATTGCTGGACGAGAATCTTACGGCCAAAGTTGCAGACTTTGGCCAGCCTAAGACTGGACCCAAGATCGACTGCGGTCAAATGAAGATTAGACTATGATTATGTACATAATAATGTACTTGTCTTATGTACATTATTAACGAATAGACTATGATTTTCATACAATTTCCAATCAATCCAACAGAAATTTCTTAGTTATAAACTCCAGAAAGCTTTCACCAAGTCTTGACACAGAGATCCTAAATTCATCTTTATAAGAACAAAATGTTTACAAATAATAAACTGGATTAAAGGCAAGGACAAGGCTGATAATTGAAACTTGATTTGATTAAATCTCTACCGAAATTGGGCGTAATTACATAAACGAGAATGCTACTGCAAACTACTAAACCCCAAACCAAACAAAAGAAAAAACGTAAACGCTAAAGATAAGATGATTAGATGTAGATATTCCAGAAGATTTACGACGAAGTAAGAAATCCAGAAAAGATTCAAACACGAAGCTAAGAATCCCCTTCTTAACCTCCGAATCCGTAAAGAGTTCTTCCTTGCCTCTTGAGAGCGTAAACGACATCCATGGCGGTCACAGTCTTTCTCCTGGCGTGCTCAGTGTAAGTGACGGCATCACGAATAACGTTCTCCAAAAAGATCTTGAGAACACCACGAGTCTCTTCGTAGATCAGACCACTAATACGCTTCACTCCACCTCTACGAGCCAATCTCCGAATCGCCGGCTTCGTAATTCCTTGGATATTGTCTCTCAGAACCTTCCTGTGACGCTTCGCTCCTCCTTTCCCCAAACCCTTTCCTCCCTTTCCACGACCAGACATTTTTACCCAACGAAGGTTTAGATTTTCTAGATGAAATAAGAGCCTGAAGAAGACGGATTAATATCTTAATTTGGGAAGAGAAAAATGTGAAATTGATTTTTATAGGGAAGACAGATCTTTATAATTTGACCTTTCAGATTGCATAGTAGATCTAACGGTTGAGAAGAAGATGAATGGATCATGGATTTATGTTAAATCAACGGTCTATATTCGTGATCCGCGTGATGAAAATAATAGCCAATCAGAATCAGGGTACTGAAGCGCCAAGTTTTTTAGAGTGCGTAAGTTAATTTTTTTCTTTTTCTTTTTATTTTTAACGTCAAATGTTAATTTTTTTTTTTGTTAACCGTAAATTAAAATTGGGAAATTTCGCCAAAAACTATTTTTTTGGTCTAGTTAGTATCACTCATTATATTGAAAACAATGACAACTATAGATCACAAGAACACACTTCAATCAAGACAGTAACTATTTATATTTTACAGCAAGATTTTGAAACCACAAATGACACAACACACGCAAAGAAATACATACAAACACTCAAAAAACAGAGCATACGACGGGTCAAAGCTCCAAGATAGTAGAGTAATTTTTGGGTTACTTGTAGCCCAAACTATCTTGCTCTAGGAATCATTTCACTATCAAAGATCATGCTCACATCATGGGAACTCACTGAATCCATTCCTCTACTGAAATTTCTTCTCGAGTTTTCAGACATAAGACACTCTTTTAGTTCGATGACAACATGAGACATGGTTGGTCGTTTTGCTGAAGTAGGATTTGTGCATGACATTGCCAGCTCAAGAGCTCTCCACACAGAGCGAGAATCATAGTCCCCGTTAAGCTTTGGATCCATGATCTTACTAATATCTCCTCCGTTAATCTCAGACCCAACCCAATATGTTATGTGAGAATTTCTGCGGTTTTTATCAATCACCGGTTTATTGGTGATCATTTCCAATAGCACAATCCCAAAACTGTAAACATCACTTTTCTCACCCAACCGGCTTGTTTGGTAATATCTGCATAGCAAAATCATGACATATACTCTTCAAGCATTGAGTGAAATGTTTTAGTAATAGGTTCTTGGTGTGAAGTTGTTAGTACTTACTCTGGATCAAGGTAACCAGGAGTACCAGCAACTACCGTCGAAACATGAGATTCACCTCCAATTGGGAAGGACCTCGAGAGCCCAAAATCAGCAAGCTTGGCCTTATAATGTTCATCCAACAATATGTTTCTAGTTTTGACATCTCTGTGAACCATTGGTGGAGTACATCCAGTGTGCAAGTACTCCAAACCTATGCAGTGCAATTATCCATATCAACTGATTATTGTAAAACCAAGCAACTGAATTGTAGTTTTATGGTTTAAAGTAGTACAAACCTAGTGCTGCCTCCACAGCTATTTGTAGCCGAATACCCCAACTGATGACGAATCCGCCTCCTTTACCTATATATATATTACATCATTAGATCCCTTCATGTTAGAAAATGTAACATCAAGTTTTACCTGACAGATGTTGTCTTAAGTCTCCATTGGGTACGAACTCGTAGATGAGGGCCAAGTGTTCTCTTTCATCGCAATATCCAACAAGGCTAACCAAATTAGTATGGTGAACTCTCAGAAGAAGATCAACCTAGTGCATTCATTCAAAGGATAACAAGAAACTCATAAGCTTTGCCATGTTAAAAACATTGAAGATATTCTACTAGTACTACTATTACCTCTGCCTTGAACTCTTTATAGCCTTGAGCTGATGATTGAGACAGTAGTTTAACAGCTACCTGTTCAGAACCATTAACGGTACCGTGACAGACAACCCCAAATCCTCCTTCCCCTACAACTCTATTAAAATTATTTGTCATTTTTAAAACCTCTGAATAAGTAAACCTTTTCTTTTTCATCTCGATTGATGGCTCAGATGAAGTAGCATATGCAATATTCACTGTTGGTCTACTCGGTGGTGGTTGAACAACTGTTAGATCAGAATTAAGAGGTTAGCAAAAACCTTATTCATGAGAAATATAGGTTCTTTAGTTTTGATATGCAATTACCTTGAACATTATTCGATGGCTTTTTCTTTCGGAGAAATAGAACAAGAACCACCAGAACAATGAGGAGGACCGCAGAGGCAGCTACTGATGCAAAAATCGTAACAGGAAAGCTCTTGCCAGATTTTTTTGGGGATGAACCAGAGGGGAAAAGCCTTGGGTTTCCTTCGTGACTATAAGAAAAAATGTTTCAAGACATCATAAACGCAAACGGGTTATAGATAACGAATAACAGAGTAGTTCACAAGGTATGTGATATACATCATATTTACATAGGTTTTCCATTCATTTTTATCACTTAAGAGTCACATTCATTCTTTTTAGTGTAATTTTTCTTCGGTTTTACATTTTAGAGTTTAGATAGATCAAATCGCATATTTGCTCATTTTTAGTCTTTTTGGGTGGATTGGAGCTAAGTCTTGGAGGTGTGGAAGCTAAAGAGCAAGCTCTTGAAGTAAGGAAGCATAAAAGATGCCCGAGAAAATGAAGCAGAAAGTTCAAAGAACAAATTCTAGGGCATATGCTCGAGAATTTTGGCTAGACGGATTTTCATATTTGGTTCGACCCGGTTTCGTTTTTAAAAGACTTTTACTCTAATTGTTAGAACATATCCTATTTTCTAAGCTTTTTCTAGAGAGAGTTTGAGAGGAGAGAGAGAATAATTGGAGACCCTTTTGGAGATGATGATCTTTGGATCATCATCTCCCATCTATTGAGATTTATTCATATTTTGTCTCATCTCTTTCATTATATTTATCTTTTTCTCTTTTGTTTTGAGTTTCTTTATTGTTATGTTTTAGTAGTGAAGTGATATGTTGATAGTTAGGTAGATCTTAAGATTTGATGGTTGAATCTTGTGTTTAAGTTGATAGATCTATGGATTCCTTCACTTAAAGTGGTCTCAATGCTAAATTTATCTTGATAACTTAAATCTAGATGTTAGGATATTTTCCACCCTGAAGGTGTTTGTGAAAATTCCCGAATGACTTTTTTGTGAGCTAAGCTTCCTTGGCCATTGGAAGTTGAAGTTAGTGCGTTTAGTGGTCTTAGTGAGCTTGAGTTATTGCTTATTGATCTTTGAATTTGCAAATGGAAGTTTAGCTAGATTCATGATTGATGAAGGGATTCAATGCCATGGAAGTAGGTTGGTCTAATTGAGTGTCTCATGTCCTAGGATAGTTCTTAATGAGTCTTTAAACATTATTGATTTGATTGTGATTATCCTATGATCAATTGCTTTGCCTAAAACCTATTGCTCGTTTGTGCTTTGTCATTGTTTAGTTTGTTTTTTATTTGTTTTGAGTTGGTTTCTTTGTTTGGTTTAGTTTGCTTTGTTATAATGTTAGTAGTCTTTTAGTTACAAATCTTCTTTCACTTCAATTCTCTTATCTATTGCTATAACTTAAGTCCAAATTCTTGCAATCCTATTGATTCTAGGTTCCTTGTAGATTCGGACTTCAAATGCTTTCAATGATAGTTATTTGCGTTTGTTGTAATTAAATGAGTCTTAAAAAGCGAGCATCAGTATGTGAGAAGTTTCTTACAATAACTGGACTCCTTTCCTTTGTAAAGATTGAGGAATTGTACCATTAAGATCATTCCCACTTAAGTTTCTGCATAAAAAGAGCAAATGAACAAGATTAGAGGTAAAATTTGAAAAGCATTAGAAAATGTGTTTGACACATGTGTGAACAAGGAAATTTCAGAAAAATATCAATATGCTTGAGAAAAACTTACATGAACAACAACGATTTCATGTTGCCTAAAAACTCAGGCACTTCTCCGGTCAAGTTATTATTCGACAAGTCCCTAAAGTTTGCAGAAGATTATATAATATATTATATATGCTTTCTTCGCATGAATATAATTTTTTTCTACTTGGATCAACAATTAACATACAGTTTTTCTAGGAGGGTAAGGTTATGAATGGCAGTTGCTATGTTTCCAGTTAAACCACTAGAAGACAAGTTTCTGTCGAAAAATTCAAAACAACATTCAAAATGTTAATGGTCATGATTACTAACAGATCTTGAAGTGTTAGTGTGTCGTGCATGTATTCTATTGAATGTATGACTTACAAAGAAGTGATTCTTGGTGGTGTGGAGATTAATGTGTTGCTGCAGTTCAAACCGTCCCATCTAAGTTGTAGAGGGACGCATGGATCACCTTGCCAGTTGATTCTACTCAATTCATAGGTGGTTGCAATGGTTTTTATAGCATCCACTGACAGAAATGTTTTTCAAGATATTGGAAATTAAAAACAAACATAAATAAGAATAGGCATTGTTTGAATAATGTTGAAACATTGTGAAAATGTACCGTCATTTTCATCAGTTTCGGATTGCGGAAACTGGATGACTGTGAAGACTTCAAAAGCGTTAAATAGAGGTGGAAGAGTTGATCTGTTGGTTCTTGTCAGCTGAAAACTACATTCCCCTCCATCGCAAGTTCTTGGAGACGTGCTTAAGCTAGTTGATATTTTTAACTTATCGGGAATTACAGGGTCAGACAACATAACTTCCCCATTCCATACCATGTTGAATTCCCTAGTATCATTAGCCGGAAACTCTTGGATCTCAGCAAAGTGTCTATACAAGTAATACTGGGCAGTAGGATTATCTGAATTAGTCCACTCAATCGTCAGTGGCTCACTAGCATTAGTAGGAATGGCCGCAGTTGAAAGTGCCTTTTTTGGTGGCTCATAATCGTTGGTATTGCCCACATTGCTAGTGGTTGATATCTGGGTCCATGCCTTCGTAAAGTACGAAAACCATTGGCGATCATATATATCATCCGGGAACCTGAGGGTTGAAACAATATGATAAGCATTGACAAGCTTTGATTGTAATTAGTATAGCCTTTTGGCTTAGGGAGAGTTTAGGGTCTCTAGAACAAACCCTTAATTGTATTTTCATCCAATCTGTGAGTAATAAACAGAGATTACATTCAAGGTCCTAACACAATACTGTTTAGTGGTGAAATAAGTAAATAAGAATGGATGAGATACTCTCATTTTCAATCCTCTTGGGCCATTGGAATCTATACACTTGTTCTTAGTGTTTAGAAATAGACTTTACACTTTTACAAAACCATTTATGCTATAAATCAAAGCCATTAAAAACATAGCAAAGCAAGATATAATGTTAAGTTGAAGTTGAATTACCTTAGGTAATTCTCTGATAAGCTAAGATATATACGAAAGTAGCGACTCAGGGAACCAGACTCAGTGATATAAGAATCATTTCCCATGGGGCGTATTTCCAAGGCTGAGATCATCGGTGTAGTCATCCCAGTCTTAACAAGACAAATCTGCAACGAGTTTGATGTTGGGATGTGAATGATTTCTTTATATGTACCATTCTCTACACTATGTAAATCTACCGTGGCCCATGGATTAGGTCCGAGATACAGATCAAACTTGGGACTATTGTCAAGACCATCATAGTTTCCATACATAAACCAAGCCCTGATCAAATGATTTCTTCCCTTCTCAACGTTTAGATTGTAGCAGTTCCGTATTCCCTCTGGAAAATATCTCAGCGTTGAGTATGGTTTTAGGAATCTATCTTCCAGATTTGCGTGGACTTTACTAGTTTTTCCACTCTTGATGAATGTTTCGTCTGACGCGAACTGTAATCCGGTAAACACTTCTTTATAAGGAGACAGTTCATTTGCAGGTAGCCCACAATCCAAACTAATGAACCCTGTTAAGCAATATGTAACAAATTCACCATTTACAAATAGAACAGATAGAATTTTTCAAGCCAAAGTACGGTTAAAACCCAAAATGGTTAGGCGACGAATTCACATATATGTATAAATGTCAGTTTAAGACATGGATACCTTGTTGACTCTGAGCTTGAACAATGTGAATGATGGTAAAAGTTCCAATTAGCAGCAACAAAAGCACAAGAGACTTCTCCATATTCTCTTATCCACCACAGATATATCAACAGAGAAAAGATATAAGCAAACCCAAATTGGAGACAAACAGAAGACTTTTATAAGTCAACGGAAATGATGAGTAAATGTGTGTTTAATGCAACTTCACCATAGGAGGAAGAAGAAGGGTAAGAGGAAAAAAACAGTTTTCCAACATCATTATATATATGAACTTGATAGGGGTCATTTGTGTGATAAGAAATTAGATAAGATTCATTGTCAGACACTAATGCAATTTGCTTTGAAAGAACCTGTCAATCATACTAAAAATAATCATGGTTTTAATATCAGACTGACCAAAATAATGCACATGAAGAGATGTACGATAAGAGTTGACATTCTAATGGTCGTTGACTTAGTCATCATCATTTAAGCTGTCATGATGTTAATAAATAATGTTTCAACATCACCTGCTATTATGTAATTGTGGACATGAGCTTAGTTTTAGTTTTCCTGGTCAGAAAATATGCTACTTGCCTTAATGTAACGTCCAAAGAATGGATCAACCAAGTAGCAAAGATATTGGCTTTGATAGCCGCTGAGACTCAGCACCATAACGCACGAAAGAAAATATGAGAAATAGTCAATGGTAGTTGACTTTTGATTGTTGAAGACAACCTGATGAGTTTTTTATTTTTGCAAATTTTCCCGACCTTTTCCTCACTTTCATTCTGAAAATTGTTTTAATCTATAAATCCCTAAATTATTGCAGCAAAAGCTAAAAGTCAGAGACTCAATGTTAATGACAACTTCAAAGAAGAAGCCATTATTAAAAGACAAAACTGTGTAATCAGATCTCAAGCAAAAAAGTCAGAAATATTAGTGAAATCAGTCACCAAATTAGAAAGAACCCAAAGTAACAGCGACAACAATAATGGCGACAGAAGAAACTGATTCTTATATCATAGTCAACAAAGTCCAACTAAGAGATCAACACTTCTAATTTTACAAAATAACAGTGTAGACTTCAAATCATTAAGTAGAGATGGAACATGGAAGTGTTGATAATATTTAACAATGTGGAGAGTTAACATATACAAAGAAACCAAATAAGAGAGGAAATTTATTTTGAAGTGTCCATGGTGAAAGCAAAATGACTTCGTGGTACTGAAGACACATAAGAAAAAAAAAACCCCAAAAGAACAGAGAATATGATATAGACTTATCTAACAAAGCAAAATGGAAAATTACGTAGACAACAGTTACAACTATCTAGCCATGGGAACCACCAATGTGTTCAAGCTCACGTTCATTTCTTCCGGTTGCAAGCCACAATTTTTACTTATCCCCGAGTTTTCACACACCATACACTCTTTTAGCTCGTGAATAACCTTAGACATGGATGGCCGTTTCGAGGAAGAAGGATTTGCGCATGACATTGCCAGTTCAAGAGCTCTCCAAGCAGAATTAATGTCGTAATCTTTGCAAAGCTTTGGATCCATAATCTCAATAATGTCACCTCGGTTAAGCTTAAATTCAACCCATTGTGTTATGTGAAAATACTCAGAGGTTCGGCTAATCAGGGGTTGGTTTGTGATCATCTCCAAAAACACAATCCCGAAACTGTAAACATCACTCTTCACATCCAATCGACCTGAATTGTTTTATCTACAAGAAATTGACATAATATATAATATTTAACCATTGAAGAATGAATAGAAAGTTTCAAGACCAAGTGTTTGTGTTTATATGAAATAATTATAATACTTACTCAGGATCAAGGTATCCAGGAGTACCAGCAATCGTTGTTGATTCGTGAGATACGCCTCAAGCTTGGAAAGATCTTGAGAGCCCAAAATCAGCGAGTTTGGCATTGAAATTCTCATCCAGCAATATGTTGGCAGTTTTGACATCTCTATGAACCATTGGTGGTGTGCATCCAATATGTAAGTACTCCAGTCCTATTTAATACAGCCATTTAAATTACATTACTTTTGGTAAACCCCATTGCGTGGATATATTGTCCAACGCCTTTTTTTAACTTAGTACGAACCTAGAGCACTCTCCAAAGCTATTTTTAGTCGAATACTCCAGTTGATGATGGATCTGCCTTCTTTCCCTGTGCATTAGATCGTTCGAGTTCTAAAAGTTTCATGACCTACAAACAATATTACCTGTCAAATGTTGTTTCAAGTCTCCATTAGGCAGAAACTCGTAGATGAGGGCCAACTGATCTCCTTCATAGCTATACCCAACAAGACTCACGAAATTTGTGTGGTGAACTCGCACAAGAAGATCAACCTAAGATAAGACTCTTGTTAAGTAAATATGAAATCCATAACCTTTAGTGATACTAGAAACACATCATAGTTTAGTTGAATACCTCTGTTTTGAATTCTTTATAGCCTTGAGTTGAAGATTGAGAGAGTATTTTAATAGCCACCTGCTCAGAACCATTTACAGTACCGTGATAAACCATGCCGAACCCTCCTTTACCTAAAACTCTCTGGAAGCTATTTGTCATTTGGATGACTTCTGAATATGTGAACCTTTTGCTGTTCTTATTAGCAGACGATTCCTTTATCGTTGATGTCCTCGGTGCCATATGTAGACCTGTACAACAAAATAAGAATGTACTTGTCATATTCATTTTAATTTGGAGCAATGACAAATTATAAGCTTTCTTATTTGATATCTCTCTTGCGAGTACCTTCCAGAATTGTTGACTTTTTCATTCTGAGTACAAAAACCAATACAGCGATGACAATGGCTGCAGAAGCAACTGATGCAACAATTGGCAAAAGAAATTTCTTCTTAGGTTGTTCTCTACATGAATTAGAGAGACAAAGCTTTGGGTTTCCTTCAACACTACAATAAAGAAAATGATACTTTAGGATACTAAATGCACAAAACGGTTGTTCATCAGAATAGCTAAGAACAGTTTCTTACATTAGTTTTAATCCTTTCTTTTGGAGAGTTTGAGGTATTGAGCCATTATGATTGTTTTCACTTAAGTTTCTGTTAAAAAATGATATATATTGAGTTGAAGTTTGCAAAGCATTATAATATACGTTGATAGAAATTAACTTACATGACTGACAACGATTTCTTGTTTCCTAGAAATTCCGGGATCCCTCCAGTCAAGTTATTATTCGACAAGTCCCTAATATTACCAAGACAGAATAAAAACATAAAGTTTTATCAAATTAATTAATTCCAATCCACATAATAGCAAGTTCCTGCTTTCAATTAACAGCCTGAACACTTACACTTTTTGTAGTTGGGTAAGGTTTTGAATGGCAGCTGCTATAATTCCAGTTAAACCACTTGAAGTCAAGTTTCTGATGAAATTTCCAAAACGCCATTCAAAATGTTAATAAACATCACTACAAATAGATCTTGAAGAGTTAGTGTGTCGTGCATGTGTGCTAGTGAATTTGTGACTTACAAAGAAGTGATTCGTGGTGGTGCGGAGATTTCCATGTTGTTGCAGTTTAAAGCGTCCCACCTAAGTCGTAGTGGAAAGCATGGATCACCTTGCCAGTTGATTCTACTCAATCGCAATGTTTTTTATAGCATCCACTGACATAAAAATGGTTTTGATGTCTTGAGTACTCTCTATTGTGTCTGTGCCTTATTTATTTACTAACATAAGTAAGCATAGTGAAAGTCACATACCGTCGCTTTCATTTGTTTCGGACTGCAAAAACTGAATAACTGTATAGACTTCAAAAGCATTAAGTAGAGGCGGAATAGTTGATCCATTGGTTCTTAGCAGCTGAAAACTACATTTCCCTCCTGGCAAGTTTCTGGTGAATTGCTTTGGGTAGTAATTATTGCAAACTTTAATGGAATATTACCTTGAGACAAACTTTTTCGGTTCCATACCATGCTAAATATTCTGGTATCATTAGCTCCCAACTCTTGGATGTCAGCATAGTGGACATACGAGTAATATTGGGCAGTAGAATTATTTGAATTAGTCCATTCAATCGTCAATGGCTCACTGGGATTAGTAGGAATGGCAGCAGTTGCAAGTGCCTTTTTTGGTGGCTCATAATTGTTGGTATTGCCCACATCGCTAGTGGTGGATATCTGGGTCCACTCCTTCAGAAAGTACGGAAACCATTGGCGATTGTAGACATCGTCCGGGAACCTGAGGGTGGGAACATCACCATTTTACCAGAAAATGAGATGGATAATATCAATTATATCCACTTGGGCCTTTGTGATTTTATGAGAGTGCTCTGTTACATAGTTTATATTTTCTTATACTTTTTAGGGAAAATTAAGCCAATATCATGAATATAAAAACTAATATTCTTGAGATAGTTGTGCATATACATTTTTAACCTGAGAAAATAAATGATTGGATTTGGCTGCTGTGACCCACTAAACAACAATGGCCCACAAAGTTAGACTTGCTATGTCTTTTGTCTTTTGTGTTGTAGCACATGTTATCTTCCTTAATTGTCATAAATTATCTACCACAATTAAATTTTACATTTTAATAGAAAAATAATTAACGTAACTAGAATAAAGAAGACAAATAAATTCAATTATCATTATAATAATTTATAGATAAGATAACTATCAGATGAAATAATAGTTATCAATTAATGATGATAACTTAAATTTTAAATAATGATGATAATTATCTTGAGAGCTTAGATCAATACATAACGGGTAAGTTAACTGATAACTGACAACTGATAACTGGATAATTACCGTATAAAATAATAGTTATCCCTTAATGATTGATAGCTTAAATCAATATCTTGGAGGTTTAAATAATGATGATAACTATCTTGGGAGCTTAAAACAGTAGTTAACAGATAATTATCAGATAAAATAATAGTTATTACATCTATACTTAGATAATTCGGGTAAGACACATGCATCAAATGCAAAAGGACAAATCAGTTTCATTATCACTATAATAATTTTATTGATAAGATTAACTAATAATTGGATAATTATTGGATAAAATAATAGTTATCGGTTGATGATGATGACTTAAATCAGTATCTTGAGGCTTAAATAATGATGATAACTATCTTGGGAGCTTAGATCAGTAGATAACGAGTTAGTTAACTAATAACTGGATAGGTATCGAATAAAATTATAGTTATCAGTTAATGATGATAGCTTAAACCAGTATTTTGAGGCTTAAATAATGATGGTAACTGTCTTGGGAGCTTAGATCAATACATTACGGGTAAGTTAACTGATAACTGGATAGTTATCGGATAAAATAATAATTATCGGTCAAATTATCTTTATCTTTTTCGTGGGTGTTTAAAGCTAATCTGCAACCTTAGCTATGGATGTTGTTGATAATTTACAAAATTGTAACGAATCTACAAAATAAAAGTCGTCAAGAGTTCGAATCTCTAATAAACAATGATGAAATTAAATTCGGTGATGAAACCCACAAACTCTCGTTCTCCTAAAATTCGCTCAAACCCACAAAACAATGAATCAACTGTCGGAGTTCTCCATTAGTCTCTGTGTCCTTCAGACTCTGAAATCTTCGCAAATTAAGTACGGAACTTTGAACAGAGGTTTATGGAGATTGAGGAATCTAAAAATCATGAATTTTTTTCTCTAACATTAACCTAACAAGCCATGAAATTTCATATATGCGATTAAGCAAATTAATAAACAAAAGAAACAAAGATTCCAAAATACCTTCATTAGTAGCAAACCCATCACAAAAAACATAGAAGAGACTAAGAACAAGAGCTAACGAACAAAACTTCAATCTCATTTTCTCGTCTGGCTTTTGTTCTTTCTCACTCTAAGAAAGAAAGAAGAGATTAAAAAAATGAATAAATGAAAGTATCGTGAGAAACATAGAGGATGAGAGAGATGAATTGTTCTACAGAGAGTTATGAGTGTAGGTTTTGCCTCAAAACTAAATACCAAAACTTTTTATGTTATTCATTACAATTTCTCTACTTTTAATATATCATCTAGAAGTAGTCCTTTTATTGAAAACGGAGTACCCATAATGACAGAGGGAAACAACACAAAAGAAACAGAGTAGAAGCGAGGTAGTATTAAGGTTGAAGTTGAATTACCTTAACCTCAGGTAACTCTCTGATTCGCTAAGATATCTCCGGAAGTAAAGTTTCAGAGAACCATACTCAGTAATATAAAGACTATCTCTAAAGGGCCGTATTTCCAAGGCTGAGATCATAGGTGTAGTGATCCCAGTCTTCACAAGACAAATCTGCAACGTTTTTGATGTTGGGATGTGAATGATTTCTTCCACTGTACTATTATTTTCTATAAACAAATCAATCGTGGCCCATGGATTATATCCAAGATATAGATCAAACTTGGGGCTTTTGTCATGACCATCATAGTTTCCATACACAAACCTAGCCCTGAGTAGATGAGTTATTCCCATTGTAACGTTTAGATTGTAGCAGTTTCCTATTCACTCTAGAAAATATCTCAGAGTTCTGTATGGCTTCAGGTATTTATACTGTAAGAATATTTTCGTTATGTGTGGCCGGTGTGTTTCTCGGTTTAATTATAAAGTTCGAGTTCATATTAAAATTATTGATTCTAATATAAGAAATGATATCGTGATGGATCGGTATCGATTAACGTATTAGAATCGGGTGTATTGATAACCCTCCTCCCTTGCCTAATTAATTATATTGTATAAATTCTTATACATTAAATATACATATTATTATATGTACGTATGTGTATGGTAATTAATAATTGTACTATATACCATGTATGCGTATATATACTTATATGTGAAAAGGTGGTTAACCAAAAGGAAAGAGACGTGAGTTATGTCTCTTCCATTATAAAAAGAAGTGTCTCCTATTATTGTGGGTGCTCTCATAATAACAAAACGTTGTGAGACTTATAACGGTTACTCGTAGAAAGAGTGCGACACATAAAGAGAAGATAACCGATCAATTCTTCGTCCATCGAAGGAATTGTTAAGGAAGATAGGATTAAAGGAGGATAAAATCAATTAATAAGTTCTAAGCCACATCATTCAAAAGCAATGGATCAAGGTTAATGTTTCCTCTTCTTTAAAAAAGTGTTTGTTTGTTGAATTAACACAAACCTAGAATGTCTTGGGATCACGATTTCATAAATAGAAATCATGAATTGAATTTATATTTGGTATCAGAGCCATCTAGATTTGTTTAGTTCACATAGTAAAATTGAATGTAATTGATTTTAAAGAGGATTAATTATTTGATCGCATTAATAACAGTCATGTTTCGTTAATGGTGACGTTCTATCAAGTTAATGAGAATATCATGAATTCATATCAATTACGAATAGAAATGATTGAAAATAATCATCCTGTAACTGGTTTAGATTTATGAATTGTATCGTAGTTGAAGTCGTAATGACAAAATTGATTCGTACTTCACTATTCATGCATATAACCGTTTGAACGTATTCATAAATTGTTACTTGACGTTCAAGTAACTGTCATGGTTGTTATAGTCACATTATGTTCTCTGTGAATTGCGTGTTTTATACATTATATAAACTTATATATATAATCTAGCCACGAACATGAACTCGCGTAGAACGCATTGATATGGGTCATGATTACGTTAATGGCACTTAAAGTATTGTCGGTCATATATTATATAGATGCATTAAGAGACAGCATCATAAAAGTTGTGATTAGGTAAGTTATATATATATTTTTATATAAATTACAGTTTCCGCTGCATTTTATAAAATAGGGTAAATTGTATTATACAATATTAATAAAATATAAAAGAAATTAGCCATTAAAATTTAATGTTTACGTTGTATGTGACATGTTAATCACCAAAGTGGTCCTGTCATATTATATGTAAATGTCAAAGTGAAAATATTAATTGATCATGATTAAAGAAATGTTAAAATGACATAAAAGTTCTAGTGATCAATTAAATTATTATTTATACTCTTGGAGATCACCCAAAGGTGGATCATTAGATATATTTAATAATACAAAAAAAATTAGTCATTTCTGCTATAGTCGATAGTATGTTTACCCAAATGTATCATATCTGTTTGATTTATATGTGTGATTTGATTAATTATAAAAGTATTAAAAATCTAAAACTAGCATCACTTGGTGTGTGTATTTAAGTATTGGCCAAAGGTTGCTTAAATACATGCTTTTAAAGTCTATAATAAAATTTAAGAATCTGTATAAAAGTCTCATCGCACTAACGAGTAAGCATGTATAATTTTGCAACTTCATCTAGTATGTATGCATCTGCTAACTCTATCATGAAGTTTAATGTTCTGAATTACGGAGAGTGGTCCGAACAAATCCGGTTCACACTGGGTGTAATGTCTTTGGACCATGCAATCCTCACTGATGAGGAGCCCTTAGTCATTACAAATGATAGCTCTGAAGCTGATAAGTCTCGTTATGAGACTTGGGATCGATCTAACAGGCTGAGCCTGAACCTCATGAGGATGACGATGGCGAAAAGTATTAAGCCATCTATGCCCAAGACTGAGAAAGCTAGGGAATTTTTAATGAAAATTAAGGAGTGTTCACAATCGGATTTGGCGGACAAGTCGATTGTAGGAAGACACAAGACTATCCGAAAAGAAAGGCATGGTTCGATAAGAAAGGTACACAACATTTATATGTTTGTTCTGAATTGAACCTTATTGAAGTGCCTAAAAATACTTGGTGGTTAGATTCTGGTGCAACTACTCATGTGTCTCATATTGAACAGGGATTCAGTTCGATCCAGCCCATAAGAGGACCTATACAATACTTGTTCATGGGGAACTAGATGAAGGCACATATATAAGGCATTGAGACTTATAGGCTGATCTGAAATACTGGTTGTCATATAGATCTTGAAGGGTGTCTCTTTGTACCTGAATGTGCTAGAAATCTTGTTTTCGTAAGTAGGTTAGATGATTTAGGTTTTGATTTTAAGATTGGACATGGTGTTTTCTCTATGTACTGGAATAATTACTTTTATGCTAATGGTACAAAGTTTGATTCACTTTACAAGTTTAATCTTGATATAAAGTTTTTTGAATCCTTGTTTAATGTTGAGAATCAAGGCATAAAGCATAGTGCATCTAATGAAAGCTCAGCTTTCTTGTGGCATAAAAGACTAGGTCATATTTCCAAAGAAAGAATTATGAGGTTGGTAAAGAATGAAATACTTCCTCCATTAGATTTTAGTGATCTAGATATGTGTATAGACTGCATTAAAGGAAAGCATACTAAACATATAGTAAAGAAACCAACCACAAGAAGTACTCAACTTCTTGAGTTAATACACACCGATATATGTGGTCCAATTGATGCTCCATCTTGGAATGGTGAAAAATACTTTATCACCTTTATTGATGATTATTCACGTTATGGTTATACTTATCTACTGCATGAAACGTCTAAGTCGGTGGATGTCCTAAAGGTGTTCATTGATGAGGTAGAAAGGCAGTTAGATAGAAAAGTAAAAGTTGTGAGATCTGATAGAGGTGGTGAGTTTTACGGAAAATTCAATGAAAGTGGACAATGTCCTAGTCCGTTTGCAAAGTTACTTGAAAGTAGAGGCATTTGTGCGCAATACACAATGCCCGGAACACCTCAACAGAATGGTGTAGCTGAAAGGAAAAACCGTACTCTAATGGATATGGTTAGGAGTATGTTAAGTAATTGTTCTTTACCCCTTTCGTTGTGGATATATGCATTAAAGACTGCAACATATGTGCTGAATCGGGTTCCTAGTAAGGCAGTTCCTAAGACACCTTTTGAACTGTGGATGGGAAGGAAACCTAGTTTAAGACATTTACGTGTCTGGGGTTGTCCAACAGAAGTAAAGCCGTATAACCCACATGAAAATAAACTTGATTCTAGGATTGTTCGTGGATTTTTCATTGGTTATCCTGAAAAATCGAAAGGGTATATATTTTATTGTCCTAACCATAGTAGGAGAATAGTTGAAACGGAGAATGCTAGGTTCATTGAGAATGGTAAAACTAGTGGGAGTGGTGAACAAAGAAAGGTGGACATTAAAGAAGTTCAGGTTGAGGCTCCTTCACCTGTCGTTCCACCTCAAGTCGTTGCTCCTATTGTTTCAATAGAGTTAAATGACACAATTGAACAACATAATCAAGAGCCAATTCCTCTAGATGAAAATGTAGTCAATGAACCAGTCACAATTCAAGAAGAGAGTAGTGTACCACAAGAACCTTTAATGCGATCTATAAGAGAAAGAAGATATGCCATTCCAAACGACTACATGGTTTACGCTATTGAAAGTGAATGTGACTTAAGCCTTGATGAAGACCCGAGCACATTCCTAAAAGCCATGGAAAGTGACAATTCTGAAAAGTGGTTAAATGCCGTAGGAGACGAAATGACTTATATGGGTGTTAATTATGTATGAGACTTAGTAGAGTTGCCTGATGGTTTTAAGACCGTTGGTTGTAAATGGGTCTTTAAGACTAAACATGACTCGAAAGGTAACATTGAAAGACATAAGACTCGCCTTGTTGCTAAAGGTTTCACCTAGAAAGATGACTTTGACTATAAAGAGACCTTCTCTCTAGTATCTAAGAAGGATTCTCTAAGGATTGTTTTGGGTTTGGTAGCTCATTATGATTTAGAGCTTCACCAAATAGATGTGAAAACAGCCTTTCTAAATGGAGATCTTGAGGAAGAAGTATATATGGACCAACCTGAAGGTTTTGTGGCCACTGGAAAAGAACATCTGGTGTGTAAGCTGAGAAAATCAATATATGGACTGAAACAAGCTTTCCGACAATAGTATTTAAAGTTTAATGATACCATTACGTTATATGGTTTTGTAGAGATCATCGTTGATCGGTGTATCTATATGAAAGTCAGTGGGAGCAAGTTCGTTATTTTAGTCTTGTATGTTGATGATATCTTACTTGCTGCAAATGACACGGACATGCTATGTGATGTAAAGAAATATCTCTCTAAGAAATTTGAAATGAATGATAGGGGTGAGGCCTCTTATGTGATCGGAATAGAAATAATTCGAGATAGATCACGAGGATTGTTAAGTTTGTCTCAAAAAGGATATATCAATAAGATTTTAGAGAGATATGGGATGGAAAATTGCTCTGTAGGAAAAACTCCAATTTAGAAGGGGGATAACTTCAGTAAAATGCAATGTCCAAAGAATGAATTGGAGCGTAAAGAAATGGAAAGAATTCCCTATACATCAGTGGTTGGAAGTTTGAACTATGTTCAGACATGTACTCAACCAGATATCAGCTTTGCTGTTGGTATGTTGGGTCGATATCAAAAGTAATCCCGAAATGGATCACTGGAAAGCTGCAAAGAAAGTTCTCAGGTACTTGCAAGGCACCAAAGAGTTCATGCTTACATACAGGAGATCCGACAACCTATAGATCGTCTGATATTCAGATTCTGATTTTGTCGGATGTGTCGATAACAGAAAATCGACATTTGGCTACTTGTTCCTATTAGCTGGGGGAGCAGTATCTTGGAAGAGTGGAAAGCAGTCTGTCATTGCTACTTCCACTATGGAGGCCGAATTTGTGGCATGCTTTGAGGCCACAGTTCATGCATTGTGGTTGCGGAACTTTATCTCAGGACTTGGGATTGTCGACAACATAGCCAAGCCGTTGAGAATTCACTGTGATAATTCTGCAGCTGTCTTCTTTTCAAAAAATGATAAGTACTCGAAAGGAGCTAAACACATGGAGTTAAAGTACTTGTCTGTGAAAGAAGAAGTGCAGAAACAAAGAGTATCATTTGAGCATATTAGGACGTACATGATGGTAGCGGATCCGTTAATTAAGGGATTACCACCCAAGACGTTTATTGGCCATGTAGAGCGTATGTGTGTTATAGATAAGACCTTGCTATTCTAGTTGTGCTATGCTCATTGTACTTGTAAGAATATGAATTCACTTAAGGATATGTTTCTGTTTTATTGAACATGTTATCATTATAGTATAAGTATACATTTTGGTTTAAAGATAACATGTATATTTGAGAATTAAAGTCTTTCTCAATATTAAAGAAAGAAAAGAATAAAATTAGAATTGGTTTGTGATACATGGAAAGGAATTTGTCGTTCAATGATGGGCAACCGCCATTATTCGATCAGTTCTTATTTTATTACGATAATTAAAAGATTAATGAACTTGATATAAAAGTGCAAATTATAGATATTAAACCATTAAATCAACACTACGGCCAAGTGGGAGAATGTAAGAATATTTTCGTTATGTGTGGCCGGTGTGTTTCTCGGTTTAATTATAAAGTTCGAGTTCATATTAAAGTAATTGATTGTAATATAAAAGATGATACCATGATGGATCGGTATCGATTAACGCATTAGAATCGGGTGTATTGATAACCCTTCTCCCTTGCCTAATTAATTATATTGTATAAATTCTTATACATTAAGTATACATATTATATATATGTACGTATGTGTATGGTAATTAATAATTGTACTATATATATAAAACCATGTATCGTATATATACTTATATGTGAAAAGGTGGTTAACCAAAAGGAAAGAGACGTGAGTTATGTCTCTTCCATTATAAAAGGAAGTATCTCCTATTATTGTGGGTGCTCTCATAATAACAAAACGTTGTGAGACTTACGGTTACTCGTAGAAAGAGTGCGACACATAAAGAGAAGATAACCGATCAATTCTTTGTCCATCGAAGGAATTGTTAAGGAAGATAGGATTAAGGGAGGATAAAATCAATTAAGAAGTTCTGATCCACATCATTCAAAAGCAATAGATCAAGGTTAGTGTTTCCTCTTCTTTAAGAAAGTGTTTGTTTGTTGAATTAACACAAACCTAAAATGTCTTGGGATCACGATTTCATAAATAGAAATCATGAATTGAATTTATATATTCTCCAGGTTTGCTTTGAGTCTACCAGTTTTTCCACTCTGGATGTATTTTGCGTCCGAAAAGAACTGCAATCGAGTTGACACCTCTGTATAAGGAGATAGGTCATTCGTAAGTAGCCCACAATCCAAACAGATGAACCCTGTTAAAAATATACACGATACACATTAACCATTAAAACAAGTACACTTCTGAGAACAACAATGTTTGTAAGAGAATTTGTTCGTAGTAAAAGAAAGTAGAGAGGGTGTATATAGAACAAACAGAAATCTGATACCTTGTTGGTCTTGAGCTCGAACAGTATGAATGATAGCCATAGTTATCAGCACCAAGAAAAGCCAGAGAGAAGTACTCTCCATATTCTTCTAACTTCCATATAAGATTCGAGAAAAACAGCAAATAAATAGACAAACCCAAATCATTCACTTATAGAAGGACTTAAACAAGTCAATGATGAAAGGGTAACTATACGAATTTTCTAAGGAAAAGATGTGATATAAGGTGAAGTTTTTGTTAGAAGGACAACAGTTCTCCAACATCAGCGTGATTAAGTTTTTAAGGAGCAGACCAAAAGAATCACTTTAAGCAATAAAGTATGTATTAAAGGACAATCAATTACATAAGACGTGTTTAACAAGTATACCTTTTTGGTTTTTGTTTTCTTTTCTCTGTTGTTTGTCTACTCTCACTAATATGTGAGTAGATTATTGGCCTAATTAATTTGTTTCAGAAGTCACAACAATATTCTTTTTTCTTTAGTTTTCATAAGACGAAACAACTCAAGATCGGAGGCCATTTACAAGAGGGTCCTAAATCAAAAGGCATAAGCTTTGGGAATTTTACAAATAAAAACATTATCAAAACTGTGTAAGCTAGCAAAAAGTTAGAAAATATTAGTGAAATTAGTCACTTTGCAAAGGAAAAATAATTATAACCAAAACAGCAACAACAATAATGGCCACAAAAGAAAGTGATTGCTGTATCATAGTCACTAAAGTCCAACTAACAGATCAACACTTCTAGTTTTACAAAATAGTTGTGTGGACTTCAAATCATTAAGCAGAAGTGTTGATTTGTTAGTTCTCAATTGAAAACTGCGATTGCCTTCCTTTGCGAGTCGCCAGTAAAATGTAAATCTTCTTAACTTTTGTGGAATTACAGGGTCGAACATAAGTTCTATAGCATCAAGATGAATTGTGTAGTATCGTTTGCCTGCAATTCTGTGATCACAATGACGTGTATGTACGACTGTTGAATAATTCCTTTAGCTTAGGGTCCAAGTTATATTTAGTAAGAGTTAGTTACTAGAGATAACATCAAATAAAATAAGATAAGATACACGTAAATCCTACTAGATTATGGAGATTAGCCTAGTCTATTTAATAAGTCTTTTGGAGAGCTGTTCCTCAAGATTTAGCAAAGTATTTGGTTAAGTTTTGAGCTAATTTTTTAATCAATAAAGAAAAGCAAGTTCTTTAAGTCTTTTGCTATTTCGATTTGAATTGGTATTAGAGTTTGAGTTGAAAGATGCAATCAAGCAACCGAGAAGTACACGAAACCGAGGATAGGAGACGTGCCTAATTCAACGCAAAAGCACCTTGGAGTGCCATCGATCCATTGTCCTATGTTAACATCGACAAATTACACAGTTTGGGTTATGAGAATGAAAGTTACGCTTCAAGTTAGTGAAGTGTGGGAAACAATTGAACCAAGATCTATGGACGTGAAGAAGGATGATACGGCCATAGCTCTCTTGTTTCAATCTATTTCACAGGTACTCATCTTGCAAATGGGAGATCAAAGCACAACAAAAGGTCTTCGGGATGCTATTAAATCGCGGTATCAAAGATCTGATCGTGTGAAAGAAGCAAGGTTACAAACCCTAATGGCTGATCTAGAGAGGTTGACGATGAGTGACTCCGACACAGTCGATGAATTTGCAGGAAAGATTTCCGGTATTGCGGTTCAATCAGCTTCACTTGGAGAATCCATTAATGAAACAAAGCTTGTCAAGAAATTCCTTGATGGACTACCAAGAAGTAAGTTTATCCACATTGTAGTTTCTCTTGAACAAGTCTTAAACTTTAAGACAACGAGTTTTGAAGATATAATTGAAAGAATAAAGGTGTTTGAAGAACAACTTAGCGGTAATACACACGTGGAGGAACAAGGAAAACTTATGTTTTCAAACCATGATTATGGGAGAAGAGAAAACCGAGGAGGTTATGACCGAGGTAGTAGAGGTGGACAAGGCCGCGAGAGAGGTCGAGGTAGATCAAATAACTGGAGTTTTAACCCTAAAGATTGCTGCAAGTGCACAACACACGTAGTAGTAAATAAGAAATCGAATCCACGAAGACCAAGTGACTACACTATCAATCTTTAAACCAAACTTAAGCTAAGACAAATCAAAGTAATAATGGTGGTTGCAAATAAACAAACTAAGTAATGAAACAATTTAAACTCAATAATAAAAAGCATCAGACACATGGAATTCATCGGGAAGTAAATAATTGGAATCAGGAAACTATTCAGGACACGAAAGACATCCAATCCTTGACACATATATAATTGTATAGCAAACCCACTGTCGTGGCATCGACTACTATATTTAGCAACCTAGAATCCTAAACTGTTTGGTTATGGAGATCTAAACACACATTATCGATTATGTCTAATAAGTCCACAATTAGCCTTAACATCAGCTTTCGTTAGTTAAAGACTAATTGCTCATCTATGCTATTTCATGCATCTAACAGACACTTTTAATGAGTTAAACAACCTATTATCATAAGTTAGGTGATCAAGCTAACCTAAACATTCAACTTCATAGTTCATTGATTCCCTAAATCCTTCGAAAACCCTAAACCTGATTGAAAACTATTTAGACATGAAAGAAAATAACAAGCAAGAAGAATAAATAAAACTCATGAATAAACTGAAATAAAAGTAAATAGGGTTCAGAAATTTTCTCCAAAAGTTGTAGAGGATGAGATCTTCTCCCCCAAAGATTACAAGAATAATGAAAGAGTCTCCAACTAGAAAAAGTGAAAATAATATGTTCTAAAAAGTGGCTAGACCTAGTTTTAATAAGTTAAACTGGGCGAAATATGGGAATTTTCTAGTTTTCTCGCGGAACAGGGTCAGACTGGTCGATCTGGGGTGGACATATCGATCCCATGCTTAGGATCGATCATTCTGGCAAGTCTAGTCGATCTTCTGGTCGAACGGTAATTTTTCAGGATACTGAACCGATCGATCCAGGGGTGGATCGATCGATCCCGTCTGCTCAGATCAAAATATCCTATCCTCAGTAAAATTGTCATATCTTCCTAACCATTTGTCTGATTGCCTTCAAACCAATTCCAAATGAAAGCTAAATCTTGTGGCTATTTTGTGCCAAATTTTTTCTCGATCCAACGGTGGGAAGTCTTTCAATGAAAGCCAAACTTCTGACGCCTTTGCATGATTCTGCATCTCCATATGCTTGTTTTCACTCAAAAGAGTTCATCTTCTCCCAATGTGACCTATGACCTGATAAAAGTCAATAACGTACTAAAAAACTTTAAAGCACACACTTTGACTTAATAAGATACACAAAACAAAGGTTAGAAACCGATAAAAACATTGTTTATAAACTCCCCCAAACTTAGTCTATTGCTTGTCCACAAGCAAACAGGAAAACCAATAATGAGAAAGAAGTTTGAAAACGCGGGAACTCCTTTTTTCCAAAGAACACCACATAAACATTCCTTTTAGTGAACCCCATGAAAACTTACCTGATATGATCGAGACCACCTTATACTTCCCCCATACCTTGCACATGTCCCTAACAAACTCCACAATCCAAGCAAGAAATCGGAATTCACCATACCGACCTCGAAAGTTATCTAAGTGCGGTCTCATCAAGGGAATATTGATCAAAGGACACATGGATTATTCTTCAGCCACAACCTGAACACACATACTATCTTTCCTATGGTTCCTTTTCTCTCATTTCTTTCATTTTGCAGCTGATTTTTCTCTATTTTTCTAGGTTATCATTTTTTTAATCGGCTACACAACCGATTTTTCCCCTACTTTTCTAGGGTATTATTTTTATTTTTCTAACGGTTGTTTCTTTGATAATTCAAAGATGTAGAAAGGCTTCTTTGTATAGTTCCTCAGCCTCATAAACCTTACTTCCATCTTTGCGTGATCATTTCTTCAAAAAGCAAAATAATGGGGTCATTGGAAATTTCCTACCCCTTCACTTCAAAGAAAATCATCTCCTCTTTAGGTTACGTGTATCTATTTCTAGAATACAATATTTGAAAGTAGGGGTGGGCATTCGGGTACCCGTTCGGGTTTGGGTCGGATCCTTTCGGGTTTACACATATAAAACCCGTTCGGGTATTTTAGAATTTTGGGTCGGGTTCGGTTTGGTATATTTCGGGTTCGAGTCGGGTTCGGTTCTTAGAAAATATCATATTTCGGTTCGGGTTCGGTTCAAGTTCGTATTTTTATTAATTCTTTTTGAAAAACTGAAAAAATTCTTTAAAAAAATCGTAAAAAACTTTAAAATTGAATATTTTAGTTTTTTTATTCGTTTAATTCAAATTTTAATATATATAGATATATAATTATAATTTTGAATATTTATGTAACTAAATTTTTTTTATGTATAATTATTTTTAAACTATACAATATATTTCGGGTACCCATTCGGGTTTCGGATTTTACCCATTCGGGTCCGGGTATCTAATCTTCCATGATGTAAACCCGTTCGGGTATTTTTTCGGATTCGGTTCGGTTCGGTTCCTCTTATTTTGGGTCGGATTCGGTGTATGACCAACCGTTGTAATTCATGGCTAGTAGTTTTCTTTCATGTTATCTACACTTGATTCAAAGAAGAAAATAAAAATAAAAACATTAGTAAAGAGAATCTTAGACTAAAGTTAAGTCTTAGACTAAAAAGTAACACAATTGGTCTCCGACAATGACACCAAAAACTTGATGCACAAAGTTTTTAACTCTAAAGACTACTGCAAGTTCACATTAAATGTAGTAGTAAATAAGGGATCGAATCCATGAAAACCAAGTGGCTATACTATCAATCTTTGAACCAAACTTAAGCTAAGACAAATCAAAGTAATAATGGTCGTTGCAAATAAACAAACTAAGTAATGAAACGATGTAAATTAAATAATAAAAAAAAAGCATGAGGCACATGGAATTCATTAGGAAGTAAAGAATCGGAATCAGGAAACTATTCAGGACATAAAAGACAACCAATTCTCGACACAGACATAATTGTATAGCAAACTCACAATCGTGGCATCGACTACTATATCTAGCAACCTAGAATCCTAACCTATCGTTTGGTCCTAAAGATCTAAACACGCATTATCGATTATTTCTGATAAGTCCACAATTAGCCTTAACATCAGCTTTCGTTGGTTAAAGACTAATTGCTCATCTATGCTATTTCAGGCATCTAACGAGCACTTTTGGTGAGTTAAACAACCTTTTATCATAAGCTAGGTGATCAAGCTCATCTTCTCCCAATGTGACCTCTGACCTGAAAGGACTTGACAACGGACTAAAAGACTCTAAAATACACACTTTTACTCAATAAAGTTAGAAACCGATAAAAACACCGATAGATCTAGAGAGATCGATCTGAGGTGATATGTTGGAGATGTGATAAGCCGGTCACTTTGTTTCAGCTTGCCCCGATAGACCTAGAGAGAATCAAGAAGCAAACTTTATTTAATATGAAGAAGAATAGGAAATCGAAGAAGAAGCTCTTTATGTTCATGAAGTTGTGTTTTTGAATGAAGACAATGTTTTCCCTAAAACTTATCAGGCAAGTAAAGAAGGCTAAAAAATTTGGTACTTTGACAATGGAGCAAGTAATCACATGACGGGAAACAAAGAGTTCTTCTCTAAACTATATGAAACCATCAAAGGAGTAAAGTTTGGAGATATCACACGTCAACATAGTTGGGAAAGGGTCTATCGTATTTCTTGGTAAAACCGGTGAGAAAAAGGAGCTTACAGACATCTATTTCATACCCGATTTGAAGCATAACATCATAAGTCTTGGACAAGCAACGGAGAATGAGTGTGAAATTAAGATGAAATGAGTCAAGTTACATCTTAGAGATCCTCGTGGAAGACTTCTTCTCCAAGTAACTCGATCACCAAACCGTTTATACAAAACAATTCTCGAGATAAGTCATCCTAGATGTTTACTTGTGAAGGATGTTGATACCACATGGATATGACATGCTCGGCTAGGATATGTGAGTATTGGAGTTATGAACAACATGGTAGAAAAGAAGATGGTAATAGGGATGCCACAAATATCGCATTCGGTAATTTGTGATGATTGTTTAGTTGGAAAACAAACAAAGAAACCGTTCCCTCTCAAAGCCACTTTCCGAGTAACACAAGTGGTGTAACTTGTTCACGGAGACTTATGTGGTCCAATATTGCCTCCAACACTAGCAAACAATTTATATGTTTGTCTAGGTTGATGATTTCTCAAGATATATGTGGATTATTCTACTAAAAGAGAAAAGTGAAGCATTCGATCGTTTCAAAAGGTTTAAAGAGATTGTAAATAAGCAAACCAACTTGACAATCAAAACCTTTAGAACCGATAGAGGATGAGAGTTTACCTCAAACGAGTTTAATTTGTTTTGTGAAGAAAACGGAATTACAAGACACCTCACGACACCTTATACACCACAACAAAATGGTGTAGTCGAGAGACGAAATAAAACTCTAATGGAGATGACAAGAAGTTTACTCAAAGCCATGAAATTACCGAATGAGTTATGGGGAGAAGTCGTTCGTCACTCAACTTACCTCTGCAATATGATCCCAAAAAAGCTTTAAAAGGTCAGACTCCTTACGAAAGCTTCATGTCCAAGAAACTCAATATCGAACACTTGAGGGTTTTGGGTTGTGTTGCTTATGCAAAAATCAATGGACCACACCTTAAGAAACTAGATGATAGATCAAAGAATGTGATCAATCTTGGAACGGAACAAGGTTCTAAAACCTATAGACTCTTTGATCCAATGAAAAAGGTAATTACTAGTAGAGATGTGGTCTAAGGAAACCAATGAAGAACCGAGAATGTTTAAAGTTTTCCATGAAGGTGTGTTACAAGAAGGTAACATGTATGAGGATGATCATGAAAATCACGAAAATCAAGGCAAGAGCAATATCCTACTAATGAAGAAGAGGGAAGAAGTTGTTGATGATGATGAGAATCAACCCGATAAAATTCAACCAACATCACGATATGGACGAGCTATAACTAAACCGAGACATCTTGATGATTTTGTGTTAATAGCCGAAATAGAAGGAGGAAGATTGCTTCTAACCATAGATGGAGAACCCGAGAACTACTTAGAAGCAAATGATGTGCAAGAATGGGTTGATGCAATGAAAGTCGAAACTATCATCAAAAACAACACTTGGGAACTTGTTGACAAACCCATTGGAGTTAAACCTATTGGTTTAAAGTGGATCTTCAAGATTAAAAGAAATGCAGATAGATCAATAAAAAAAAGTATAAAGCAAGACTTGTAGCAAATGGGTATGTTCAAATACAAGGTATCGATTTTGAAGAAGTATTTGCACCTGTTGCACGACTCAAAACTATAAGGTTACTCATAGGTCTTGCGGCCACAAATGGTTGGGAAATTCACCATCTAGATGTCAAAACAGCCATCTTGATAGGAGAATTAAGTGAGGAAGTCTATGTGAGTCAACCGAAAGAGTTTCATAAGGAAAGGAGGAGAAAACAAAGTCTATAGACTACACAAAGCCTTGTATGGTCTACGACAAGCTCCAAGAGCATGGAATGTCAAACTCGATCATGTTCTAAAGAAGATGAATTTCAAGAGATGCATAAAGGAGTCTACGGTCTACATAAAGAAAGAGAAGAATGATTTCCTAATTGTAGCTATCTACGTTGATGATCTCTTTGTTACCGGAACAACACAAGGAGTCATAAAGCAATTCAAGAAAGATATGTCAAAAGAATTTGAAATGTCGGGTCTTGGCAAGTTAACATACTATCTTGGAATTGAAGTAATTCAAGCAGATGATGGAATCAGGATAAAGCAAGAAAGATATGCTAAAGGAATCCTTAAGGATACAAAGATGGACTCGTGTAATCTAGCACAAGCACCAATGAAGTCGAATTTAAAACCTTCAAAAGTTGAAAATGAGCCGGAGATAGATGCTACGAAATATAGATAAATAATTGGGTGTTTGAAATACTTAGTTCATACAAGACCAGACTTAACTTATGTTGTTGGAGTGTTAAGTCGATATATGCAAAGTCTAAGAGAATCACACAGAAAAGCACTCAAACATGTCTTAAGGTATATCAAAGGTACAACTAACTTTGATTTACATTTTAAGAAAGATGGAACAAGAACAATCATAGTATAGGACCATAAAAGGAAAGGAGATTAGTGTAAATGTATTAGCATATGATTAGGACTTCCTCTGTAATATATATACTATATCATTGATATCGAATAATACAATTCAGCCTCATACTCTCTATATGGTATCAGTACAAGTCGATCTCTGACCATTTCTTTTTCTCTTCCACGTTGAATCACTTGAGAATTTTTCTTCTCCTTTTATCATGTCTTCTCTGCCGCCATCACCTGTAATCCGCTTTGATCAGCTTGCCCTTCTTGGCAAGCCATTGGATCACGAAGACAAAGTCAAGTATATACTCGAAGGTATATCTGATGAGTACAAACAAGTGGTCGATTAGATTGAGGGTTGAGATATCTCCACCACACTGACAAAACTACACGAGAAGCTGATTCATCAAGAGTTGAAGCTTCACGCCTCTCCACCAGCCTCCTCACCAATGCCTATCACGGCAAATGTAGCAAGTCACAAAAACCCATCTCAACAGCAGCATTACAATCAACAGGATCGCTTCAACTCTCGAGAGCAAAACAATTGGCAACAAAACTCGAGTGGAAATCGAAATGAAAATTAGAATGAACAACGTGGAGGACGAGGTTACCAGGGCAAGTGTCAGCTCTGTGGAGTGTTTGATCATAGTGCAAAGAGGTGTATACATAGGATATAGTGATAGTAGTCACAATATCGACATTGATGATAGTAGAAGCACTTATGGCCACATTTTTTATCTTGGTCAATCACCGATCACTTGGACATCACAAAAACAACCCATGGTTGCCTTATCATCTTGTGAAGCCGAATTCATGGCTGGCACCGAAGCCGTAAAAAAAAGCAATATGGCATAAGGAGCTAATGAATGAAATCGTAGATGAAGACAAGAAGGTCAAGCTAAGGATCGACAACAAATCAGAAGAATCTTCCATGGAAGAAGTAAACACATTCTTTCAAGATATCACTTTATTCGAGAGTGTGTGGAGAACAATCAAATTGAAGTTGAGCATGTAGCCGGTGAAGAACAAAAGGCGGACATTCTCACAAATCCATTAGGAAGAACCAAGTTCAAGGAAATGAGAGACAAGCAAGGTGTCATCGAGATCATTCATCTCAGAGTTCAAGTCAGAAATTACAGGGGTGAATGTTGGATGATTCCTTTAGCTTAGGCTCCCAGTTATATTTAGTAAGAGTTAGTTACTAGAGATAACATCAAATAAAATAGGATAAGATACATGTAAATCCTAATAGATTAGGGAGATTAGCCTAGTCTATTTAATAAGTCTTTTGGAGAGTTGTTCCTCAAGATTTAGCAAAGTAATTGGTTAAGTTTTGAGTTAGTTTCTTAATCAATTAAGAAGAGCAAGTTCTTTTAAGTCTTTTGCTATTTCGATTTGAACGATAATCGACTAAGACATGTATGTTCCACAAAAAAGACATCTCTGATATGGAAACATAGGAAAGCAATTCAGTATTACATAAATTTTGTAATTTGATTGACTTGAGGAACACTTATCTCAAATCAAAATGCCTGATTTGCAGATTCCTCTGCTATGCATCTTGAGTTATCTTTATTTGATTAATATTTCGCAATGTGGCACTGGAGAATAAATACAAACAATGCATCAAAAGAACAGAGAAAACTGATGTTTTAAGTGTCGATGGTGAAAACAAAATGACTTGTTCGTGGTACTTAAAGACACATGAGAAAACCAAAAGAATAGAGAATATGATATGGACATTTCAATGAACAAAGCAAACTAAAAAAAATTCGTACACTTTTAAAATGCTATTTTAACCAGTTTTAAAAAAAATTCCAAGTAATTATTGTTTCCATGTAGAAAAAAAAATCACTCTGAACTATCTAGCTATGGGAACGACTGAAGTGTCGAAGTTCAGGTTCATTTCTTCCGGTTGCAAGCCTTGATTCTTACTTATGCCTGAGTTTTCACATACAATACATTCTTTTAGTTCATGAATAACCTCAGACATGGATGGTCGTTTCGAGGAAGAAGGATTTGTGCATGACATTGCCAGTTCAAGAGCTCTCCAAGCTGAATTAGTGTCGTAATCCTTGCCGAGGTTAGAATCCATAATCTCAATGATATCACCTCGGTTCAGCTTAAATTCAACCCATTGTGTTATGTAAGAATATTCAGAGGCTTGACTAATAACAGGTTGGTTCGTAATTATCTCCAGTAACACGATCCCGAAACTGTAGACATCACTCTTCTCACTCAATCGACATAAATTGCCATATCTGCAAGACAACAACATGGTATATAGTCAACAGGTTGATATATAGTCAACCAGTACTGAAAAATGATTTCAAAGTTTCAGAACAAGTGTTTGTGTGCGTATATACAAAAAATTGACAATACTTACTCAGGATCAAGATATCCAAGAGTACCAGCCATCATTGTTGATTGCTGAGATTCACCTTCAACTTGGAAAGATCTTGTGAGTCCAAAATCAGCGAGTTTGGCATTAAAATTCTCACCCAACAATATGTTAGCACTTTTGACATCTCTATGAACCATGGGTGGTGTGCATCCAATATGCAAGTACTCTAGTCCTATGTAATAAAACCATCTATGTCAACTGATTTGTCGTAATACATTTGCATTGATATTTTTTCCAACATTTTTTAACTAAGTACGAACCTTGAGCAGCCTCCAAGGCTATTCGTAGTCTATTACTCCAGTTGATGATGGATTTACCTCCTTTTCCTATGTATTAGATCGTTAGATCTATTCGAGTTTTATGAGATATATATGTGATCACTAGAAAAAATATTACCTTTCAAATGTTTTTTCAAGTCTCCATTAGGTAGAAACTCGTAGATGAGGGCCAAGTGATCTCCTTCATAGCAATACCCAACAAGGCTCACCAAATTTATGTGGTGAACTCTCAGAAGAAGATCAACCTAAGATAATTCATGTTAAGTAAATATTGAAATCCATAACCTTTAGTGATACTAGAAACACATCATAGTTTAGTTGAATACCTCTGCTTTGAATTCTTTATAGCCTTGAGCTGAAGATTGAGAAAGTATCTTAACAGCCACCTGTTGAGAGCCATTTACAGTACCGTGATACACCATGCCGAATCCCCCTTTACCTAAAACTCTCTGGAAGTTATTTGTCATTTGGATGACTTCTGAATATGTGAACCTTCTGCTGTTTTTATTAGCAAATGATTCCTTCATCGTTGATTTCCTCGGTGGTGGGTGTAGACCTATAAATCAGAGAAAGGATGTTATCATATTCTCTTCGTTTAAATGCAACAGAGCAATAACATTTGAAAGATTTTATAAGCTTTCTTGTTTGATAAATCCCTTGCAAGTACCTTCTACAATTGTTGACTTTTTCTTTCTGAGTACAAGAAAAGTAACCAGTACAACTATTACAATGGCTGCAGAACCAACTGATGCAAGAATTGGTAAGAGAACTTTCTTCTTAGATGATTTTCTACATGAACTAGAGAGACAAAGCCTTGGGTTTCCTTCAATACTACAATAAGACAAGGGTCCTTTAAGATATCAAATGCACAAAATCATTGATGATAGTATAATAACTGAGATAAGTTTCTTACAGTAGTTGTAGTCCTTTCCTTTGAAGAGATTGAGGTATTGAGCCACTAAGATCATTTCCGCTTAAGTTTCTGTATGAAAATTATGATATTTTTTTTGTTGAAGTTTGAAAAGCATGATAATAGGTGGAGAGAAACTAACATGACTGACAACGATTTCATGTTTCCTAGAAACTCTGGGACCCCTCCAGTTAAGTTATTATTCGACAAGTCCCTAATATTATGAAAAGAGAATAAAAACATAAAGTTTATCAAACTAATTCCAATTAATCCACATAAAAGCAAGTTATTGCCTTCAATTAACAGCCTAACACTTACAATGTTTCTAGTAGGGTAAGGTTTTGAATGGCAGCTGGTATGCTTCCATTTAAACCACTTGAAGCCAAGTTTCTGATGAAATTATTAAAACCACATTCAAAATGTTAATGGTCATGGTTACTAACAGATCTTGATGAGTTAGTGTGTCGTGCATGTATTCTAGTGAATGTATGACTTACAAAGAAGTGATTCTTGGTGGTGTGGAGGTATCACTGTTGGCGCAGTTCAAACCGTCCCACCTAAGTTGTAAAGGGAGGCATGGATCGCCTTGCCAGTCGATTCTACTCAATCCGTAAGTGGTTGCGATACTTCTTATAGCAGCCACTGATATAGAAAAGGTTTTGATGTGTTGAGTACTCTATTGTGTTTATGACTTATTTATTAACTAACATAAGAAATGATAGACCTTAGAAGCATATCCAGGAAAAGAAAGTCACATACCATCACTTTCATTTGTTTCGGACAGTGGAAACCGAATAATTGTGTAGACTTCATAAGCATTAAGTAGAGGTGGAAGAGTTGATCTGTTGGTTCTTGTCAGCTGTAAATTGCATGCGCCCGGTGACGCACTGTGGAGAGTAGTTAATTTATGATCTGGAGAAAAGCTACCGTTATACAAACTTTCTCCATTCGAGGAGATGTTGAATTCTCTTGTATCATTTGCTTGCAAATCTTGGATCTCAGTAATGTGTGCATACCAATAACATTGGTCATTAGGACTTTCTGTCCATTCAACCGTCAGTGGCTCACTGGCATTAGTAGGAATGGCAGCAGCTATGAGTGCCTTCGCTGGTAGCTCATAGAGGCTGGAATTTCCCACATCTCTAGTGTTGGATATCTGTCCCCAATCCTTCTTGAATGCGGTTGCGATCCATTCACGATCGTAGACATCATCCGGGTACCTGAGGGTGGGAACATCATTGTCTTTACCAGTGATACAAGAAAATAAGATCAATTATCATCCACTTGGACGTTTGTGATCTTATGAGAGTGCTATGTTACATAGTTTTTGTCTTAATACTTTCTAATTAGTGTCTACTTCATTGATACAAATATCACTCGCTTTGGAAACAGAGTACACACCCACAAAGACAGAGGAGAACAACCCAAAAGAAACAGTGCAGAAGCAAAAGACAGTGTTAGGTTGAAGTTAAATTACCTTATGGTACTCTCTGAATTGTTAAGATATCTTCGAAACTGAAGTTTCAAAGAATCAGACTGAGTAAAATAAGTACTATTTCCCAAGGGCCGTATTTCCAAGGCTGCGATCACCGGTAAACCCATGCTAGTATTAACAAGACAAATCTGTAACAAGTTTGATGTTGGGATGTGAATGATTTCTTCGCTTCTACCTTGCGTGTAATTATTTAAATCTATTGTGGTCCACCAATTAGGTCCAAGATACAAATCAAACGTGGGACTAATATTTTGACCATCATAGTTTCCATATACAAACCTAGCCCTGATCAGATGATTTCTTCCCTTCTCAACGGTTAGATTGTAGCAGTTCCGTCTCCCCTCAGGGAAAAATCTAAGTGTTCTGTGTGGTTTTGCGAATGTCGGCTCCAGATCTGCTTGGATTCTACCAGGTTTTCCAGTTTGGATGTATGATGCGTCTGAATAGTACTGTATTCCAGTTGACATCTCGTTATAAGGAGACAATTCATTTGGTGATAGGCCGCAATCCAAACTGATGAACCCTGTTACAAATATATACCATAAATATCAACCGTTTAATCCAGTGGACTTCTGAGACCATAACGTTTGTAAGAGAATTTGTCCGTCTCTAGAAGAACCGAGGAAGGATGTATATTGAACAAATTGTAGTGATGGGCATGGACAATACATCCCAAAATTTCATGATATACAGATTTGGATCCAAAAACAATGAATATCCATTATTATGTTATCCGAAAAAAGAATTCAATATCGCTGATATCAGAATCTGTTGATTATGTTACATAATTTTCTTTTGTCAACAATTGGATCAATAAAATCTGATTCATGGTCCAACCATTTCAATAACCATGAAAAAGTAATGGTATCAAAAAAAAACTATAACTACTAATAACATTATAATTTATAAATAGAAAACACAAATTTTTAATAATTAATGCTAAGATATTATCAAAAACTTAAACAACATGTTTTCATTTAATTTTGAAATCATATTTCTCCCGAAAAAATATATATATACAAATCTGAAATCTAGTACCTGTTTGGTCTTCAGCTTGAACAATATGAATGATAACCAGAGTTATCAGTACCAAGAAAAGCCAATGAGAACTCTTCATAGTTATCTAACTTCAAAGAATTTTTGAGAAAATCATTGGCTATGTTGTTGAAGATAAAGAGAAAATAAATAAGCAAAGCCCAAAATCATTTACTATATGAAAGACTTTGACAAGTCAGTGGTGAAAAGTAGAGGATATGAATTTTCTTGTGTTTAAACTTCACCAACGGAAGAAATAAGAGTTAAGAGGACAACAAGTCCACAATGTCACTGTCATGACGTTTTGGCATGGAAACTAAAGGAAAAACGCGTTAAGCAATAAAAGTGGTATGTCAAAGAATAATCAATTATACAAGACGTGTCTAACAAGGGTACTGTTTGGAATATTTTTCAAATGTTCAACAGAAGAATCTAACATGTGTAGAGTAGTTATTTATTTCTTGATCAATTCTTGCTTAAGCTTGACCATGTTATACGTGTTCATTTTGATGAAGATTTTCTCTACATTCTTGCTGATATATTAAAGTAGGTTGATTATGTCTGAAACTTAAACCCTATATAGGAACGAGAGGGAGAGAGAGGGATACATATATATTAGATCGACAAAAACCGCGGGAATTACACAATTCCTTAGAGTCGAATTCCGGTGGAAAAGACATCATATGTAAATTTAACCGCTTGACCGAGGTATTTCCCCTAAATACATGTTAAATTGAACAGGATAAGTAATAGCGGAGATGAGAGTGTGTAGGGCATTTATGAAAACAAAGGAAAAGAAAGAGATATTAAGAAGTGGAGCTAAGAGAGAAAGGCAGGGCACAAACTCACTCTCTATAAAACTCTAGATGTCATTTAACCGTCAACTATTTCGCTCCATTTTCTAAAACGCCTTTTCTGTTCTAGCATTTGATTCCATATTATATAGACTTTCAAAGTTGTATATAATTATATAAATTTCACTTACTAGTAAAGTAAACCAGATAATAAATAATAGTAAGAAAAAAAAGACTAATAAACATGTGGTCTAGTTGGCAAGCCCCTAATTGAACTAGGTACCAATGGCGTCGAATCCCACCTAGCTCTAATTGAAAAACTTAGGTTATTGATCGGGTCTTGTCGATCCAATAGTTACTTGTTGACAAAAAAAACGTAGGAAATCCTTTAACAAGAGTATATCTTTATAACTTTATAGAAGAATATAAAAAATACCCTATTTAATTCCTTCTTAAATTACTAATAATTAATACCTTTTTCGATGAATTTTTCTGAGAATCGTCTTTGATCAAGTGGTTGAATATCCACGTCTTCTTCACCGAAATTCGACTTTTGGAAATTATGTAACCCTACATTATTTTGTTTGGAGCTTGAAAGAGTTTAGATTATGTATCGGACATAGTAACCCTACAAGATAATATGATGACAACATTATCCGTTTGTCATGCAAACTCTATCGCTGATTTAATATAAGAGAACTCTCTTAAACTCTCCATATTAACTCCTAAAGAAAATTTGGGAAAACCGTTGGCTATGCTGTTGAAGAAAAACAGCAAATAAATAAGCAAACACAACATTCACTGAAAGAAAGCCTTTGACAAGTCAATGGTGAAAAAGAGATTTTCTAGACCACTGACGGAAGAGATTAGAATTAAGAAGACAACAATTCCCCAACATCACCGTCATGAAGGTTTTCATGGAAACTAAGGAGCAGACCAATAAGCACGTTAAAGAATATAGTGGAATATCAATGGACCATCAATTATATTAGACTGAGTCTAACAATGCCGTCCTCTTTGGTTTTTGTGTATACTCTTGCTAATTTGTAAGTTTAGCTTAAGGTTATTAGCCTATTTATTTTATTTAAGAAATCACAAGAATATTCTTTTTTTTTAATTGGCTATTATAGAGAAGTGTCACATTCAGTGCAATTATAGCTTAATGGTCTAACAATCAGCATGAATCTTACTTTACTTATAAAGAAACTATCAAACTCGTACCAAATGATATTAAATGTGTTTGAAGTGTCAATGGTGAAAGCAAAACTACTTGTTCGTGTTACTCAAGACACATATGAAAAATAAACAGACCAAAATTAAAAAACAAAAAAATCCGTCCACACTTTTATAAAATACTCTTTTAATCAGTTTACAAATTTTGTTGAACTATCTAGCTATGGGAACCACCGATGTGTCCAAGCTCACATCCATATCTTCTGGTTGCAAGCCTTGATTCTTACTTATCCCTGAGTTTTCACATACAATACATTCTTTCAGTTCATGAATAACCTTAGACATGGATGGTCGTTTCGAGGAAGAAAGATTTATGCATGACATTGCCAGTTCAAGAGCTCTCCAAGCAGAATTAGAGTCATAATACTTGCGAAGGTTTGGATCCATAATCTCAGTAATATCATCACGATTAAGCTTAAATCCAACCCATTGTGTTATATGAGAGTGTCCAGAACTTTGACCAATCACAGGTTGGTTCGTGATCATCTCCAATAACCCAATCCCACAACTGTAGACATCACTCTTCTCGCCCAATATACCGGAATTGCCATATCTGCAAGACAACAACATGGTATATACATTTTAACCTCTGAAGATGGAATATAAACTACAAAGTTTCAGACCAAGTTTTTGTGTGTGTTTGTGTATGAAATACTGATAATACTTACTCGGGATCAAGGTATCCAAGAGTACCAGCAATCACCGTTAAATCGATAGAATCATGAGGTCTCGAGAGCCCAAAATCAGCAAGTTTGGCATTAAAATTCTCATCCAGCGATATATTGGCAGATTTCACATCTCTATGAACCATTGGTGGTATGAATCCAATATGTAAGTACTCGAGTCCTATGTAACAAAATCCATTGATATCAATTGATTTGCTGTATAAACCCAATTCCATTGATATGTTGTCAAACGTTTTTCTAATGCAGCTAGTACATACATAGAGCAGCTTCCAAGGCTATTTGTAGTCGAATACTCCAGTTGATGATGGATCTTGTTGGAAAAACATTGTTTGCAAAAATTAAATCTTAACCGAAGTAAAACCGGGTTTGGAATCAAATTAAAGACAATCAATTTAATCCACCGACTGGTTCACTCAATTGAATTGAAAACCGGAATTATTGTGCTTATACATATTTATGTATATATATAAGTACAGCGAAAGAAGAAGATAGAGTTTAAGAACAACAAAAATCGTAACAAACTTTCTAACAAGAAACGATCTTCTTCTTCCTCACGATTCCGAGCTGGAGCCTTAACCTTAGAGCTTTGGTTACACAGAGTTCTAAGAAACAGAGTTAACTCTTCTTCACTATCTGTCTCGATATAACTTGTAACAGTGAGGGGGCATACTTGTTGAAGTTCAGAAGCATTTGGGTTCGTCTCTGTTTTTCTCGATATCGCACAATCTTCTCTTCATATTCTCATCTTCCTTTGCTCGGGTTTAATCGAAACTCCAACAATCTTCAACAAGTATATATAAGACTCAATCAGAGGAATCGATGGTGAGAATCGGAGCTGTACCGGATTTGTCGAAGCTTCAACCTCTCACGGGATTGAACTACAAAGATGGTCAGAAGAATTACTGTTCTTCTTCCAAGAAATAGGCATCGACTACGTTCTAGATGGTGAGATCATTGAATCAACAGAAGATGATTCAACTGAATCGAAGTCGCGTAAGGAAAAGAAAGAAGGTACCTTTCAAGAACACAATCGCACCTGTAGGGGACACATAATTCGTCATCTTTCAGAAAGATTGTTCGATATATATGTGAGCTTTGAATCCGCGAAAGAAAAAATATGGTGCCGAGGATGAAGGAAAGAAACAATACGTCACCTCTAGATGGACTTCGTTCAAAATGAGAGACGATTTACCAATCCTCGATCAACTCCATGACTACGAAGCGATAATCTCCAATATTCAAGTAGAAGGTATGGCAATTGATAATAATCTTGCAGCCCTGGTTCTCATAGACAAGCTCCCGTCCTCCTGGAGTAATTACAGATCCAAGCTCAAGCATGAGAAGAAAAGAATGAGTCTTGATGATCTAATCTCAGACATTATGATTGAGGATGCTAATCGGATATTTCAAGGTAATTCCACTGATACCATGTATGATAACTCGAATACCAATCTGGTGGAAAACAATTCGGGAAAAGGGAAAAACAGGAAGAGAAACAACAAGAAACAAAAGAAGATTGGACAAAATCACACAATGGAATTCAAAAAGAAAGTAAGATGCTGGAACTGTAATCAAGAGGGGCGTAAGAAGCAAGAATGGATCATTGATTCAGGTGCTACAAGACACATTTGCAACGAGAAATCTCTCTTCAAAAATCTGAACAATGCTGAGTGCGAGAACGTCTTCCTGGGTGATGCAAGAGGAGTAAACATGTCAGGTATCGGTGAAATTGATCTGAAACTTTCTTCTGGAAGAGTGTTAACTCTGACCAAAGTCTTGCTAGTGCCAAACATGCGTAGAAACTTGATCTCGAGTGCTTTGTTAATGATAGCTGGAATTAAACAAACAATTGATGCTGGAAAATTGGTTCTGACTAAAAATGGAGAGTATGTTGGAAAAGCCTTTTGCAGTGGGAATTTGTTTGTACTAGAAAATGTGAATGTGAATAAAGAAGAATCTCTTGCCTACTTGTCTTGTGACTTTGTGTCTTGGCATAGTAGACTAGGCCATTTAAATTCCAACTATGTGAAGAGACTAAAAGATGCATGACTGATCTCCTTTAGCTCCTCAGCTAGAATTCCCAAGTGTGAAACATGTGTAGAAGCAAAACACTTAAGAAAACCCTTCAAAAATCCTATATCTCGATCTTCTTATCTCTTGGATCTTATTCACACAGATATTGAAGATTTTAAAAATTCATCAAGCAGAGGTGGAAAGAATTATTACATCACCTTCATCGATGATTACTCAAAATTTGCATATGTTTATCTCTTAAGATCAAAAGATGAAGTATTTGACGTGTTTGTTCAGTATAAGACAGAAGTAGAAAAGCAATTGGACAAAAAGATCAAAAGAGTAAGGTCTGATCGTGGTAGGGAATACACATCAGACAAGTTCAAATCGTTCTGTGCTCTTGAAGGTATAATACATGAGCTGTCTGCACCCTACATCCCTCAGCAAAATGGAATTGCTGAGAGAAAGAACAGAACTCTAAAGAACATGATGAACTCTATGCTTTTGAGTTCTGGTTTGTGTGATCAATTGTGGGGGGAAGCAGTGCTCACTGCATGTTATATACTGAACAGAGTGCCACACAAAGGTATATCTGCTACACCTTAAGAATTGTGGAAGGGTTTCTCACCAAATCTGAGCTACCTAAAGGTATGGGGATGCCTAGCAAAAGTAGGACTTCCAGAGTTCAAAAGAAGTAACATCAGAGCATAAACTATTGACTCTATCTTCATAGGTTACGCTCAAAATAGTGCAGCCTACAGATGCTTGACTTTTGACGCTGAATCTATGGCTTTAGGACATGTTATAGAATCTAGAGACATTGAGTTTTTCGAAGATCTCTTTCCATTCAAGAAAACTCGGAAAAACTCTTCACCTCTGTATCAAGGAATCAAAAGGACTTCTGAAACAGAAGCTGTAGAAAATGCTGAATTGAGAAGAAGCAAAAGAAGCAGAACAGAGACAAGTTTTGGGCCAGACTTTATCACCAGTTTTATAGCAGAACATGAGGAGTTAAGTGAAGAGTTCATGTACACATTTCTCATAGAGGAAGAGCCACTCACTTATTCAACAGCAATGAAATCTATTGATGTCATGTTTTGGAAGGAAGCTATAAACAGTGAATATGAATCTATCATCACAAACCATAATTGGGAACTCGTAGACCTGCCAAGTGGGAGCAAAGCCATGAGATGTAAATGGATTCTAAGGAAGAAACTGAAATCAAATGGGTCTATTGACAAATTCAAAGCCAGGCTAGTGGCACAAGGGTACACTCAAAAACAAGGAGTTGATTACTTCGACACCTATGCTCATGTATCTAAAATAGCTTCCATAAGATTGCTATTTGCTGTGGCTGCATCTCAGAATTTGATAGTTCATCAAATTGACGTCAAGACAGCTTTCCTCAATGGTGATTTAAATGAGGAAATCTATATGCATCAGCCAGAGGGATTTATAGTATAAGGTCAAGAAAGCAAAGTGTGCAAGCTGAAAAAGTCACTCTATGGTCTTAAACAAGCTCCCAAACAGTGGTTCAAAAAATTTAGTCTCACATTAACTCAAGATGGTTTCATTCCTAACTCTGGGGACACTTGTTTGTTCAGTAAGAGAACATAAAGAGAATATGTCATCATATGTTTATATGTGGATGACATGTTAATCCTAGGAACCAACTTGAAAGTGGTAGATGAAACGAAAGCAATGATGAGCTCGAAATTCCAGATGAAAGATCTTGATGAAGTGGATGTGATTCTCGGAATTAAGGTATGTAAAACTGCAAATGGCTTTGCACTTAGTCAATCTCATTACATAGAAAAGGTGCTGAAGAAATTCGATTTCTGGAATGAATCACCTGCTAGAACTCCTTATGATTCATCAGTTCATTTATGTAAAAATAAGGGAGATAATGTAAGACAAGTGAGTATGCTAAAATACTAGGTAGTGTGATGTATCTTATGAACTGTACTAGGCCAGACATAGCTTATGCAGTCAGCCGATTAAGTAGATACACTCAGTGTCCGAATCAAAATCATTGGACTGCAATGAATAGGCTTTTGAGATATTTGAAAGGATCAATTGAGTGGAGTCTGAATTACAGCAACCTGCCATGTGTATTGGAAGGTTACTGCGATGCGAATTGGGTCACAGACCATGATGAAATAAACTCTACAAGTGGGTTTGTGTCCACCATGGCTGGAGGGGCTATAACATGGAAGTCGAGTAAACAAACTTGTATAGCTCGTTCAACTATGGAATCAGAGTTAATAGCTCTGGAACTTGCTGGGCAAGAAGCTGAATGGCTGAGGAACATTCTGTTGGATCTTCCCATTCACGATAAAGTGTGTACCTCTGTTTCATTGAGATGTGATTCTCAAGCAGTTTTAGCAGTGGCTATGAACAAGCTGTACAATGGAAAGAAGAGACACATCAGACTTAGACATAAGGTGATTAGAGGACTGTTAGAGTCAGGAATCTTGTCACTAGAATATGTAAGATCCGTTAAAAACATTGCAGACCCTTTCACCAAAGGCCTGTGTGGACGTGTGGTTCTCGAAACAGCCAAGGAGATGGGACTGCAATGAGTCTTTGTTAAGAGCTATCTCGAAACCTTACCTATGAGTTCATTGTATTGAAAGTGTATGGTTCAAAAGGTCGATTAACTAGATAAGACATGCAATCTGTAAAGAGTTAAACGAAACCAGGAACTCGAGTGATGTTGTTGTTTCATTTAAGTACAAGCTTTACAAACTGTGAAAGAGAAACCTGTATTCACTTGAAACGTGTAAACAAACATAATAGAAACAAACTGTGGACTGGAATATATGATGAGCTAAGGTCTCAGCTGGACATTGATTCAAGTCCTCTGACATCAATGGATCGATTCAATTGTATGAAACAAGTGGAGGATTGTTGGAAAAACATTATTTGCAAAAATTGAATCTTAACCAAAGTAAAACCGGGTTTGGAATCAAATTAAAGACAATCAATTTAATCCACCGACTGGTTCACTCGATTGAATTGAAAACCGGAATTATTGTGCTTATACATATTTATGTATATATATAAGTACAGAGAAAAAAGAAGATAGAGTTTAAGAACAACAAAAATCATAACAAACTTTCTAACAAAAAACGATCTTCTTCTTCCTCACGATTCCGAGCTGGAGCCTTAACCTTAGAGCTTTGGTTACACAGAGTTCTAAGAAACAGAGTTAACTCTTCTTCACTGTCTGTCTCGATATAACTTGTAAAAGTGAGGGGGCATACTTGTTGAAGTTCAGAAGCATTTGGCTTCGTCTCTGTTTTTCTCGATATCGCACAATCTTCTCTTCATATTCTCATCTTCCTTTGCTCGGGTTTAATCGGAACTCCAACAGATCTACCTCGTTTTCCTATGAATTAGATCGTTAGATCTGTTCGAGTTTTATGAGTTTCATGAGATATATATGTGATCACTAGAAAAAATATTACCTGTCAAATGTTATTTCAAGTCTCCATTAGGTAGAAACTCGTAGATGAGGGCCAAGTGATCTCCTTCATAGCAATACCCAACAAGGCTCACCAAATTCGTGTGGTCTCTCATAAGAAGAACAACCTAAGATAAGACTGATGTTAAATACATATTGAAATCCATAACCTTTAGTGATATAGAAGCACATCATAGTTTAGTTGAATACCTCTGCTTTGAAATCTTTATTGCCTTGAGTTGAAGATTGAGAAAGTATTTTAACAGCCACATGTTCAGAACCATTTACAGTACCGTAATACACCATTCCGAACCCTCCTTTACCTAAAACTCTCTGGAAGTTATTTGTCATTTGGATGAATTCTAAATATGTGAATCTTTTGCTGTTCTTATTAGCAAATGATTCCTTTATCGTTGATTTCCTCTCTGGCAGGTGAAGACATATACATCAGAATAAGGATGTCATCATATTTGTTGTATTTTAATGCAATAGAGCAATCGCATTACAAGATTTTATAAGTTTTCTTCTTTAATATCTCACTTGAAATTACCTTCCAGAATTTTTGTCTTTTTCATTCTGAGTACAAGAAAAACAATCTAACAGCGATGACAATGGCTGCAGATGCAACGGATACAACGATTGGCAAAAGAATTTCATTCTTAGGCGGTTTTCTACATAAATCTGCATAGAGACAAAGCCTTGGGTTTCCTTCAACACTATATTAACAAAAAGGTTTTTAGGACATAAAATGCACAAAATGATTGTTGATAATAACTGAGAAATTTCAAAAACTGTGAGAAAACTTTCTTACAGTAGTTGTATTCCTTTATTTTGAAGAGCTTCAGGTATTGAGCCATTAAGATTGTTCCCACTTAAGTTTCTGTTAAAGATGATGAACAATTGAGTTGGAGTTGAAAAGCATTATAATATATGTTGAGAGAAACTTACATGACCGACAACGATATAAAGTTGCCTAGAAAATCCGGGATCCCTCCAGTCAAGTTTTTATTTGACAAGTCCCTAAATATTATCAAGAGAGAATATGACATAAAAGTTTATCAAATTAATTCCAATCCACATAATACAAAGTCCTTGCCTTCAATTAACAACTGTAACACTTACAATTTTTCTAGTTGTGTAAGACTTTGAATGGAGGCTGCAATGGTTCCAGTTAAACCACTTGAAGACAAGTTTCTGATGAAATTTCCGAAACGAGATTCAAAATATTAATGATCATGACTACGTAATGATCTTGAAGATTTAAAGTGCCGTGTATGTGTCCTAGTAAACTTTTAACTTACAAAGAAGTGATTCTTGGTGGTGTGGAGGTATCTGTGTTGCTGCAGTTCAACCATCCCACCTAAGTTGTTGAGGGAAGCATGGATCATCTTGCCAGTTGATTCTACTCAATTCATAGGTGGTTGATATTTTTTTTATAGCCTCCACTGACATAAAACAATGTTTTGATGTATTGAGTAATATATTGTGTTTACGAATTATTTTATTTACTAACACAAAAACTCATAGACCTTAGATGCATATCCTGGAAAAGAAATTCACATATCATCGCTTTCATCTGTTTCAGACTGCAGAAACTGAATTACTGTGTAGACTTCAAAAGCATAGTCGAGGTGGAAGAGTTGATACATTGTTTGTTATCATCTGAAACCTGCATGTACCACCATGGCAAGTAATCGGTTTCAAGCTTTCGAGCATTCTGGGAGTTGGACCGGTCTTATACAATTCTTGTTCATTCAATAGGATTATCATTTTTCTGCATCTTACCAAAGTATTCATACAAGTAAAGTTGGTCATTTGGGTTTCTTAGAGTCCATTCAATTATAAATGACTCACTGGCATTAGAAGGAATGGCAGCAGTTGCAAGTGTCTTTTCTGGTGGCATATAGTTGGAATCAAGTACATTGTTAGGGGTGGATATCTGAGTCCACTCCGTCTGAAAGTACGGAGTCCATATGCGATCATAAACATCGTCCGGGTACCTGAGGTTAGGAACATCATCGTTTCACCAGTGAAATAAGAAAAATAAGATGGTTGGAAACAGTAATGTTATGAGATTTTTCTTTTGTGTCATAATTTTTATTAACAGTCTAAGAATATTTTTTTTCATTGAAAAAAACCACTGGTGTTGGAAACAGAGTACACACCCACAAAAGGCAGAGGAGAACAGAGTATAAGCAAGAGACATCATTAGGTTGAAGTTGAATTACCTTAAGATATTCTGTGATTGGCTAAGAGATTTCCGGAAGTATAAACTCATCAGAGAATCAGATTGAGTTTTATAAGTACCATTTCCCAGGGGCCGTATTTCCAAGGCTGAGATCATAGATGTAGTTATCCCAGTCTTAACTAGACAAATCTGCAACGAGTTTTATAAATACCTTATGAAGTTTTTCATGGGAAACTAAGGAGCGAACCAAGAAGCACGTTAAGGAATATAGTGGAATATCAAAGGACCACCAATTATATAAGACTAAGTCTAAGAAGACATCTTTTTTGGTTTTTTCTGTTGTTTGTCTACACTCGCTAATTTGTGAGTCTCTTATGTTTAGCTTAAGGTTATATAGTTCTTAAGCTAAGAATTTTGTTTAGAATCACAACAAAATTCGTTTTTTTCATGTTGATTTTTATAGAGAAGTGTCACATTAGAAGCAATAATAGCTTAATTGTCTAATAATCAGCATTAGTCTTACTTTACTTCTAAAGAAACTATCAATCGTACCAAAATATATTAAACCACCATGGATTCATGATGGCTATGACTAGTTTGAAGTGTCAATGGTGAAAGCTAAATGACTTGTTCGTGGTACTCAACACACATGCAAAAAACAAAGGAACGGAGAATATGATCAAAGCAAGATAAAATAAATTCATACGCACTTTAATAAATATTCTTTTAACCAGTTTACAAATTTTAGCAAGTAATTATTGTTTCCATTATTAAAATCACATGTAGAGAACACACTCTGAAGTCTGAATTATCTAGCTATGGGAACCAACGAAGTGTCCAAGTTAACGTTCATTTCTTCCAGCTGCAAGCCTTGATTCTTACTTATCCCTGAGTCTTCACATACGATACACTCTTTAAGCTCGTTAATAACCTTAGACATGGATGGTCGTTTCGAGGAAGAAGGATTTGCGCATGACATTGCCAGTTCAAGAGCTCTCCAAGCAGAATTAGTGTCGTAATCCTTGTAAAGGTTTGGATCCATAATCTCAATAATATCACCTTGGTTAAGCTTGAAGCCAACCCATTGTGTTATGTGAGAATATTCAGAGGTTTTTCTAATCACAGGTTGGTTTGTGATCATCTCCAATAACACAATCCCAAAACTGTACACATCACTCTTCACATCCAATCGACCTGAATTGTTATATCTGCAAGAAAACAACATCATAACCATTGAAGAATGATTAGAATGTTTCAGACCAAATGCTTGCTTGTGTATAGTAAAATCTGATAATGCTTACTCAGGATCAAGGTATCCGGGAGTCCCAGCAACAACTGTTGGTTCATGAGATTCACCTCCACCTTGGAAAGATCTTGAGAGGCCAAAATCAGCGATTTTGGCATTAAAGTTCTCATCCAGCAAGATGTTGGCAGTTTTGACATCTCTATGAACCATTGGTGGTGTACATCCAATATGTAAGTACTCCAGTCCTATGTGATAAAACTATCTATATTAAATGATTTGCTCTAAACCCCAATGCGTCGATATTTTTCCAACAGTTTTTTAACTTAGTACAAACCTTGAGCAGCCTCCAAAGCTATTCGTAGTCGAATACTCCAATTAATGATGGATCTACCTCGTTTTCCTATGAATTAGATCGTTAGATCTATTCGAGTTTTATGAGATATATATGTGATCACTAGAAAAAATATTACCTGTCAAATGTTGTTTCAAGTCTCCATTAGGTAGAAACTCGTAGATGAGGGCCAATTGATCTCCTTCAATGCAATACCCAACAAGGCTCACCAAATTCGTGTGGTGAACTCTCTTAAGAAGAGCAACCTAAGATAAGACTGATGTTAAATAAATAATGAAATCCATAACCTTTAGTGATATTAGAAGCACATCATAGTTTAGTTGAATACCTCTGCATTAAATTCTTTTTTGCCTTGAGTTGAAGATTCAGAAAGTAATTTAACGGCCACATGTTCAGAAACATTTACAGTACCGTAATACACCGTTCCAAACCCTCCTTGACCTAATTCTCTCTGGAAGTTATTTGTCATTTGGATGACTTGTAAATATGTGAACCTTTTGCTGCTCTTATTAGCAAATGATTCCTCCATCGTTGATTTCTTCTCTGGCAGGTGAAGACATATACATCAGAATAAAGATGTTATCATATTCTTCTCAACGCAAGGTAGCAATGGCATTTAAAAGATTTTATAAGCTCTCTTATTTGATATCTCTCTTGCAAATACCTTCCACAATTGTTGAATTTTTCTTTCTGACTACAAGAAAAATAACCAATACAGCAATGGCAATGGCTGCAGAAGCAACTGATGCAACAATGGGCAAAATAACTTTCTTCTTAGGTGATTTTTTACAAGAATCAGGGCGACAAAGCTTTGGGTTTCCTACAACACTACTATAAGACAAAGGTTCTTTAGGATATTAAATACAAAAAAGTGTTGTTGATAATAAATGAGAAAAGTTTCTTACAGTAGTTGTAGTCCTTTATTTTGAAGAGCTTGAGGTACTGAGCCACTAAGATTGTTCCCACTTAAGTTTCTGTTAAAAATGACAAGAGATTGAGTTGAAGTTTGAAAAGCATTACAATATCTGTTCCGAGAAACTTACATGACGGATAATGATTTCATGTTTCCTAGAAATGCCGGGATCCCTCCAGTCAAGTTATTATTCGACAAGTCCCTAATATTAGCAAGATAGAATAGAGATACGAAGGTTTATCAAATTAATTTCAATCCACTAATATCAAGATCTTGAATTGGGAAAAATGTCAATGAAACACCAAACTTACCAAAAATCTCAAATCAAACACCCAACTATCATAACTTCATAATAAACATTGTATTCTTAGTTGACTTCTATTAAAACCCTGAATTTTGCGTTGACCGAACCGATTTACCCTCACCTCAAATCGTGTAACGGAAATAATAAACCCTAAAATTTAAAGCTTTACTCAGGGATTTAACGAGTTTAAAAGAGGATTAAAGCAAGGTTAATTATTTCCGTTAAACGATTTAAGGTGGGGGCATATCGGATTGCTCAACACAAAATTCAAGGTTTTAATAGAAATCAACTGAAAATACAAAATTTAATATGAAGTTATGATATCTGGATATTTGATTTGAGATTTTTGGTAAGTCCGAAGTTTGATTGACATTTTTCCTATCTTGAATTCAATTAACAACCGTAACACTTACAATTTTTCCAGAAGGGTAAGGTTTTGAATGGCAGCTGCAATGTTTCCAGTTAAACCACTTGAAGACAAGTTTCTGATGAAATTTCCAAAATTAGACTCCAAATTAGACCTTGAAGAGTTAGCGTGTATTTCATATATCCTAGTGAACTTATGACTCACAAAGAAGTGATTCTTGGTGGTGTGGAGATATCCTCGTTGCTGCAGTTTAAAGCGTCCCACCTAAGCAGTAGGGGGACACATGGATCACCTTGCCACTCGACTTTACTCAATCCATAGGTAGTTTTGATGCTTCTTAGAGCATTCACTGACAGAAAAAAAGGTTTTGATGCCTTGAGTACTATATTGTGTGTGTATTTTATTAGTTTACTAACATAAGAAAGCATAGACCTTAGATGGATATCAAAGTTACATACCGTCGCTTTCATTTGTTTCAGACTGCGGAAACTGAATAACTGTGAAGACTTCAAAAGCATTAAGTAGAGGTGGAAGAGTTGATCCATTGGTTCTTATTAGCTGAAAACTACATTTCCCTCCTTGGCAAGTTATTGGTGTGGTAAAGAAAGTATTTAGACGAAGCTTTCTTGGAATTGGAACATTAGGGAAAAGTGTTCTATTATTCCATACCGCGTTGAATTTCCTGGTACCATTAGCAGGTAACTCTTGGATCTCAGCAAAGTGTCCATAAAAGTAATATTGGGCAGTAGGACTATTTGAATTAGTCCACTGAATCGTCAGTGGCTCACTGGCATTAGAAGGAATGGCAGCAGTTGAGAGTGCCTTTTTTGGTGGCTCATACCAGTAGGAATTTTCCACATCGCTAGTGGTGGATATCTGGGTCCACGCCGGCTGAAAGTATGATTGCCATAAGCGATCATAAACATCGTCCGGGTACCTGAGGTTGGGAACATCATCGTTTCCCCAGTGAAATAAGAAAATAAGATGGATAAAACCAATATTCATCCAGTAGAACCAATGAGTTCTTCTGATATTGCTCTTTTACGTTGTTTATGTTAACTTAGACTTTTTATTTAGTGTCTAGAAACAGTGCTTTAATTGAAGAAAAATCACGTTGGAAACAGAGTACATACCCGTAATGTACAGAGGAGGACAAGAAACATAAATAGATCAAAACAGGAAACATAAATAGATGAGATAATGGTCAGTTAAAGTTAGTACCTTAGCTGAGAGGTTGAATTGTTAAGATATCTCCGAAAATAAAGCTTTAGGGAACCAGACTCAGTGATATAAATTCCTTTCCCAATTGGCCGTAGTTCAATTGCTGATATTAGCGGAGTAGTCGTCCCCTTCTTAACAAGACAAATCTGCAACGAGTTTGATGTTGCGTTGTGTAAGATCTCACTCAATGTTCCGTTGACGTCTGTTTCTAAATCTATCGTATCCCATAGATTAGGTCCAAGATAAAGATCAAACACCGGTTTAATGTCCTGACCATCATAATTGCCATATACGAAGTAAGTCCTGATTAAATATGTCTGTTCTTTCTCCACATTCAGATTGTAGCAGTTCCGTAATCCCTCCGGAAAGTATCTCAGCTTCTCGTATTGCTTCGTATATCCGTTAGGATTTTCTCTGATTCGACCAGTTTCTCCACTCTGTATGAAGTTTTCGTCCGAAGAAAACCACAGTCCATTAGGCAATCTATGAGGAGACGTTTCATTTGCGGGTAGCCCGCAATCCAAACTGATGAACCCTGTTAAGAGACATGGTAAACATTAGTCGCTAAAACCAGTGCACTTCTACGAACCAAACCGATTCTACACATAAAAAATCTGATACCATGTTGGTCTTGAGCTTGAACAATATGAATGATAGCCAAAGTTATGAGTACCAAGAAAAGCCCAAGAGAATTCTCCATATTCTTCTATCTTCCAAGTAAAATTTGAGAAAACCGTTGGCTATTCTGTTGAAGATAAATAAGCAAACGTAAATCATTCAGTGGAAGAAAGACTTTGACAAGTCAATGGTTTAAAAAGAGAGTATATATGTATTTTTCTAGTGATTTTGATAATATCATGGGCCTCTCCTTTTGACCCACTTCCACCTTTTTTAGGCCCACTATTATAATGCTGAACTCCTCCTCCATTAGATGATTTTACCTTAGTACCCCACCACCATCTTTCTTACCAGCTCCCTTCTTCTCTTCTCCTTTCCCACTTTTACCTTTTTTGAATAACCCTAGAAGGCCACCACCACTTTTGCCATCTGCTTTTCCCGTTTTACCCCCACCTTTATTCTCTTTACCTTCCTTCTTACCCTTCTCTCTTCCTTTGCCTCCTTTTTTGTTTTTTCCATTTTTACCCTCGGCCATTCCCTTCATTTGCACCGGAACCTCAAACGCACCACCACCTCCACCGCCTCCTCTTTTTTTCCCTCCGCCGCAACCACCACCATGATTACCCATCGGAGGCATTTTGTTAGCCATCATCATCTTATTAGGAGGCATGTGATTACCTCCTCCACCTCCATGACCATGTCCCATCTAAAAAAGTAATTCATAAGTTTTTAACAAGATCAATTTTATTTTTTTTTTATTTTTTTTTCAGTTTAACTCAATTATAGTAATTGTATCATCTAATGAGAAGGTACATTGGTTAAATTTCTATGTATGTTATTATGTATTACTAAAATATGTAAAATAATTTTTAAAAAGATACCTAATAGTAATAATTAAAATATTATACTCTCACCATTATAGAAAGTTTGATTTTCTAGTGTTTTTTCTTTGTTTCTGAAAGATTGATTTCTCTATGAAAAGCTAAAATTTAAAGAAAAAATAATATTCTTGTGATTTCTTAAGCAAAATAAATAGGCTAATAACGTTAATCTAAATTTATGAGATTCAAAAATGAACGAGTGTGAACAAACAGCAGAAACCAAAAAGGACTAAAAGAACAATATGACAAGTCAATAGTGAAAAGGAGAGTATACGAATTTCCCAATGCAATTTCACGGAGGGAAGGGATGAGGGTTAAGAGGACAACAATGCCCCAACATCATCGTCATGAAGTCTTTCATGGAAACCAAGAAGCGGACCAAGAAATACGTTAAGCAATAAACACGTTAAGGAGCGGACCTAATTGTATCAAAGGACAATCAATTATGCAAGACTATGTCTAACAAGGCTTATCATTTTAATAGTTCTAGAGATTTTTTTTTTGTCAACTGGGCTTATATATTATTAATCGATAATCCATAAAGGTAGTATAAAGTCTTAATAATAATGAAAAAGTGGAGATGTAATAATTGAGGAGAGTGGAGGGAAGATACGAACGCAAATGAGAATTCATCATTACAAATAATAAATATAACAAAGCGTGTTTTGAGTCACAACTTTACAACTAAAAGCCCCCTCAATTGGATGACACAATTATTATAATGTACCTTCTCATTGGATGACCAAATTTTACCAGATTTGTGCAGGTTTGGATCCATGATCTTGGTAAGATCTCCTCTGTTAAGCCCAAACCCAACCCATTGTGTTATGTGAGACTTGTCACGGGATTGGTCTATCACGGGTTGGTTTGTGATCATCTCCAGTAACACAATTCCAAAGCTATAGACATCGCTCTTCTCACTCAGCGTACTGGTACGGTAATACCTGCAAGGCAAGAACATGATTATACTCTTCAACCGATCACGAGAGATGTGACAGACAACTCATTTGCTGCATATAGTAATGGTAACTACTTATACTTACTTAGGATCAACAGCAACCACAGTTGAAACATGGGTTTCATTTCCAACAGGAAAAGATCTCGAAAGCCCAAAATCGGTAAGCTTGGCCTTTAACTGTTCGTCCAACAGTATGTTTGTAGTTTTTATATCTCTATGTACGATTGGTGGTATACACCCAGAATGTAAATATTCCAATCCTATTTCAAGAAGAGATAATCTGTTAATCTACCAGACGTAAAATCATTCTAAGCTAATTCTGTTGTCTAAGCTTAGTACGAACCTAGTGCAGCCTCCAAAGCTATTCGTAGGCGACTGCCCCAGTTGATAAACGACCCACCGCATTTTCCTGAACTATGATCTTTTATATCCTTCTGAAACTTATAAACATGGTCTAGCATCGAATCATGATGAAACTCAAGTTTACTAGACAGAAGTTGTTTTAAGTCTCCATTGGGCAGAAACTCGTAGATAAGGGCCAAGTGATCTCCTTCATCGCAAAATCCAACAAGGCTCACCAAATTTGTATGGTGAACTCTTAGAAGAAGATCGACCTAATAATCCATGGAAAAGAAAAACAAGAACTAACATAAGGTTGTGACACAAAAAAAATTCATAATAATTATAAAACATTATGCTATACCTCCGCCTTAAAATGTTTATAGCCTTGACTTAATGATTGAGAGAGTACTTTAACAGCTACCTGTTCGGAACCATTTAAACTACCATAACACACAACACAGAATCTCCTTCTCCTAGAACTCTTTGAAAATTATTTGTCATTTCCATAACTTATTTGGCTTACTCAGTGGAGGTCCTAGAGCTATAAGAAATATATTCATTCAATTTATCAAGTTACTTAATTTGATAAGAGGTTCTCCTGCAAATTACTCTCCACAGTGGACCGCTTTTTCTTTTTTTAAACAAAGAAAAGAACTAATACAGCAACAACTATAGCTACAGAAGCAACTGATGCAACAATTACAACTGGAAATTTCTTCTTTTTTGAGTCTTCTGTGCATGAAACAGGGAGACAAAGCCTTGAGTTTCCATGAATTCTGCAAGAAGAAGAGTGTTGTTCACAACATCAAATCATAAAACGGCTGTGGATAATCACTGAGGGGAAGCGAACCATAAAAAAAAGTATGTGGGAAGTTTCTTACAGTAACTCTAGTCCCTTTCTTTGAAGAAGAGCTTGAGGAAGGGAACCATTAAGATCATTCCCACTTAAGTTTCTATTAAAGAAGAGAAATCATCATGTATAAAGGCACATGACGCAAAAGGGAAGTGAAAGAAGTTACAGATAATATGCTGAGAAACTTACATGATGAACAAAGATTTCATCTTGGCTAGGAATTCGGGCACCATTCCAGGTCAATTTGTTATTTGACAAGTCCCTAAGTTTATTGGCAATATAAAGGTCATTCATTTTACTTTCATCGATAAAACACTAATTTGTAATGGAAGTACTTACAATTTTTTAGCTCTGTAAGGTTTTGAATAGCAGCTGCTATGGATCCAGTTAATCCGCTTGAAGACAAGTTTCTGGTGATTCCAAGCATAATATCATCTTGTGATTTACAAGAATGTTATTCTTGGAGGTGTGGAAATATCTGTGTTGCTACAGTTCAAACCATCCCATGCATATTGATGAGGGACACAAGGATCTCCTTGCCAACTGATACTACTCAACTCATAGGCAGCTCCAATATTTTTTACAGCAACCACTGATGTAAAGTTGAATGATGTGAGGATTAACAAATTTTATATAGTATTACAAAAGACAGACCTTGTCAACATATCAGAGAAGATAAGTAACATACCATCACTTTCATATGTTTCTGATTGTGGAAATTCGATAACTCTGTAGATTTCAAGAGCATTAAGTAAAGGAGGAAGAGTTGATCTTGAGGTTTTTCTTAGTTTGTAAGTACATAGCCCTCTGATATGCCCTGGAAGGCATTTATAAGGGAGAAGAGGTCTCAAGAGCAGCTCACTAAAGAGAATGATCCTCAGCCGTTGAACAATGCAACTGAAGAGTTGTGAGTTGGCATAATCAACGATGGATATTGAGTAGTGTTGAGTCAAGAGTTAGTTGTTAGACTTTGTTTAAGAATAGAGCTTCGACTCATTTTGGAGATTATCCAGGCATTTGTGTAAAACTAATTCTTATTTAATACAAAGAAAGTTTACAGAGAGTTACATAGTGAATTCAATACTTTTCTATGCTTTTTCACTTAACAATTGGTGTGTTGTTGAGCTGAATTCAGTGCCTGTGATGACGCGAGCTGCAGATATGGTATCTTCGTCAAATTTGGAAGCTCGATTTGGAGGAATGGATGCGATTCGCCGGAATTGAAGAACGTTTGAGTTTAGCTGATGTTGAGAGGCAAGAATCAAACAATTGACGGAGGCACGTCACAATTCGATGAGCAAATAATTCACCACAATCCTCCAGCTTATAGGTTCGTCGGGTTCTGTTTTTTCTCCTCCGATCGCACTTTCTGCAATCGCCGATGACACGACTTCGGTCATTCCTCTGATAGCTCCTTCTGTTGTCGTAGATACTTCAAATTCTATTCCAAATCCTACATTACATATCCCTACGACTCCTCCTCTGATGGTAATTGCTTCTTGCAACGACAAAGAAGCATCTGGTTTGGCTTCTGTCGTTTTGTATTGTGAGACTTTCTTAAAGAAAACCGATTTTATTAATCTTTGAAGGTTCTGATGCTCATACATGGCTCAGCTTAGTTGAAAGATTCTTCGTTTTGGGTAAATATTCTAACGCAGAGAAATTCGAACTTGTATCCTTGGGTTTATCGGGGAAGATATTGAGTTGGTATGATTAGGAGGTAATTCGAGCTCCGTTCACGGATTAGGATGATTTTTGTTCCAAATTCCTATTACATTTTGGTTAGACTCAGAGTTTGCTTTTGGTATATCGACTTCATGCCTTGGTGCAACATGATTCCATCGAGGATTATGTTGAAGAATTTCAACGTTTATCTGTTCCAATGACAGATTTATCAGACCGACATCAAATTGCAATCTTCAAAAAAGGGTTGAAGCCAGAGTTGCAGACTCTTCTTAAACTTTTCAAACCATATAAATTACCTGAGATGATTAGCTTGGTTTTGGACATGGCTCCTGGTAGATAAACAATCTTCTCAGTTGTGGAATTCTGGCCAATTTCGTACTAATTCATCAAATTGTAAGGCCTGATCTCAGCCTGTGAGTTCTACTGTGGAGTCCAGTGCATCTCAACCTCATTCTTCTTCTTCATCCAATAACAAAGGTCGTCAGCATCTCTCTCCAGCAGAGTATGACGAACGCACAAAGAATAAACTATGTTTCCGATGTGATGCTCCCTGGGGTCCTAATCATAAGTGTCCAAAGAGTGAGTTACAAGTCATGCTATTGCAACATGACTGTGAAGTGTTGCTTGAGAATAGTATTGGTGATGATGTTTCAGATGAGGAAATACTACTGAAACCACAGTGTTGTCAGCTTTCTCTAAAGTGTTTTTTTAGGTGAAGACACACCAAGAACTATGAAACTGTGTGTTGTGATTGGCAAGACAGAGGTTGTGGTGTTAATAGACAGTGGGGTTACCAACAATTTCTTAACCCCTGAAATAGTTGAAAGACTGAAGCTAAAATCTAGTTATCTGCCAAAATGTGAGGTATCATTGGGTAATGGCGGTCGAGTGAAGAGTTATGGTCTTCGTCGTGATGTGACTTTAACCTTAGCTGATGCTTCTTCTGAAACTAATTTCATATATCTGGAATTGCGAAGTGCATATTTGATACTTGGGATGCAGTGGTTACGTACTTTGGGCATATGTGAATGTGATTTCGATGCTCAGATGTTACCTTTTAAGTATAAAGGCCAGCAATTCACCCTATATGGTGATCCCTCTTTACATGACTCGGGTAAACCCTTTCCTAAAGCCGCTGTAAGTTATCGTTGTTGGTAACATATGACGTTGTTCCCTCCCTTCTTGTAGTATCTTGTGTGGCAGCTATTTGTTTACCTCTAGTTCTCCAAACTTTGTTAACTTAAATTGCTAGTATTTTCACATAACCTCAAGAATTACCTCTAGTCTGTGGACATGAGCATGCTATTAACCTTCTTTCGGGTACTGCGCCTATGAGTATCAGACCTTATAGGTATCCACATGCACAGAAAGAAGAGATGGAGAAGCATGTTAAGGGAATGTTAGATAAGGGTATTATCAGGCCTAGTCATAGCCCTTTTTCCAGCCCGGTTTTATTGGTTCCAAAGAAGGATAGGTGTTGGTGTTTCTGTGCAGATTACAAAGGTCTTAACCCGTCACTATACCAGATAAGTTTCTTATCCCTGTGATAAATTAGTTGTTGGATGAATTAAGAGGCCCATGTGTGTTCTCTAAACTCGATTTAAGATCAGGATATCATCAGATTAGGATGTGTGAATCTGATATAGAGAAAACAGCCTTTAGAACTGTTGATGGCCATTATTAATTTGTGGTAATGCCATTTTGCCTCACCAATGCCCCTGCTACATTCCAGAGCTTGATGAATGATTTGTTTCGACCTTTTCTCCAAAAATTTGTTCTCATCTTCTTTGATGACATACTTATATATAGCACATCTCTGTCGTTATACATTGATCACCTTAAACAAGTGTTTCAGGTAATGTAGGAGCAACAGTTATATGCAAATAAAAAATGCTCTTTTCTTCAGGATAAAATTAACTATTTGGGGCATGTTATTACTGTTGAAGGCTTTGCAACTGATCCTAGTAAGAATGAGGCTATGTTAAACTGGCCTACCCCTCGAGACATTAAAGCTTTGCATAATTTCTTGGGACCTACTGGATATTACAGGCGCTTTGTATGGTACTATGGTTCCATTGCTTAGCCGCTGACTTCCCTCTTGAAGAAAGACAATATATGTTGGTTAGCTGAAGCTCAATCTGCCTTTGATAGCCTTAAAAAAGCGATGATGGAAGCTCCAATGTTGGTTTTGCCAAACTTTACAAACAAATTCATAGTGGAGTCACATGCTTCTGGTTGTGGTGTGGGAGCAGTATTGATGCAAAACTACAATCCTCTTGCTTATTTCAGTCACGCCTTAAGAGAAAGAGAGAGAGCAGCGTAAACCAATTTATGAGAGGGAGCTCATGGCAATCGTGCTTGCTGTGTTGAAATGGAAACATTATTTGTTTGGCCGTATATTCATAGTAAGAACTGGCCAGAAGAGCCTTAAAGTCTTTATTGAGCAGCGAGATGTATTGATGGATTACCAACATTGGTTGACTAAGCTCTTGGTTTATGACTTTTCCATTGAATATAAATCATGTATTGAAAACAATGTTGCATATGGTCTTTCAAAGTGCATGATTACTAATGATCAACTCAGTCATGTTTCCTTGTTGGCTTTGTATCTGCCTTAGTTTTTGGACTTGCATAAGATCCATCAAGAAATTGAAATGAGTGCAAAAATACAGAAGATGATTTCTCAAGTCCAGTTTGGTCAATTACCTTCATATATTTACAGTGTTCGTGGCAAGCTCCTCTTCTACAAAGGCATGATGTTCCTTCCCAACAATTCAATGTTTCTTCCGTTGATATTAGCTGAATATCACGACTCAGTGTTTGGTGGTCATGCATGAGTTTTAATAACACTGAAGCGTGTTCAAAATCAGTTTCATTGGCGTGGTATGAATGCAACTATTGAAAAGTATATTTCTGAATGTACAACTTGTTAAACTCATAAGTATAGTACATTAACACCAGCAGGGTTGTTGCAGCCAGTTCCTATTCCAGATCGTATTTGGCATCACATAGCCATGTACTTTATTGAAGGACTTCCCTTATCTAGTGGGTTTAATGTCATATTGGTGGTGGTAGATCGTCTCAGTAAGTTTGCACATTTCGTAGGTTAGAGACACCCGTTTAATGCAGCTGAGATAACATTAATGTTCACTAAGGAAATCATACGTCTCCATGGTGTTCTTGAGTCGATTGTCTCTAATAGGGACAAGGTTTTCCAAAGTGCATTTTGGATTGAATGTCACAGACTTGCGAAGACAGAACTGCGGTTCACATCTGCTTATCATCCTGAATCCGATGGCCAATCTGAGTTGTAAATAGAACCTTAGAAACTTACCTTCGATGCTTTACTTCAGCTCATCCACGGAAATGGTCTTCTTTTCTTCACTAGGCTGAGTATTGGTATAACTCTTCTTATCACACTACATTGCGTACTACTCCATTTAATGTTGTGTATGGGTGAGATCCACCTGCTGTGCTTCCATTTGAAGTGGGGTCTACTACTAATTTTTCTGCGAGCTCAAGAGGTCTTATGTTACATGACAATAATACCATCTTCTGCAAGCTCAAGAGGTCATGAAAAATGTTGCGGATAAGCATAGAAGAGATTGGAGTTCAAAGTCGGGGACTCAGTTTTTCTGAAACTTTGACCATACCGACAACAATCTGTTACCAAGAGGTTTTGCCAAAAGTTGGCTGTCAAGTATTATGGTCCATTTGTGGTGGCTGAGCGTATAGGAGAGGTTCCTTACAAACTGTTATTACCTCCATCTTCACGCATTCATCCAGTGTTCTATGTTTCCCTCCTCAAGCCAGTTTTGGGAAGACATCATAAGGTAAGCCATTGCCTAATTCTTTGAATGATACAACAGAATTTGTGTTTATTCCACAAGATATCAAGGATGCTCGCTACAATTGTGGTTGCAATTTGGAAGTGTTGATTGAGTGTGAAGACTTGCCTAGCCGTGAAAATACTTGGATTGAGATGCGAGACTTGGTACAACAATTTCTAGTCTTCAAGCTTGAGGACAAGATTTTTCGAAATGCGAGGATAGTTGATATGCTCTGGAAGGCATTTATAAGGAAGAAGAGGTCTCAAGAGCAGCTCACTAAGGAGAATGATCCTCAGCCGTTAATCAATGCAACTGAAGAGTGATGAGTTAGCATAATCAACGATGGATATTGAGTAGTGTTGAGTCAAGAGTTAGTTGTTAGACGTTGTATAAGAATAGAGCTTTGAATCATTTTGGAGATTATCCAGGCATTTGTGTAAAATTGATTCTTATTCAATACAAAGAAAGTTTACAGAGAGTTACATAGTGAATTTAATACTTTCTATGCTTTTCTCTTAACACCCTCCTTCACAAGTCCTTGGAGAAATATATGGGATGGTATCAACCACTAACTTTGATGGAATAAAAGCTTTGTTAGTAACATCTCCATTCCATAACAAATCAAATTCCCTGGTATCATTGGTCTCTAAATCTTGTATCTCAGCGAAGTGACTATACAAGTAATATTGGTCACCACGAATGATCCGTGGGCAACTAATCTCCAACACCGTGCTAACATTGGGGCAGCCGTTACAAACGCGGTGGATCATATTCGTTATAATTAATCACTTCCAAGGTGGTGGAAATTAGGGTCCAACTCGGGAAAAAAAATTAACCATCTGCGATCATAAACATCATCTGGGTCCCTATGACATAAGAATATTTTGTATTAGAGTTGGACAAATAAATGGATGTGGATTCCACCAAAGAAAAACAAAAATCAAAAAGAAAAACAAAAATCAAAAACAAAAACAAAAGCAATTTGCATTGACTTACAGTAGAAATTCATCTATTTTGCTGCCATACAGCCGAACAAAAAGACTCAGGGAATCTGACTTTGTACGATAAGAATTATATCCCAACGGCCGCAATTCCAAGGCTGAAATCATCAGTGTAGTTTTCACTGTCTTAACAAGACAAATCTGTAATGAGTTTGATGTTGGGGTGTGAATGAACTCTTGCACTGTACTATTCACAAACTCTTGCAAATCTATTGTTACCCACATATTAGGGCCTAGATGCACATTAAACTTTGGATAATAGTTAAGACCATCATAATTTCCATAAATGAACCTGCCCCTGATCAAATATCTCTTAGCCTTGTCAACACTCAGACTCCAGCAGTTCCGTATCCCATCCCGATAATATCTCAGCCTTGTGTACGGCTTCATGTATATACTCTCTAAAGACGCCTGGATTTTACCAGTTTTACCAGTCTGAATGAAATTTGCATCAGATGTGAAGCGTAGTGATATGCCCCTGAGACAATATACTCAGAACAGAAGGAGCATAGCAAACACTCTAAGTGAAACAAAGGCTTTGAATTAAAGAAGAAGACGCGGGAAACAAAGTATCGTGAAGTGTGTTAGCTATTCGTTAATATCGTTGCGAGTTGTTATAAGCTGTTTCGAGAATGAATATTGTATAAATACTGATGTTTGTAGTCTGTTACAATCATTCAGAAAAGTAGTAACATCTCGTGTAAAGATTTGAGAGCTTCGTCTCTCTATTGAATGAAAAGAAAGTTCTCCGTAAAAAAACTCTATCAATTGGTGCGGTGAGTATGACTTCGAGATGCCAATGGCGACGCGATCATCTGATGGTAACTCCGACGTTGTGGCGATGGATCGTATGTCACGATTTAAAGACAAGGTGGACTCTATTACGATTGATTTGCAAGATTCGAAGAAAGAGATGAATGAGCGTCTAAATTCGTTGAGCAATCAGATGGCAGAGCTTCTCGCAAAGTTTGATAATGGTGAAATAACAACCTCACGCCCTCCGGAAGTTGCCAATAACCTGGGATCGCGACCGAATCAGGAGGTACATACTTCTAACGAGGTTCAGTCCATTTTAGGAACTCGCGATACTATTTTACGGAAGGTAGATATGCCTGTGTTTGAAGGCGATGATGTGTATGGATGGATTAGTGCTTTTGAACAATTTTTTGAGCTTGGTAAGTACAACGATGCTCAGAAATTGGATCTTATCTCGATTAGTTTAGCAGGGCATGTGTTGAGTTGGTATAACTGGGAAATCAACCGTTTTTCTTTTACAGATTGGGATGATTTCACAGAAAGATTGATTTGGTGTTTTGGGTAATCGAAATGTTCTTCCCCAAGAACTCGTTTATATGAACTGTACCAATCTGGGTCGGTAGAAGATTATGTCTACATGTTCGAACAGTTATCGTCCCAGTTGAATGACATATCGGAGAAGAGTTTGATCACCATCTTTCTTAAAGGATTGAAACCACAATTGAAAGCGGTGGTTAAAATGATGAAACCTCGCGGTATTCATGAATTGATTGCAACAGAGTTGGAAATGGAATCTAGTGTGTTTTCAAAGATAGTGAGTGAATCACTCATATCGGAAACACATCGTGACATTCCTCACCCTGTTATGCAATTTTGCACTAAGAATGTGCCATCCGGTTATTCTAATTGGACAAAAAGACAACACTCGGGGAATTCTGCTTCTTCAGTGCAATCGTCTGTAAATAAACCTCAATCACAACGTTACAATCAATCGCAAAAAGGAAGAAGAGATTTATTGCCTCCAGAATATGCGGATCGGAGGAAGAAAGGATTATGTGTTAAATGTGATGAAACTTATGGACCTAATCATGAGTGCAAGCAGAGTCAGTTGCAGGTTTTGATTGTCACTAAAGGTTCTGAGTTTTTGCTGGAAGATAGTGAATCTTAGGATGACCATGAAGAGAAAATTCTATTGAAACCAACCTTTATGCAACTGTTGTTGAATGCCTTTTTGGCTCTCTCTAACCCCACTACAACAAAGCTACGCGGGTTAATTGGTATATTGGATGTGATTGTCGTGATTGACAGTGGGGCTACTCATAATTTCATTGCCCCTTCCATTATGAAACAAGCTAGATTGAAGCCAGTTTCTTTGAAGCAATATGAAGTTTCAATGGGAAATGGGTTAATTGTGTGTAGTTCTAGTATGTGCAAGCGTGTGAAGTTCCAACTTTCTTCTCTACAATTTGAAGCTGATTTTTGGAACTCGGTAGTGCGAATATGATTTTGGGAATTTAATGGTTAATGACATTAGGAAAGTGTATTGTGGATTGGAATACTCAAGAGCTGACTTTATTCTTTAATAATGAGCAGGTTACTCTTTGGGGCGATCATACTCTTCATTCAATATAATCACAGAGTCATGTAGTTAAGTCTTCTTCGGCTCAGGCCTTGAGGAAACCGTTAAGCAGTGATGTTTTCAATGCCAGCTCCTTAGATACTTTGTAGGTCATCTCGAGTTGTTACAACAATTGTTGCAAGATTACACTGCAGTGTTTAGTGAACCAACATCACTGCCTTCTGTGCGGGGATGTGAACATGCCATCACATTGTTGCCTGGTTCATGTCTGGTTAGTGTAAGGCCATATCATTACCCCCATGCGCAAAAGGAGCTAATGGTACAAATGGTTCAATAGATGTTAAATGCGGGGTTAATACGTCACAACCACAGTCCGTATTCTAGCCATTTCCTTCTAGTAAAGAAGAAAGATGGCGGTTCACAATTTTACGTGGATTACAGAGTTATAAATCGTGTTACCGTTTCTAACAAGTTCCCAATCCCAGTTATTAATCAACTCTTAGATGAATTTAATGGAGCGTGTTTCTTCTCCAAATTTGATTTGCGTTCTAGGTACCATCAAATACGAATGAAGGACTTTGACACTGAGAAAACAGCTTTCCAAACCTTGGATGGGCATTATGAATTTCTTGTAATGCCTTTTGGGTTGTCAAATACTCCAGCAACGTTTCAGAGTTTGATGAATGAAATATTCCGACCCTATCTTCGTCGATTCGTGCTAGTCTTTTTCGATGATATTTTGGTCTATAGCACTTGTTTACAAGATCATATTGCACATGTGAAGCTGGTTTTGGACATTTTAGTTCACCATAAGCTTTTTGCTAATCACAAAAAATGCTTTATTGGCCAGCAACAGGTTGAATATCTCGGCCATATAATTTCGGGTGCAGGTGTTTCAAATGATCTTGCTAAGACTTTGGCTATGGTTAACTGGTCGGTTCCGAGGAATATTAAAGGCTTACGCGCTTTTCTGGGGCTAACAGGGTACTATCAAAGATTCGTTTGGCATAATGGAGTTATTGCGAAACCTTTGACTGTCTTATTGAAGAAAAATAAGTTTGAGTGGAATTCTGCAGCTCAATTGGCTTTTGACAAATTGAAGGAACTAATGCAAGCTGCTCCGGTACTTAGTTTACCAAATTTTTCTCTCAACTTTATCGTGGAATATGATGCCTCTGGCTTCGGGTTAGGAGCAGTGTTGATGCAATCACATAATCCAATTGCTTACTTCAGTTACGCCTTAAAGGAGAGAGAACAACGTAAGTCCATATATGAACGTGAGATTATGGCTATCGTTCTGGCCGTTGTTAAATGGAAGCATTATCTTTTTGGTAAGAAATTTGTGGTCCACACTGATCAACGCAGTCTTAAATTTCTTTTAGAGCAGCGGGAGATTTTAGCTGATTATCAACGGTGGCTTATCAAATTGTTAGGCTATGACTTTGATATTGAGTATAAGCCGGGTTTGGAGAACAAAGCGGCTAATGGCCTTTCGAGAAGCAAGAATTGTGCGGTTTTAAATGTGGCCACTACGCTCTTAACCTTAACTGTTCTGCAGTCTATCGATCTGCATCGTTTATTAAAAGAATTGGATACTAATGCTTCAGTTCAATCTCTTATATCTCAGCTGCAAGTTGGTGTGTTGAAGGGTAAAGCTTACTCCATTTGTGATGGTCGTTTATTCTTTAAGAACCGATTATACTTGCCTAAGGATTCAACTGTTATTCCCTTGATACTTCATGAGTATCATGTTAGCGTTCATGGAGGGCACAGAGGGATCTTAAAAACTTTAAAGCGAGTGCAGTCTCAGTTTTTTTGGCCTGATATGAAAAAGGATATACAAAAGCATGTTGCAGAGTGTTTAGTGTGCCAGACGCACAAATACAGTACCTTGTGTCCTGCGGGGTTGCTTCAACCTTTGCCAATTCCAACCCAATTTTGGTCTCACATATCATTGGATTTCATAGAAGGGTTGCCTTTATCTCACAGAGCCAATGTAATTTTGGTCGTCGTGGACAGGTTGAGCAAATACGCTCACTTTATAACCTTCAAACACCCTTTTTCCGCAGCTGATGTGGCCTGTAAGTTCACTATTGAAATCATACGCTTACATGGAGTTCCCGATTCCATTGTTTCAGATCGTGACATGCTATTTCTCAGTGTGTTTTGGAAGGAATGCCACAGGTTAGCTCACACCAAACTCTCTTTTAGCACCTCGTATCACCCAGAATCGGATGGTCAGATAGAGGTTTTGAATCGCTGCCTGGAAACTTACCTGCGTTGTTTTGCTTCTGAGCATCCATGAACCTTGAGACGGTTTTTACATTGGGCAGAGTTGGGGTATAATACCTCGTATCATACATGGCTCAAAACCACCCCATTTCAGGTAGTTTATGGTCGAGCTCCTCCTTCTTTATTGAAGTTTGAAGCTGGGTCTACTACTAATTTCGAGTTGGAGAGAATGCTGAAGGAACATGATTCTATGTTAGAAGCAATTAAACAAAATTTTTCCAGAGCTCAAGACATATACCAGATCAAGCGAACAAACATCGCAGAGATTTAGAATTCGCTGTGGGTGACTCTGTTTTTCTCAAGCTCCGTCCTTATCGGCAACAGTCAGTAAGTCGACGAGTTTGTCAGAAGCTTGCGGCCAAGTTTTATGGGCCCTTCACGGTTTTGGAGCGCATTGGCAAAGTTGCCTATCGCTTGCAGCTACCAACTTCGTCTTCAATACATCCTATGTTTCATGTTTCTCTTTTGAAACAGGCTCTGGGTCACCATGACACAGTGACGCCTCTTCCCCAAGCTTTCAACGATTTGAACGAGCTGGTTTTAATTCCTGAAGACATTATTAATACTCGTTACAATTCAGATGGAGCTCTCGAAGCCTTGGTGCATTGGCATGGTTTGCCATCACATGATGATAGCTGGTTATTAGTTGGCGACTTGAAGCAACAATTTCCAGATTTTAAGCTTGAGGGCAAGCTTTGTTCAAAAGGGGGGGGTATTGATATGTCCCTGAGACAATATACTCGGAACAGAAGGAGCAGAGCACAAACTCTAAGTGAAACAGAGGCTTTGAATTAAAGAAGAAGAAGAAGAAGACGCGGGAAACAGCGTATTGTGAAGTCTGTCAGCTATTCGTTAATATCGTTGCGAGTTGTTATAAGTTGTTTCAAGAATGAATATTGTATAAATACTGATGTTTGTAGTCTGTTACAATCATTTAGAAAAGTAGTAACATCTCGTGTAAAGATTTGAGAGCTTCGTCTCTCCACTGAAAGAAAATAAAGTTCTCCGTAAGAAAACTCTACCACGTAGTCCCGTTGATGGCTCGATATAAGGAGACAGTTCATTCACTGGTAACCCACAATCCAAACTGATGAACCCTGGAGTAAGAGAAAATGAAAATTTCTATATCTCTTAAATGGCTGAGAATCAAAAAGCATCTCAGCTACAAACATGATTAAGACTTCTAAGCATCAAAACGAAGTAAATGTGTATATATATATACATATAAAACCATTTGGATGTGGATACCTTGTTGATCCTGAGCTTGAACAAAATGGATAATAGCAAAAGCTCCTAGTAGCAGTAGCAAATTCAACGAAGACTATCCATTATCGCTTAGATATCAACACATTTCCATACCTAAGTATCAAAAGACAGCGTACCAATATATACGGCGAAGTTATCAGTACCAAGAAAAGCCAATGAGAACTCTTCATAGTTATCTAACTTCAAAGAATTTTTGAGAAAACCATTGGCTATGTTGTTGAAGATAAGGAGAAAATAAATAACCAAAACCCAAAATCATTTACTATATGAAAGACTTTGACAAGTCAATGGTGAAAAGTAGAGAATATGAATTTTCTTGTGTTTAAACTTCACTAACGGAAGAAATGAGAGTTAAGAGGACAACAAGTCCACAATGTCACTGTCGTGACGTTTTGGCATGGAAACTAAAGAAGAAACGCGTTAAGCAATAAAAGTGGTATGTCAAAGAATAATCAATTATACAAGACGTGTCTAACAAGGGTACTGTTTGGAATATTTTTCAAATGTTCAACAGAAGAATCTAACATGTGTAGAGTAGTTATTTATTTCTTGATCAATTCTTGCTTGAGCTTGACCATGTTATACGTGTTCATCTTGATGAAGATTTTCTCTACATTCTTGCTGATATTTTAAAGTAGGTTGATTATATCTGAAACTTAAACCCTATATAGGAACGATAGGGAGAGAGAGGGATACATATATATTAGATCGACAGAAACCGTGGGAATTACACAATTCTTTGGAGTCGAATTCCGGTGCAAAAGACTAACATATGTAAATATAACCGCTTGCCGAAGTATTTCCCCTAAATACATGTTAAATTGAACAGGGTAAGTAATAGAGGAGATGAGAGTGTGTAGGACATTTATTAAAACAAAGGAAAAGAAAGAGATATTAAGAAGTGGAGCTAAGAGAGAAAGGCAGAGCACAAACTCACTCTCTATCAAACTCTAGATGTCATTTAACCGTCAACTATTTCGCTCCATTTTCTAAAACGCCTTTTCTATTCTACCATTTGATTCTATTATATAGACTTTCAAAGTTGTATATAATTATATAAATTTTCACTTACTAGTAAAGTAAAGCATATAATGAATTATAGTAAGAAAACAAAACGGCCAATGGCATGCACCTGATTTCACTAGGTACTAGATTGCGTCGAATCCCACCCAGCTCCAATTGAAAAACTTAGACTATGGATAAGGTCTTGTCGATTCAATGGTTACTTGTCGATAAAAAAAAAAAAAGAAATCATTTTAACGAGAGTATATCTTTATAACTTTATAGAAGAATATAAAAAATACCCTATTTAATTTCTTCTTAAATTACTAATAATTAATACCTTTTTCAATGAGTTTTTCTGAGAATCGTCTTTGATCAAGTGGTTAAATATCCACGTCTTCTTCACCAAAATTTGACTTCTGGAAATTATGAAGCCCTACATGATATTGTTTAGAGTTTGAAAGAGTTTGGATTATGTATCGGACATAATAACCCCGCAAGATAATATGATGACAACATTATCCGTTTGTCATGCAAACTCTATCGCTGATTTAATATAAGAGAACTCTCTTAAACTCTCCATATTAACTCCTAAAGAAAATATGGGTAAACCGTTGGCTATGCTGTTGAAGAAAAACAGCAAATAAATAAGCAAACACAAAACATTCACTGAAAGAAAGACTTTGACAAGTCGATGGTGAAAAGGAGATTTTCTAGACCACTGAGGGAAGAGATTAGAATTAAGAGGACAACAATTCCCCAACATCACCGTCATGAAGGTTTTCATGGAAACTGGGGAGCAGACCAATAAGCACGTTAAAGAATATAGTGGAATATCAATGGATCATCAATTATATTAGACTGAGTCTAACAATGCCGTCCTCTTTGGTTTTTGTGTATACTCTTGCTAATTTGTAAGTTTAGCTTAAGGTTATTAGCCTATTTATTTTGTTTAAGAAATCAAAAGAATATTCTTTTTTCATTAGCTTTTATAGAGAAGTGTCGCATTCAGTGCAATTCTAGCTTAATGGTCTAATTATCAGCATGAATCTTACTTTACTTCTAAAGAAACTATCAAACTCGTACCAAATGATATTAAATATGTTTGAAGTGTCAATGGTGCAAGCAAAATGACTTGTTCGTGATACTCAAGACACATATGAAAAATAAACAGACCAAAATAAGACAAAAAAATCCGTCCACACTTTTATAAAATACTCTTTTAATCAGTTTACAAATTTTGTTGAACTATCTAGCTATGGGAACCACCGAAGTGTCCAAGCTCACATCCATAGCTTCTGGTTGCAAGCCTTGATTTTTACTTATCCCTGACTTTTCACATACAATACATTCTTTTAGCTCATGTATGACCTTAAACATGGATGGTCGTTTCGAGGAAGAAGGATTTGTGCATGACAAAGCCAGTTCAAGAGCTCTCCAAGCTGAATTAGAGTCATAATACTTGCGAAGGTTTGGATCCATAATCTCAGTAATATCACCACGGTTAAGCTTAAATCCAACCCATTGTGTTATATGAGAGTTTTCAGAACTTTGATCAATCACAGGTTTGTTCGTGATCATCTCCAATAACGCAATCCCAAAACTGTAGACATCACTCTTCTCGCCTAATCTACCGGAATTGCCATATCTGCAAGACAACAACATGGTATATACATTTTAACCTTTGAAGAGGGAATATAAACTACAAAGTTCAGACCAAGTCATTGTGTGTGAGTGTATGAAATACTGATAATTCTTACTCGGATCAAGGTATCCAAGAGTACCAGCAATCACCGTTAAATCCTTAGATTCATGAGATTCAACTCCACTTTGGAAAGATCTCGAGAGCCCAAAATCAGCAAGTTTGGCATTAAAATTCTCATCCAGCAATATATTGGCAGATTTCACATCTCTATGAACCATTGGTGGTATGCATCCAATATGTAAGTACTCGATTCCTATGTAACAAAATCCATTTATATCAATTGATTTGCTTTATAAACCCAATTCCATTGATATGTTGTCCAACGTTTTTCTAATGCAGCCAGTACATACCTAGACCAGCTTCCAAGGCTATTTGTAGTCGAATACTTCAGTTGATGATGGATCTAGCTCCTTTTCCTATGTCTTAGATCGTTAGATCTATTCGAGTTTTATGACTTTCATGAGATATATATGTGATCACTAGAAAAAATATTACCTTTCAAATGTTGTTTCAAGTCTCCATTAGGTAGAAACTCGTAGATGAGGGCCAAGTGATCTCCTTCATAGCAATACCCAACAAGGCTCACCAAATTCGTGTGGTGAACTCTCATAAAAAGATCAACCTAATATCAAACTCATGTTAAGTAAATATTGAAATCAATAACCTTTATTGATACTAGAAACACATCATGGTTTATTTGAATACCTCTGTTTTGAATTCTTTTTTGCCTTGAGTTGAAGATTGAGAAAGTATTTTAACAGCCACATGTTCAGAACCATTTACAGTACCGTAATACACCATTCCGAACCCTCCTTGACCTAACACTCTCTGGAAGTTATTTGTCATTTGGATGACTTCTAAATATGTGAACCTTTTGCTGTTCTTATTAGCAAATGATTCCTTTATCGTTGATTTCCTCTCTGGCAGGTGAAGACATATACATCAGAATAAGGATGTCATCATATTTGTTGTATTTTAATGCAATAGAGCAATAGCATTTACAAGATTTTATAAGCTTTGTTCTTTGATATCTCACTTGAAATTACCTTCCAGAATTTTTGTCTTTTTCATTCTGAGTAAAAGAAAAACAATCAATGCAGCGATGACAATGGCTGCAGATGCAACGATTGGCAAAAGAATTTCATTCTTAGGCGGTTTTATACATAAATCTGCAGAGAGACAAAGCCTTGGGTTTCAAAGCATTATAATATATGTTGAGAGAAATTTACATGACCGACAACGATATAATGTTGCCTAGAAAATCAAATTAATAGCATTTGACATAAAAGTTATTAATAGATCCCTCCAGTCAAGTTATTATTTGACATAAAAGTTAATCAAATTAATTCCAATCCACATAATACCAAGTCCTTGCCTTCAACTAACAACTGTAACACTTACAATTTTTCTAGTTGTGTAAGACTTTGAATGGAGGCTGCAATGGTTCCAGTTAAACCACTTGAAGACAAGTTTCTGATGAAATTTCCAAAACGAGATTCAAAATATTAATGATCATGACTACGTAATGATCTTGAAGATTTAAAGTGCCGTGTATGTGTCCTAGTAAACTTTTAACTTACAAAGAAGTGATTCTTTTGTGTCATAATTTTTATTAACAGTCTAAAAATATTTTTTTCCATTGAAAAAAACCACTGGTGAGAACTCTGGCAGGATATCAAAGAACACCATAATCTTTCTATGTTTCAAAACAATCCATGGTTGATATGTGGTGATTTTAATGAAATCCTAAATTTAAGTGATCATTCTAATATCTCCTCTTCTTTTGATGTAACAGGAATGGATGATTTTAGGAACACGGTTAACTACTGCTCCCTTGCGGACCTCAACATGGCTGGTCCGCACTTCACTTGATATAATAAGAGAGAGGAGGGACTTATATGCAAGAAACTTGATAGAGTCCTCTGTAATCAACCATGGTTTAGCACTTTTGAAAACTCCTATGGACAATATGAAGCTGGTGGTTGTTCTGATCATCTTAGAGCGAGAATCCATTTACACTCGCCTACTCAGCATAAGCGAACTCCTTTCAAGTTTGTGAATGCGATTGCTCAGCATCCAGCGTTTCTTGACACTGTGGAGGACTATTGGAAGCTCACTAAGCCTTTATATGTGTCCACGGCTGCGGCTTTCATGTTTTCAAAGAAGCTTAAAGCCTTGAAGCCGATACTTAGGAAACTGGGTCGTACTCATATTGGGCACATCCAAGTCCAGTCAAATGAAGCATATTCAAACTACTGTAAAGCTCAGGCGAGTAATTTGAATCACCCAACATTACACAATATGGATAGGGAGCTCGAGGCACAAAGACAATGGGAGGAAATCTCGGTTGTAGAGGAAGCTTATCTCCGTTAGAAATCGAAGTTACACTGGTTGCAAGTGGGGGATAAAAACAATGCCTACTTTCATCGCATTGCAAAACAGCGGCAGCATAGGAATTCGATTCGAGAAATCAAGGATCAAGAAGGAAATGTGTTGGTTCTTCAATCAGATATCAAGCAAGAGGCTGTGAGATTTTTTCATGACTTCCTCACAGCAACACCCACGGACATTGGTATCCCCTCCGTCCAAGAAATTGAAGCATTGGTTCGTTTTAGGTGCACATCGGCTGAGCAATCAGACATGATACAAGAAGTCACAAATGCTGAAATTAAAGAGACTCTGTTCAAGATGCCAAAGAACAAGTCACCTGGCCCGGATGGATATACGGTTGAATTCTACACAGCCTCGTGGTCTATTGTGGGTTCGGATTTCATTAATGCTGTCCAATCTTTCTTCAAGTTGGGGTTTCTTCCAAAGGGAATCAACTCAACAATTCTGGCCCTAATTCCTAAGAAGGAGAGCATGTCAGAAATGAAGGATTATCGGCCAATATCATGTTGCAATGTCATCTACAAGGTAATATCGAAAATAATAGCAAAGAGATTGAAGCTAATTCTCCCACGTCTTATTCTCAGGAACCAATCGGCATTTGTAACGGGGAGGTTACTCATGGAGAATGTACTTCTTGCCACGGAGCTTGTTAAGGATTACCACAAAGAATCGGTCTCAAAAAGAAGTGCAGCAAAGATTGACATTGCAAAAGCGTTCGACACAGTTCAATGGACATTCTTGGAATCAACACTAAAAGCAATGCGAATACCGCATCAATTTCTTCATTGGATTATGATTTGTATCTCCACTGCTTCTTTTTCAGTCCAAGTAAATGGAGAGCTTGCTGGTTACTTCAATAGCTCGCGAGGTCTTCGGCAGGGATGTTCTCTTTCCCCTTACCTTTTTGTAATCTGCATGAATGTTCTCTCTAATATGCTTAATGTGGCAGCTCAAGATAGGCGCATTGGTTACCATCCAAAATGCAGGAGTCTTCATCTTACTCACATTTGTTTTGCGGATGATCTTTTGGTTTTTTCTGATGGAACCTTAGATTCGATTAAGGGCATAGTTGAGGTTTTTGGAACTTTTGCTAGGTTATCAGGTTTGAGAATTAGTATAGAAAAGTCTACTCTTTATCTTGCAGGTCACGCCAATACTAACAAAGATCAGATTCTCGGCCAATTTGCTTTTTCAGAAGGCGCTTTCCCGGTTAAGTATTTAGGACTGCCCCTGAGTACGAAAAAATTAACAATAGTGGATTGTACGCATCTAATAGCTCGTTTGAAAGCCAAAGTAACCGCCTGGACATCGCGTTATCTATCCTATGCAGGTCGTTTACAGCTAATAAATTCGGTGTTGGTTGGTATGATGAACTTCTGGCTCTCTGCTTTTTGTCTCCCAAAGCGGTGTCTTAAGGAGATAAATACTATTTGTGCTGCTTTCCTCTGGTCTGGACCAGCACTAAATCCAAGGAAAGCAAAGGTGACATGGATGGATGTTTGTACTCCAAAGTGTGAAGGAGGATTGGGAATAAGGAACTTGATGGAAACAACAAAGGTGTGTTATCTAAAGCTCATATGGCGAGTAATATCGAGGCAGCCATCGTTGTGGGTAGCATGGATTTGGGATAAACTCATCCGTGAGGGATCATTGTGGTCAATTAAAGAAAGCACGTCAATGGGATCATGGGTCTGGCGGAAACTTTTGAAACATAGAGAGGAAGCGAAATCTTTATATAAGCTTCAAGTGGGGAATGGTAAGTTGATATCATTTTGGTATGATAATTGGACAGACATGGGATGTCTATTTGAGCTATTTGGCAGCAGAGGAGTAATTGACTTAGGCATTCCCCATACGGCTACTTTATATGATGCTGTCCAAAATCACCATTGGAGAAGACATCGAAATGACATCATGAATCAAATCGAAGACAAACTACAAAACTTGCATCGCCAATAATCAGGCCGTGAAAATGGAGATGTTGTCCTTTGGCGCCACTCAGGTACAAAGTATCTCAACATCTTTTCCTCAAAATTTACTTGGTCGCATACTCGAAAACAACGTTTGACGGTGGTGTGGCATAAACTAATCTGGTTTTCACATGCCACACCAATATATGCTTTCTGTACTTGGCTTGCTTTTCAGGATATGTTATCTACTGGAGATCGGATGTCACTATGGAACAATGGATCACACACGAGATGCTTACTTTGTAACCGTGCGGCTGAGACTAGAAACCATTTATTCTTTGAATGTGGATACTCTAGGAAGCTATGGCATGCAACTATGGGCACTCTATTGGGTACGGATCACATTTCAACATGGGCTTGTCTACCATCAGTTCTTCTCCACCAGCAAGGATCAAGAGTCAGATTCTTCTTGGTTTGCTATGCCTTACAAACCACGATCTATCATATTTGGAGAGAGCGCAATAACAAGAATCATGGAAAGCCTCATATCAACTCAAAACTCATGGCAAGGATTATAGACAAGGCTATTAGAAATAACATCAGTGCTGTTCAACGGATTGGGGACACAACTTACTTGACAGGAATGATTACTTGGTTCGCCACCAGACTTCCCGGAAGATAGGTCTTGATTTCTTTGGTTTATCTTCACCTTTCTACCTCCTCTCTTAGATTTGTTGGTTTGTTCTGAGCGTACGGGTGGATTGGTCTATGACATGGATCCCCTCTATAGGCGACAGCGAATCAACACCTCTATGTTCTTTTCTCTATATTATCCTTCAAACCATTTCGGACAAATTGTATGTACAACTCTTCGGTTTTTTTGTTGAATAAAATTTAACATTCATACAAAAAAAAAACACCACTGGTGTTGGAAACAGAGTACACACCCACAAAAGGCAGAGGAGAACAGAGTATAAGCAAGAGACATCATTAGGTTGAAGTTGAATTACCTTAAGATATTCTGTGATTGGCTAAGATATTTCCGGAAGTATAAACTCAGAGAATCAGATTGAATTTTATAAGTACCATTTCCCAGGGGCCGTATTTCCAAGGCTGAGATCATAGATGTAGTTATCCCAGTCTTAACTAGACAAATCTGCAACGAGTTTTATAAATACCTCATGAAGTTTTTCATGGGAAACTAAGGAGCGAACCAAGAAGCACGTTAAGGAATATAGTGGAATATCAAAGGACCACCAATTATATAAGACTAAGTCTAAGAAGACATCTTTTTTGGTTTTTTCTGTTGTTTGTCTACAACAGAAGCACGTTAATAGCTTAATTGTCTAATAATCAGCATTATTCTTACTTTACTTCTAAAGAAACTATCAATCGTACCAAAATATATTAAACCACCATGGATTCATGATGGCTATGACTAGTTTGAAGTGTCAATGGTGAAAGCTAAATGACTTGTTCGTGGTACTCAAGACACATGCAAAAAACAAAGGAACGGAGAATATGATAATGTCAATGATCAAAGCAAGATAAAATAAATTCATACGGACTTTAATAAATATTCTTTTAACCAATTTACAAATTTTAGCAAGCAATTATTGTTTCCATTATTAAAATCACATGTAGAGAACACACTCTGAAGTCTGAATTATCTAGCTATGGGAACCAACGAAGTGTCCAAGTTAACGTTCATTTCTTCCAGCTGCAAGCCTTGATTCTTATTTATCCCTGAGTCTTCACATACGATACACTCTTTAAGCTCGTTAATAACCTTAGACATGGATGGTCGTTTCGAGGAAGAAGGATTTGCGCATGACATTGCCAGTTCAAGAGCTCTCCAAGCAGAATTAATCGTAATCCCTGTGAAGGTTTGGATCCATAATCTCAATAATATCACCTTGGTTAAGCTTGAAGCCAACCCATTGTGTTATGTGAGAATATTCAGAGGTTTGTCTAATCACAGGTTGGTTTGTGATCATCTCCAATAACACAATCCCAAAACTGTACACATCACTCTTCACATCCAATCGACCTGAATTGTTATATCTGCAAGAAAACAACATCATAACCATTGAAGAATGATTAGAAAGTTTCAGACCAAATGCTTGCTTGTGTATAGTAAAATCTGATAATGCTTACTCCGGATCAAGGTATCCGGGAGTACCAGCAACAATTGTTGGTTCATGAGATTCACCTCCACCTTGGAAAGATCTTGAGAGGCCAAAATCAGCGATTTTGGCATTAAAATTCTCATCCAGCAAGATGTTGGCAGTTTTGACATCTCTATGAACCATTGGTGGTGTACATCCAATATGTAAGTACTCCAGTCCTATATGATAAAACTATCTATATTAAATGATTTGCTCTAAACCCCAATGCGTCGATAATTTTCCCAGCAGTTTTTTTAACTTAGTACAAACCTAGAGCAGCCTCCAAAGCTATTCGTAGTCGAATACTCCAATTGATGATGGATCTCCCTCGTTTTCCTATGTATTAGATCGTTAGATCTGTTCAAGTTTTATGAGTTTCATGAGATATATATGCGATCACTAGAAAAAATATTACCTGTCAAATGTTGTTTTAAGTCTCCATTAGGTAGAAACTCGTAGATGAGGGCCAAGTGATCTCCTTCATAGCAATACCCAACAAGGCTCACCAAATTCGTGTGGTGAACTCTCATAAGAAGATCAACCTAAGATAAGACTGATGTTAAATAAATATTAATAACATTTAGTGATATTAGAAGCACATCATAGTTTAGTTGAATACCTCTGCTTTGAATTCTTTATTGCCTTGAGTTGAAGATTGAGAAAGTATTTTAACAGCCACGTGTTCAGAACCATTTACAGTACCGTAATACACCATTCCGAACCTTCCTTTACCTAAAACTCTCTGGAAGTTATTTGTCATTTGGATGACTTCTAAATATGTGAACCTTTTGCTGTTCTTATTAGCAAATGATTCCTCCATCGTTGATTTCCTCTCTGGCAGGTGAAGACATATACATCAGAATAAGGATGTTATCATATTCTTCTCAACGCAAGGTAGCAATGGCATTTAAAAGAATTTATAAGCTCTTTTATTTGATATCTCTCTTGCAAATACCTTCCACAATTGTTGAATTTTTCTTTCTGACTACAAGAAAAATAACCAATACAGCAATGACAATGGCTGCAGAAGCTACTGATGCAACAATGGGCAAAATAACTTTCTTCTTAGGTGATTTTTTTACAAGAATCAGGGCGACAAAGCTTTGGGTTTCCTACAATACTACAATAAGACAAAGGTTCTTTAGGATATTAAATGCAAAAAAGTGTTGTTGATAATAACTGAGAAAAGTTTCTTACAGTAGTTGTAGTCCTTTATTTTGAAGAGCTTGAGGTACTGAGCCACTAAGATTGTTCCCACTTAAGTTTCTGTTAAAAACGACAAGAGATTGAGTTGAAGTTTGAAAAGCATTACAATATCTGTTCCGAGAAACTTACATGACGGACAATGATTTCATGTTTCCTAGAAATGCCGGGATCTCTCCCCTCAAGTTATTATTCGACAAGTCCCTAATAGTAGCAAGATAGAATAGAGATACGAAGGTTTATCAAATTAATTTCTCTGATTCGACCATTTTCTCCACTCTGTATGAACTTTTCATCCGAAGAATACCAGAGTCTTAATTTACCCATTCTAGACGTCTCATTTGCGGACAGCCCGCAATCCAAACTGATGAACCCTGTTAACAGACATCGTAAACATTAGTCGTTAAAATCAGTGCACTTCTAAGAACCAAACCGTTTCTACACATAAAAAATCTGATACCTTGTTGGTCTTGAGCTTGAACAGTATGAATGATAGCCAAAGTTATGAGTTTCAAGAAAAGCCCAAGAGAACTCTCCATATTCTTCTATCTTCCAAGTAAAGTTTGAGAAAACCGTTGGCTATTCTGTTGAAGATAAATAAGCAAACGTAAATCATTCAGTAGACTTTGACAAGTCAATGGTTTAAAAGGAGAGTGTATATGTATTTTTCTAGTTAACTTCACGGAGGGAAGAGATGAGGGTTAAGAAGCTAACAATTCCCCAACATCATCGTCATGAAGTCTTTCATGGAAACTAATTAAGGAGCGGACCAAGAAACAAGTTAAGCAATAAAATGTACGTACATCCAAAGAAGAAACAATTATACAAGGCGTGTTTAACAAGGCAGTCCTTTTTGGTTTCTGCTGTTTGTCCACACTCGTTCAGTTTTGAGTCTCATATATTAAGCTTAACGTTTTTACCGTATTTATTTTGTTTAAGAAATCACAAGAATGCTATTTTTCTTTAAATTTTAACTTTTCATAGAGAAGTATTGGATCACATTTGGTGCAATATTAGTTTAATGGTCAGTATGAATAAGCAAAAGCAAGTCATTCACTAAAAGAAGAATATGACAAGTCAATGGTGAAAAGGAGAGTAAACGAATTTTCTAATGCAATTTCACGGAGGGAAGGGATGAGGGTTAAGAGGACAACAATGCCCCAACATCATCGTCATGAAGTCTTTCATGGAAACCAAGAAGCGGACCAAGAAATACGTTAAGCAATAAACACGTTAAGGAGCGGACCTAATTGTATCAAAGGACAATCAATTATGCAAGACTAAGTCTAATAAGGCTTATCATTTTTGGTTTTTGTTTTTTTGTTGTTGTTTGTCTACGCACGCTAATTTGTTAGTCTCCTAAGTTAGTTAAGGTATTAGCCTAATTTAGTTGTTTAAGAATTCTCAACAATATTCTCTTTCTTTAGTTTTCCTAGAGAATTGTCGCAGTTAGTGCAATAGCAGTTTGATGGTCAACGATAAGCATGAATCTTACTTTACTGACAAAGAAACTATCATCGTCCCAAAAGATATCAAACTACCATGAATTCATGATGTAGGAACAAAATTGAGTGAAAAGACAAAGCAAAAAATTGTTCGGATAACAAACGGAGGTGTTTCATCTTATCTCAGCCAGCCATGGAGAGACGGGGAATCAGACTGAAAATTTACGATCAAAACGAAATGAACAGTGTCATCCAACGGATCTTCACGGCGTGGCACTCAGGAATCAAACACATTACAAAGAAACATCACCAAATAGACACAGAATATAATTGTAATAAGTCGATAGTCAAAACGAGAGGGTCGTGTTACATATATTTACACGGCCGAGTTGAGTAATTGGCATTGTGGCACAAACTATCGTGCACTGGGATACATCCCCGTGTCAAAGTTCATGCTCACTTCCAGGGAGCTCTGAGACTCCATATTTATATTTCCCCTCGAGTTTTCAGACACAAGACACTCTTTCAGTTCAATAGCAACTTGGGACATGTTTGGTCGGTTCATTGAAGAAGGATTCGCACATGCCATTTCAAGTTCAAGAGCTTTCCATACAGAACGAGAATCATAATCCCCGTGCAGGTTTGGATCCATGATCTTGGTAAGATCTCCTCTGTTAAGCCCAAACCCAACCCATTGTGTTATGTGAGACTTTTCACTGGATTGGTCTATCACGGGTTGGTTTGTGATCATCTCCAGTAACACCATTCCAAAGCTATAGACATCGCTCTTCTCACTCAACGTACAGGTACGGTAATACCTGCAAGGCAAGAACATGATTATACTCTTCAAACAATCACGAGTGATGTGACAGACAACTCATTTGCTGCATATTGTAATGGTAACTACTTATACTTACTCAGGATCAAGGTATCCGGGAGTACCAGCAACCACAGTTAGAACATGGGTTTCATTTCTAGCAGGAAAAGATCTCGTAAGCCCAAAATCGGCAAGCTTGGCCTTTAACAGTTCGTCCAACAATATGTTTGTAGTTTTTATATCTCTATGTACAATTGGTGGTATACACCCAGAATGTAAATATTCCAATTCTATTTCAAGAAGAGATTATTTGTTAATCTACCAGACGTAAAATCATTCTAAGCTAATTCTGTTGTCTAAGCTTAGTACGAACCTAGTGCAGCCTCCAAAGCTATTTGTAGCCGACTGCCCCAGTTGATAAACGACCCACCGCATCTTCCTGAAATATGATCTTTTAAATCCTTCTGAAACTTATAAACATGGTCTACCATCGAATCATGATGAAACTCAAGTTTACCAGACAGAAGTAGTTTTAAGTCTCCATTGGGCAGAAACTCGTAGATAAGGGCCAAGTGATCTCCTTCATCGCAAAATCCAACAAGGCTCACCAAATTTGTATGGTGAACTCTTAGAAGAAGATCGACCTAATCATCCATGGAAAAGAAAAACAAGAACTAACATAAGGCTATGGATAATCACTGAGGGGAAGCGAACCATAAAAAAAAGTATGTGGGAAGTTTCTTACAGTAACTCTAGTCCCTTTCTTTGAAGAAGAGCTTGAGGAAGGGAACCATTAAGATCATTCCCACTTAAGTTTCTATTAAAGAAGAGAAATCATCATGTATAAAGGCACATGACACAAAAGGGAAGTGAAAGAAGTTACAGATAATATGCTGAGAAACTTACATGATGAACAAAGGTTTCATCTTGGCTAAGAATTCGGGCACCATTCCAGTCAATTTGTTATTTGACAAGTCCCTAAGTTTATTGGCAATATAAAGGCCATTCATTTTAATTTCATCGATAAAACACTAATTTGTAATGGAAGTACTTACAGTTTTTCTAGCTCTGTAAGATTTTGAATAGCAGCTGGTATGGTTCCAGTTAATCCCCTTGAAGACAAGTTTCTGGTGATTCAAAGCATAAAAAGTAACATATTTTAGAAATAACTGTGTAATGCATGTGTATATCATCTTGTGACTTTCAAGAATGTTATTCTTGTAGGTGTGGAAATATATGTGTTGCTACAGTTCAATGTTGGAAGAGGGAAACTATTTTTGGAAGTGTTTAAAATATATTTGAGAGGAGAAACTTTTGAAAGAAGAAGATTTTGTTCTTATTTAGAAACTTGAGTGGGATTTTTACAAATGAAAGGAGAGTGAGGTATATATAGCCTCCATAACTCAAAATATCTCTAATATTTTAATCTAAAATCTAGAGAGTTCTACTATAATATCTAGATTATTTTATTATATTTATCTAGATATTTCTATCATAATATCTAGATATTTATTCTAAGGATTTCTCTAGAATATGGATCAAGTTTTATGTAGCCCAATTAAACTTGACCCAAATGAGACTTGATCCAAAATCAAGTTTATTTATTTTCAACACCCCCTCTTAAACTTGATTTTGCTACTCCAAGCAAACTTCTCATCTTGATAAAGTCTTCACGCTTAAGGGGTTTTGTAAAGGTGTCGGCTACTTGATCATTTGTCTTTATGTACTCCAATTCCACATCTTTCTTGGCAACACACTCTCTAATGTAGTGATACCGTGTATCAATGTGCTTGCTTCGATCATGGAAGACTGGATTCTTTGCTAATGCTATGGCCGACTTGTTATCCACAAATATCTTTGTTGGTTCCTCGTCCGGATATTTTAACTCTTTCATCAAGTTACGTAGCCAAACTGCATGACAAACACATGAAGTTGCAGCTACATACTCTGCCTCACAAGTGGAAAGGGTGACAATTGGTTGTTTCTTTGACATCCAAGTAAAAGCAGTATCTCCAATGTAGAAGACAAATCCACTTGTGCTTTTGCGGTCATTCACGTCTCCACCCCAATCACTATCGCTATATCCAACAAGCTTGAAGTCGTTAGAAATAGAATAATATAAACCAAAGTTTATAGTACCTTTGATATAACGAAGGATTCTCTTTGCTGCTTTGAAGTGAGAAGTTGTTGGGTTCTCCATGTAACGACTCACTACTCCGACTGCATATAAGATGTCTGGTCTTGTGCATGTCAAATATCTTAAACTCCCAACTAAGCTTTTAAAGAGTGTTGGATCCACTCTTTCTCCTTCTTCATTCTTTGATAATTTGATTCCACATTCCATTGGCGTGCTAACAGGATTCGAGTCATCCATCTTGAACTTCTTAAGTACCTCCTTAGCATAACCTTCTTGGGTAATGTAGATTCCAATGTCTTCTTGTTTCACTTCTATTCCAAGGTAGTAAGACATCAACCCAATATCTGTCATCTCAAACTCCTTCGTCATCTCTTTCTTGAATTCCTCAAACATGTTTGGATTGCTTCCCGTGAATATCAAGTCATCAACATATAAGCATACAATCAATATATCTTTATTTTGATTTTTGATATAGAGTGCATGCTCATATGGACACTTGATGAAGTTGTTCTCCTTGAAATATTTATCGATTCGAGTATTCCATGCCCTTGGAGCTTGTTTTAACCCATAAAGTGCTTTCTTTAGCTTCAATACTTTATCTTCTTCTCCTTTGACTATGTAACCTTGTGGTTGCTCAATGTAGACTTCTTCTTCGAGGTCTCCATTTAGAAAGGCTGATTTGACATCCATTTGATGTATCCTCCAACTGTTTTGAGCCGCTAATGAAATAATTAGTCGAACAGTTTCTAAACGAGCAACAGGAGCAAATACCTCATCATAGTCGATGCCGGCTCTTTGACTGTAACCTTTTGCCACCAGTCTTGCCTTATATCTTTCAACTTCTCCATTAGAGTTTTTCTTCACTTTATACACCCACTTTACACCAATTACTTTTTGTCCCTTTGGGAGAGAAGTCAACTCCCAAGTGTTATTCTTTTGGATGGCCTTGATCTCTTCATCCATTGCATTTCTCCATGTCTTCTTTTCAATGGCTTCTTGGAAGTTTATAGGTTCACACTCCGCAAATAGACAGAATAAAGTGAGATTTTCTTGATTTTCAGTTACCTCATAAATGTCTTGTAGACTTCTAAAACGTGGAGTTCTCTCATTTGAACTTTCATCTCCTTGCGAACTTTGTGTTGGTGAAGTTGGTGGAGTAACATGCTCCTCACTTTGTTGCTCCAAGTTTTCTTCTTCAAAATGTGGAAAGAAGTTATAGTCTTCATCACTTGATTTCCACTCCCATTCTTCTTCTTCATCAAAGATGACATCTCGACTTACGACTGTCTTCTTGGTATTTGGATTGTAAAGTTTGTATCCTTTGGAATTTGCATCGTATCCAATGAATATATACTTCTCACTTTTATCATCAAGCTTGCTTCGCTTCTCCGCTGGTACATGTGTGTGAGCAATACTTCCAAAAACTCGTAGGTGAGAAATACCGGGTTTCCTTCCGCTCCAAGTTTCTTGTGGTGTTTTTTCGGAAACACTTCTTGTTGGAGATCGGTTTAATAGATAAACAACACACACAACTGCTTCCGCCCATAATTCCTTTGGTAGCTTCTTACTTTTGAGCATACTCCTCGCCATTTCAAGGATTGTTCTATTCTTCCTTTCTGCCACACCATTTTGTTGAGGGGATCTTGGCACCGTTAGTTGTCTTCGTATTCCATTATCTTCACAATACTTCATAAATTCTTTTGATGTAAACTCTCCTCCACGATCGGATCTCATTGCTTTAATCACCAAACCACTTTCCTTCTCAACATGAGCTTTAAACTTTTTGAAGTTTTCAAACACCTCCGATTTTTCCTTCAAAAAGTAAACCCATGTTTTTCTTGAAAAATCATCAATAAAGAGAAGGAAGTAGTTACTCTGACCGAGTGATTTTGGCTTGATGGGACCGCATACATCCGTATGAATAAGTTCTAGCGGCTTTTGAGTTCTTGTGATTGACTCCTTTGGAAAGCTCTTTTTGAATTGTTTTCCAAGTAGACACCCTTCACAAACTTGATTTGGATGGTTGATACAAGGTAGTCCTCTCACCATTTCTTTTTTCGAAAGCAACTCCAAACCTCCAAAGTTGAGATGCCCGAACCGAAGATGCCAAAGCCAAGACTCCTCTTTGTAGCACATCTTGAGACATTGTGCGATGTCACTTTGAATGTTAAGAACAAACATTCTATTTTTAGACATCGGCACTTTTGTGATGAGATTATTTTCCTTGTCTCTTAAAGAAAGGTTATTATCTTTTAATCGAATATCATAACCTTTCTCTAAGAGTTGTCCAAGGCTCAAGATGTTGGTCTTCATGGTTGGAATGTAATAAACATTGGAAATGAATTGATGATCTCCATTCTTTAATCGGATGAGAATATTTCCTTTACCTTTCACCTCCATCGTTGATTCATCTCCCAAAGCCACGTTTTCTTTCACCGATTCGTCAAGTTCCACGAACATGCTTTTTCTTCCGCACATGTGATTACTTGCACCACTGTCGAGGTACCACTTGTGACTATCTTTTCCTTCATCTTTCTTAAATGCCATTAATAGCATTTCTTCTTCTTTGTTGTTTTCTTCCACGTAGTTGACCTTCTCTTCGACTCTTTTGTTGTGAGGAGTTTTACATTCCGAAGCATAATGTCCAAACTTCTCACAATTATAGCATTTGACCTTTGATTTATCGTACCTTGGTCTTGAATTTTCTTTCCCACGACCTCTAAATGAGCCTTCTCCTCTTTGCTTAGAGTTATCTTCATACGTTCTCCTATCTCTTCCACTTCCATATCCACGATCTCTTCCTCGTGACTGAAATCCACCTCCTTTTGGATAACTTTGGCCACTTTCTTCCTTAGCATGATCAATCCGCATCTTGAGTACTTGCTCGGTGATGTCTTCCTTTTTCTTCTTCTTTTCTTCATAAGCTTGTAAAGAACCGAGAAGTTGCTCCATTGTCATGGCTTCTAAGTCTTTTGTTTCTTCAATGACGGTGACAATGTGTTCGAATTTTGGATCCAATGATCTAAGAACCTTCTCCATGATTCTTACATCATTTAGCTTCTCTCCATTTCTTTTTAGATTGTTGGTAACCGTCAAAACTCTTGAAAAATAATCGGAGACGAGTTCACCTTCCTTCATTTGTAGCGCTTCAAATTCTCCTCTTAAGGTTTGAAGACGTACCTTTTTTACTTGATCAACACCCTTGTAAGATATTCGAAGCTTTTCCCAAGCTTCTTTGGCCGACGTAGCTTCCGCTACTTTCTCAAATGTATCTTCATCTAATCCTTGATAGATTAGACAGAGAGCTTTCTTGTCTCTCTTTCTTGAATCTCTCAAACTATCTTTTTGAGTTTGAGAAAGATTACCTTCATTCTCCGGCACAACGAAACCTTTCTCGACTATCTCCCACACGTCATGTGCTCCTAGGATAGCTGTCATTCGTAGACTCCAATTATCGTAGTTGCTCTTTGTGAGCATCGGAACTTGGAAGGGAACACCGTTACTCGCCATCTTCAAAACGATCTTCTAGCTCTGATACCACTTTGTTGGAAGAGGGAAACTATTTTTGGAAGTGTTTAAAATATATTTGAGAGGAGAAACTTTTGAAAGAAGAAGATTTTGTTCTTATTTAGAAACTTGAGTGGGATTTTTACAAATGAAAGGAGAGTGAGGTATATATAGCCTCCACAACTCAAAATATCTCTAATATTTTAATCTAAAATCTAGAGAGTTCTACTATAATATCTAGATTATTTTATTATATTTATCTAGATATTTCTATCATAATATCTAGATATTTATTCTAAGGATTTCTCTAGAATATGGATCAAGTTTTATGTAGCCCAATTAAACTTGACCCAAATGAGACTTGATCCAAAATCAAGTTTATTTATTTTCAACACCCCCTCTTAAACTTGATTTTGCTACTCCAAGCAAACTTCTCATCTTGATAAAGTCTTCACGCTTAAGGGGTTTTGTAAAGGTGTCGGCTACTTGATCATTTGTCTTTATGTACTCCAATTCCACATCTTTCTTGGCAACACACTCTCTAATGTAGTGATACCGTGTATCAATGTGCTTGCTTCGATCATGGAAGACTGGATTCTTTGCTAATGCTATGGCCGACTTGTTATCCACAAATATCTTTGTTGGTTCCTCGTCCGGATATTTTAACTCTTTCATCAAGTTACGTAGCCAAACTGCATGACAAACACATGAAGTTGCAGCTACATACTCTGCCTCACAAGTGGAAAGGGTGACAATTGGTTGTTTCTTTGACATCCAAGTAAAAGCAGTATCTCCAATGTAGAAGACAAATCCACTTGTGCTTTTGCGGTCATTCACGTCTCCACCCCAATCACTATCGCTATATCCAACAAGCTTGAAGTCGTTAGAAATAGAATAATATAAACCAAAGTTTATAGTACCTTTGATATAACGAAGGATTCTCTTTGCTGCTTTGAAGTGAGAAGTTGTTGGGTTCTCCATGTAACGACTCACTACTCCGACTGCATATAAGATGTCTGGTCTTGTGCATGTCAAATATCTTAAACTCCCAACTAAGCTTTTAAAGAGTGTTGGATCCACTCTTTCTCCTTCTTCATTCTTTGATAATTTGATTCCACATTCCATTGGCGTGCTAACAGGATTCGAGTCATCCATCTTGAACTTCTTAAGTACCTCCTTAGCATAACCTTCTTGGGTAATGTAGATTCCAATGTCTTCTTGTTTCACTTCTATTCCAAGGTAGTAAGACATCAACCCAATATCTGTCATCTCAAACTCCTTCGTCATCTCTTTCTTGAATTCCTCAAACATGTTTGGATTGCTTCCCGTGAATATCAAGTCATCAACATATAAGCATACAATCAATATATCTTTATTTTGATTTTTGATATAGAGTGCATGCTCATATGGACACTTGATGAAGTTGTTCTCCTTGAAATATTTATCGATTCGAGTATTCCATGCCCTTGGAGCTTGTTTTAACCCATAAAGTGCTTTCTTTAGCTTCAATACTTTATCTTCTTCTCCTTTGACTATGTAACCTTGTGGTTGCTCAATGTAGACTTCTTCTTCGAGGTCTCCATTTAGAAAGGCTGATTTGACATCCATTTGATGTATCCTCCAACTGTTTTGAGCCGCTAATGAAATAATTAGTCGAACAGTTTCTAAACGAGCAACAGGAGCAAATACCTCATCATAGTCGATGCCGGCTCTTTGACTGTAACCTTTTGCCACCAGTCTTGCCTTATATCTTTCAACTTCTCCATTAGAGTTTTTCTTCACTTTATACACCCACTTTACACCAATTACTTTTTGTCCCTTTGGGAGAGAAGTCAACTCCCAAGTGTTATTCTTTTGGATGGCCTTGATCTCTTCATCCATTGCATTTCTCCATGTCTTCTTTTCAATGGCTTCTTGGAAGTTTATAGGTTCACACTCCGCAAATAGACAAAATAAAGTGAGATTTTCTTGATTTTCAGTTACCTCATAAATGTCTTGTAGACTTCTAAAACGTGGAGTTCTCTCATTTGAACTTTCATCTCCTTGAGAACTTTGTGTTGGTGAAGTTGGTGGAGTAACATGCTCCTCACTTTGTTGCTCCAAGTTTTCTTCTTCAAAATGTGGAAAGAAGTTATAGTCTTCATCACTTGATTTCCACTCCCATTCTTCTTCTTCATCAAAGATGACATCTCGACTTACGACTGTCTTCTTGGTATTTGGATTGTAAAGTTTGTATCCTTTGGAATTTGCATCGTATCCAATGAATATATACTTCTCACTTTTATCATCAAGCTTGCTTCGCTTCTCCGCTGGTACATGTGTGTGAGCAATACTTCCAAAAACTCGTAGGTGAGAAATACCGGGTTTCCTTCCGCTCCAAGTTTCTTGTGGTGTTTTTTCGGAAACACTTCTTGTTGGAGATCGGTTTAATAGATAAACAACACACGCAACTGCTTCCGCCCATAATTCCTTTGGTAGCTTCTTACTTTTGAGCATACTCCTCGCCATTTCAAGGATTGTTCTATTCTTCCTTTCTGCCACACCATTTTGTTGAGGGGATCTTGGCACCGTTAGTTGTCTTCGTATTCCATTATCTTCACAATACTTCATAAATTCTTTTGATGTAAACTCTCCTCCACGATCGGATCTCATTGCTTTAATCACCAAACCACTTTCCTTCTCAACATGAGCTTTAAACTTTTTGAAGTTTTCAAACACCTCCGATTTTTCCTTCAAAAAGTAAACCCATGTTTTTCTTGAAAAATCATCAATAAAGAGAAGGAAGTAGTTACTCTGACCGAGTGATTTTGGCTTGATGGGACCGCATACATCCGTATGAATAAGTTCTAGCGGCTTTTGAGTTCTTGTGATTGACTCCTTTGGAAAGCTCTTTTTGAATTGTTTTCCAAGTAGACACCCTTCACAAACTTGATTTGGATGGTTGATACAAGGTAGTCCTCTCACCATTTCTTTTTTCGAAAGCAACTCCAAACCTCCAAAGTTGAGATGCCCGAACCGAAGATGCCAAAGCCAAGACTCCTCTTTGTAGCACATCTTGAGACATTGTGCGATGTCACTTTGAATGTTAAGAACAAACATTCTATTTTTAGACATCGGCACTTTTGTGATGAGATTATTTTCCTTGTCTCTTAAAGAAAGGTTATTATCTTTTAATCGAATATCATAACCTTTCTCTAAGAGTTGTCCAAGGCTCAAGATGTTGGTCTTCATGGTTGGAATGTAATAAACATTGGAAATGAATTGATGATCTCCATTCTTTAATCGGATGAGAATATTTCCTTTACCTTTCACCTCCATCGTTGATTCATCTCCCAAAGCCACGTTTTCTTTCACCGATTCGTCAAGTTCCACGAACATGCTTTTTCTTCCGCACATGTGATTACTTGCACCACTGTCGAGGTACCACTTGTGACTATCTTTTCCTTCATCTTTCTTAAATGCCATTAATAGCATTTCTTCTTCTTTGTTGTTTTCTTCCACGTAGTTGACCTTCTCTTCGACTCTTTTGTTGTGAGGAGTTTTACATTCCGAAGCATAATGTCCAAACTTCTCACAATTATAGCATTTGACCTTTGATTTATCGTACCTTGGTCTTGAATTTTCTTTCCCACGACCTCTAAATGAGCCTTCTCCTCTTTGCTTAGAGTTATCTTCATACGTTCTCCTATCTCTTCCACTTCCATATCCACGATCTCTTCCTCGTGACTGAAATCCACCTCCTTTTGGATAACTTTGGCCACTTTCTTCCTTAGCATGATCAATCCGCATCTTGAGTACTTGCTCGGTGATGTCTTCCTTTTTCTTCTTCTTTTCTTCATAAGCTTGTAAAGAACCGAGAAGTTGCTCCATTGTCATGGCTTCTAAGTCTTTTGTTTCTTCAATGACGGTGACAATGTGTTCGAATTTTGGATCCAATGATCTAAGAACCTTCTCCATGATTCTTACATCATTTAGCTTCTCTCCATTTCTTTTTAGATTGTTGGTAACCGTCAAAACTCTTGAAAAATAATCGGAGACGAGTTCACCTTCCTTCATTTGTAGCGCTTCAAATTCTCCTCTTAAGGTTTGAAGACGTACCTTTTTTACTTGATCAACACCCTTGTAAGATATTCGAAGCTTTTCCCAAGCTTCTTTGGCCGACGTAGCTTCCGCTACTTTCTCAAATGTATCTTCATCTAATCCTTGATAGATTAGACAGAGAGCTTTCTTGTCTCTCTTTCTTGAATCTCTCAAACTATCTTTTTGAGTTTGAGAAAGATTACCTTCATTCTCCGGCACAACGAAACCTTTCTCGACTATCTCCCACACGTCATGTGCTCCTAGGATAGCTGTCATTCGTAGACTCCAATTATCGTAGTTGCTCTTTGTGAGCATCGGAACTTGGAAGGGAACACCGTTACTCGCCATCTTCAAAACGATCTTCTAGCTCTGATACCACTTTGTTGGAAGAGGGAAACTATTTTTGGAAGTGTTTAAAATATATTTGAGAGGAGAAACTTTTGAAAGAAGAAGATTTTGTTCTTATTTAGAAACTTGAGTGGGATTTTTACAAATGAAAGGAGAGTGAGGTATATATAGCCTCCACAACTCAAAATATCTCTAATATTTTAATCTAAAATCTAGAGAGTTCTACTATAATATCTAGATTATTTTATTATATTTATCTAGATATTTCTATCATAATATCTAGATATTTATTCTAAGGATTTCTCTAGAATATGGATCAAGTTTTATGTAGCCCAATTAAACTTGACCCAAATGAGACTTGATCCAAAATCAAGTTTATTTATTTTCAACATTCAAACCATCCCACGCATATTGATGAGGGACACAAGGATCTCCTCACCAACTGATTCTACTCAACTCATAGGCAGCTCCAATATTTTTTACAGCAACCACTGATGTAAATTTCAATGATGTGAGGATTAACAGAGTTTATATAGTATTACAAAAGACAGACCTTATCAGCATATCAGAGAAGATAAGTAACACACCATCACTTTCATATGTTTCTGATTGTGGAAATTCGATAACTCTGTAGATTTCAAGAGCATTAAGTAAAGGAGGAAGAGTTGATCTTGAGGTTTTTCTTAGTTTGTAAGTACATAGCCCTCCGTCACAAGTCCTTGGAGAAATATCTGGGATGGTATCAACCACTAACTTCGATGGAATGAAAGCTTTGGTAGTAACATCTCCATTCCATAACAAATCAAATTCCCGGGTATCATTGCTCTCTAAATCTTGTATCTAAGTGAAGTGACTGTACAAGTAATATTTGTAAAGAAAAGAGAACTTTGATAGTGCGTAGTACTAACCCAAGACCGTAATACCCCGAGACACTCGAAAGAACTAAGAAGAGAAACCCTCTAAGTATGATGAAAAACTTGGAAGAACAATTAGAGAATACTTGAAAGACTTATAAAGAACACTCTTTCTTTGAACTTCTTTTATTTCACTTCTTCAAGTTGATTACAAATAATAGGTTGATGGGGTATTTATAGGCCCCAAGACTAGCTTACAAAAGTTTCTAAATTATTCTACTATTATCTCTAAAATATCTCTCTTACAAACTTTTAGATTAATCAACATAATTATCTAAATATCTATCTAATAGAATTCTTTAAACCTCTTTGAGGAGGTGATGTGTTCATCATGCTTCTAGAGAAATTCAGATATTAGGCTTAACTTTTGGGTTTAATCCAATATGAGATATTGGATTATAAACCCATAAATATGCTTAGCCCAAAATCAAGTTTAACTTCAATACTCCCCCTTAAACTTGATTTTGTCAACCATCCCAAGCTTCGAGCGAAGTAACTCGAATTGGCCTCTCGGTAGTGATTTGGTGAAGATATCAGCAACGTTGTCACCACTTCGAACTCCCAAGGCTTCAATATTTCCATCAAGAACCTTCTCCCTTATGAAGTGATGTTATAACTCAATATGCTTTGTCCTTGCGTGAAACACCGGATTGTTTAGCCAATTTAATAGAACTTTGATTATCTCCATAGACAACCACCGATTTATTTATAGGCTCGAACAAATCTTCAAGAAGTCTTCGAAGCCATATACACTATTGAGTTGCGAGTGTCGAAGCTTTGTATTCCGCTTCAGTGGTAGACAATGACACCATTGCTTGCGTCTTGCTGCACCATGAAATGCTTGTGTTTCCACATAAAAACACATAACCCGAAGTTGATTTTCGGTCATATGGATCTCCACCAAAGTCAACATCTGTAAAACCATGAAGAGAAATTTTTGCATTTTTCTTGTACACCAAGCCCATGCCAAGAGTTGTTTTGACATACTTCAAGATCTTCTTTGCCGCTTCTAGATGTGGCTTCCTTGGTACTTGCATAAACTGACTTACAAGACCTACTGCAAAGGCAATATCAGGTCTTGTAATAGTTAAGTATAGAACACTCCCCACAAGAGCACGATAAGGTCGAGGATCTGGTAGCAATGGCCCTTTATCATGTATGAGCTTGATGTTCATATCCAATGGAGTTGTACGTGTCTTCCTTTCGTTTACTCCGAACCTTTCAAAAATCCTTCTTGCATAACCTTGTTGACCAATAAATATTCCATCCTTTACTCTTTCAACCTCTAAGCCACGAAAGTTATTGAGCTCACCCCACTTTTTCATCTCAAACCTTATCGACATATCCTCTTGTAAACGAGCAATTTCTGCATTATCGTTCCTAGTTATAATAATATCATCCACGTAAAGAAGGACTACTACGTGGACTTCTCCATTCTTCTTGAAGAATAAACTCGGATCAGAATTTGATGCCTCATAGCCGCAAAATATAAGGAATTGAGCAACTTTTCCATACCAAGGTCGTGGAGCTTGTTTTAACCCGTACAAAGACTCTTTTAACTTGCATACATGACTTGGATGCTCTCGTGATACAAAGCTAGGAGGTTGCTCCATGAAGATACTTTTATCAAGTTCACCATAAAGAAATGCATTCTTCACGTCTAGTTGCCACAACTTCCAATTAAAGCTTGCAGCTAAAGATAAAAGTGAGCGTATCGTAGTCAATTTTGCCACTGGACTAAGTGTTTCATCATAATATTCTATGTAGTTTTGAGAGAACCCACGTGCAACCAACCTTGCTTTAAACCTATCATTGCTCCCATATGCCTTTCTTTTGATTCGATACACCCATTTGCAAGAAACAAGTTCGACATTCTTGGGCTTTGGAACCAAATCCCAAGTTTCATTCTTCATGAAAGCACTCATCTTCTCTTTCATTGCGGTCTCCCATTCTTAAACTCCTTTTGCTTCATTATAAGATGTGGGCTCATCCTTATCTAAAGGAGCCCACATCTCATGCCTTCCGCCCATAAATTCTTAGGCAAATTTTTGCCATATAACCAACTTCGACATGTCTCACTTAAATGTCTGATCTTCCTTTGTGCTTTTCCATTTTTTTGAGGTGTATATGGACATGTAAATTCTCTCTTGATACCATTTTCTTGACAAAAAGAGAAAAACCCCATAGACATGAACTCCCCTCCATTATATGTCCTTAAAATCTTGATTTTATGACCTAACTCCCCTTCCACGGTAGTCTTGAATTCTTGAAACTTTGATAATACTTCAGATTTTTCCTTCACAAAGTATACCCAAGTGTACCGTGAGAAGTCATCAACGAATAACAACAAGTAACCCTCGCAGATCCCAAAACAGAGCTGTTGAAAGGCATTATAGATTGAAACAAGATCGGGATTTGCCATTGCCTTATGCTCTGATGATCAATTCGATAATTGTATTTAATGTATGAGTTTGGCAAATCTAGAGAGTTGGGAATCTATAGAGTTAAAATCCCTTTTCCTAGAAGGAATGGAAATCAGATTACAACAGAATTTTTGATATATTGGTTTTTAATTATTTTGCAAAGATATTTCCTTTTTTGTTTTAAACTTTAAAATTTATTCAAAGTTTTACCTCTTTTACAAAAGATAGGGGTGTTACAAAAGATAGTGGTGGACAGGCCTCGACCATGAAATATCACGACAGTGGGGGTAGAAAAACTAGCCCGCTAAGCAAGCTTTACACTAGTTAAAAAGTCTAGGACCAACCGTAGAGGAAACAAAAGCGACACTAGATTTAACTTGGGATACAAAACGGAATAAGGATCAACGGAAAGCAACTTAATGAGCATTGCTAAGCCTTCTCAATATCATTGTTGATCGGTTCCACAGTGAGTGGTTCTTCCGCTACTTCTGCACTTGAATTAGCCTCCATATTAATGGTTGGCTTCACTTGATTAGTATTGAAAGGTATCGAGATGTCCAAGTCTATAGGTAGTACATTTACTTCCGCCATGAAAGTGTCATGCAAGTTGTTAATAACATCTTCAATGGTGATTCTAATGTTGCTGGTTGGATCTCCATGTATCTGTGAGTATGAATGAGTGGAGAGGGAGGTTGTGTTGTGATCGATGCATACATAGTTGTGAGGTTATCCGAAGAGGTGTCACTTCCTTCGCTTGCAGTGCCATCAAGTCCTCGTGCCAAGGGGTAGCCGTAGTAGTCGTCCGCAGTAAGTATGTGGGTGCAGAAGGTTGTGCTATGAGTGATGCGTTGACAATTAAAGATTAAAACAAAACTGTGAGACCCATTCGTAATATATTTGAACCTGGAAACTGTCTCCATTTTCGCAATGCACAATCTTGTAAAATTTGAGTTGAAAGCTATCTTTGCGCGAAGGAGAAATGGCCTAGTCACTGCAGAATCATGGCGATCCACTTCGAGTACCTCCCCTACCGAGGTGGCAATCCTTCGCACAACCGCCTCCGAAGCATACTGTAGTGGTAGATTCCGAAGTTGAATCCATAACTGGATTGTTGTAAGGAAGTTTAGCGGGGGATGGTCGATCCATTTTGCTGAAGCTGCTAACCAACCATTGTAGATGAAAGGTTGCATTCTTAGTACTGCAGCTAAGTCCTCTTCATTTGCGAAGAAAAAATGTGCTATATCTTTGTCGATCATTCGACCTTGGACTGTGCTCTGTAACCCTCAGTCCTTGGGTAGATCTTCTATGAGCTCAGAAATGGATTGCTCTAGCAGGTTAAGTGGCCTCACGAGAAGACTTTTGCGGTTCTTTGTGAGAGTATCATCATATAAGAGCTCTGGGAGATAGGTTGGTGCATCTGATAGGTGGGCCTGAATTGTAGATGAATCTGTTGAGTGATGGGCCTCCTTTTTTTGTCTCCGTAGCTTACGCTGATGTATGTGGGAAGAATTGGCTTAGCTGTCCATTACATGGCCCAGAAAGTAGGCCCACTGATGTTCTGAAATTCACTCTTGTATGAACGAACCCAACCGTTGACATCAGAAATAATGATTCAATACTGGGCCGGCCTATAGTTGGGTAATGCATCAATTTTGTGTTGGCCGAGCAGATTGCCTAATGTGAGATGTAGAAGTTACGTTCTGATTGAAGGCGAACTGAGTCCATAGTGGCTCCTTCCTTGAATAACACTGCGTGCGATGGCTGTGGCTTTGAGATTGAACTTGGGGTGAATACTTGAGAACTAAATATCCGTGAATCTGGCTGTGAGGTCCTCCACTTTCAAGCTCCATGTTCTGTATCTGGGCCAGTTTCCAGGACGGGTGATAATGTTATAGAGTGTTATGTTATCAATGTTAACCTCCACTATCATCCGACTTAACTCAAGCAATGTCCGTAGAACCCAGATTAATCCCTTGAACACAAGATTAAGAAATGTAGTTGTTTCTAAAATGGCATGTCTTGCATGTAAGCAACATATGTCATCAGCCGTGTTAATAATGAGTGCATCGCCTTGTAAGTGATGTAGTGTAGTCTTTTGGACCTTTCAGTTAACTTTATAGTGTAAACTGGATGCTGAGGATTCTGGTATTGAATCATAGGTGGTAGTTGTCCTCGTGTTTCTCGCAGAGCTTACTAAGGTCGATTTGTTCCAGTACTCCACTTCCTGCATGATTTCTCTAAGCGTTTACTGATTGTCGATTTGATTACCTTGAATTACTTGGCCATTCCTCGCTTTCCATATCGCCCATAGAATCCACGGAAAAATTGTATTTTGTCGTTGTCCCCCGTTGGATCTATATTTGTTTATGAGGAATGCCATATTAGAATGTAGTGAGCTCTGTGAATATCCACTTTGCGGAATTGGTATGGATGCCATTGCCAAGAGCAGTCTCGCAAGTGGGCATAGAAAAAGGCAATGGTTGATGGTTTCTGCTCCATTCTTATATACTGGGCATATGTCGTTTTGAATAATTGTTCTAGCTTTCAATCTATCGTTCACTGCTAACGCTCCCGAGAGTGCTCTCTAAAGTAATATGGCTATCTTTCTTGGAATCTTGAGCTCCCAAATCTTGGCTTTTAATGTAGTTATATAGTATATGCGTCTGTTGCCATTAGAGTGAGAAGCAGTTCCCTTGGTATTAAGAAACCAGACTCCACTTCTTACTGTATATGCCTTGGAGTTAGTAAAACTCCAAATCCAAGCATCCCCTGTGGTTACATTTGGGGGATATTCTAGTATTCTTTGAGCATCCATTTCAAGGAAGGTGTCACATACTTTCTGGTGGTCCTAGTTCCCTTCGGTGAATAGGTCAGTCACTTTGAGATATACATTGAAGGTCGAGTTTTTGCTTATAGGCGGTCTAGGTTGGTGGTGGAAAATTCATTTTGTGGTGCAGACGTACGTGTCTCTAACATTACCAATCTGTTTCATTAGTCCCTTCGGTAGTAGTTCTCGGAAATAACATATGCTCCTCCAGGCGTAAGAAGGTCTAGCCCCCAAGCCACAGTCTAAGAAGGAGGAGGTCCTGAAGTATCGAGCTTTGTATACTCGTGCTAGTAGTGTGTCCAGTTTACTGAGTATCCTCCATGCTTGCTTGGTCAGTAAGGCTTGATTGAACTGTTCAATATCCCTAAAACCGAGTCCTCCCTCTTGCTTCAGCTTGCACATGTTTCTCCAGGAGACCCATGGAATCTTCTTTTGATTTTTGGATGTGCCCCACCAGTATGCGGTCATTGCGCTGGTAATTTTCCGGCATTGAGTCTTGGAAAATTTGAAGTTGGACATAGCATACACCGGGAGTGCCATAGGCACTGATTTGAGCATAATTTCTTTTCCACCCAGCGACAGTTTCTTGGAGAACCAGTTGTTCGTTTTTGTGGAGAGTTTCTCCAATATGAAATTGAAAATTTCCTTCTTGGACCCTTTGAAGCATTCTGGGAGTCCTAAGTATTTACCAATGTCGTGGTGTGAGTGTATGTTTAGAATCTGTTTGACGTCACTATGTTTCCTCAGATCAACCTTATTCCCAAAAGCCATCGCTGATTTGTCATAATTCATCGATTGTCCTGATATTTGCTCATATCTATCGAGGCACCCCTTCAGCGTGGTCACTTACATGATGTTGGCTTTGCTAAAGAACATGCTGTCATGTGCATATAATAGTTGTTGTATCTTGGGGCCATTTTGGTAGAATTGTATGCCCGTGATCTGATTTTCCAGCTCAGCTTTTTTCATGATGAGTATTAGAGCTTCCGTACCAAGGAAAAAAAGGAAGGGTGAAAGGGGGTCGCCTTGCCTGATCCCTCGTATGTGGTATTCCTTGGTTTCATTCATGATAGTAGTGAGTAGTGGCATGTGATCCGAACCCATGATTGGCAAGTATTCGGTATGGGTTCTCGAGGATTTGTGAAACCATTCCAGATTCCCATAACTATGGTCTAGTCTGCATTGTGTCCATTGTTCGTTCTTGTTGCCCATCCAAGAGAAGTGTGGTCCCGTACTTGGTATCTCGCGTAAATTGCAGTTGCAGAGAAATGATCTAAATCTCCTAAAGGATACGTCTGGTCGTAAGGGACCACCTATTTTGTCGTTGTTGTCATATATTTCATTGAAGTTGCCAATGAGGAACCAAGGTTGTGATGTTCCAGCCCCCAAACTCTGTATGGTGTCCCATATTTCTGGTCTTAGGTGAGTCACTGGGTGACCATAGATGAAGGTGGCCTTTACCAAAGCGTCTCCTACACATAGTGTGGTATCGATGAAGTTCCCACATGCTTGTGTTATATTAACCTTTAGATGTTCTTTCCATAGTAAGGCCAATCCTCCTCCCAGTCCTCTCGGCTCTATCGTATATATGATCATAATCGATCATTTTTCTTATTTTTTCAAGTGTACTTCTGTTGTTTTTTGTTTCTATGAGGAAGAATATGTCTGGAAATAATAGTTTCCTTATTTCCTTAAGACGTCGAACTGTTAGGGTGCTCGTCACTCCCTGACAGTTCCAACTCATGATGCTCATTGGAGGTCAGGTGACTTCTGGATAGTCAACATACCCATTTGCGTGGCCGTGTTGTCGTTGGTCGTGATATCATTAGTAGTCAGCCTGGTTTTCTATTTCTTATATGTCTTAATTGATTGACCTCGTGTCTCCGTTTCTCCTTGAGTCACATGCTCTTCTCTGGGTTTTGGATTTCCCAGTGGTGGTTCATGTGGAGTTTGCATGTTTAGGAACGGCATACTCCTCTTCCCAATCCTCCGTTTTGGTTCATTTGTGTTGCCATCTTTGTCTAGGGTTGTGTCCGTTCTTCCTCGTATTTGTTCACCCTGAGGGTGTTGGTCTGTTGTTCCTGCCGTGTCTCCACTTATTTCTGTCACCAACGGTCGCATATCCTGCATGTGACTATTGGAGCTTGTTCCCTCTTCATGTTGCTTGGTTTGTGATCCTTCCTCATCCCTTTTGCCAATTTGGGTATTCTCGTTTGTGGTCGGTTCTTCCTCCATTGTGTTAGCGCTTGTCATTTGAGACAGGCATTTGGTTACATGATGGGTAAGTTTATGGCAACGGTTGCAAAGTTTACGAACTCTTTCAAAGGTGACTTTGATTGTGATCGTCGCACCCTGCGGTAGTCTAAACGTTCTGTTCATTCGTATTGGGTGGTTGATGTCAAAAAGTATTTTCACATGAATGTAAGGGTGCAGGTGGGTTTTCCGGGGATCATAATCTATTTCCATAACCTCTCCTATCGAATTGGCTACCGCATTGAAGGTGTCCATCGCAAAGTGTTGTATTGGAATATCCAATAAACGAATCCACAGCGGAACCCTTGTGAGTTTGTCCGGTGTGAATGACATATCCATCTTGGTGATTACAATCTACCAATCCTCAAAATTCCAGTAGTTGAATTTGAGTATATCATTTAACTCCTCTTCCGATTAGAATCAAAATTGAAAAATGTCTCTACCTAAGACAGTTCCTTTGATCCTATTATGAAGTCTCCAGATCCTAGGAAAATTCATCATCAACTTAGTCATGTTCTGTGAATCCGAGTTCAGAATCTTACCTATGAGAGTGTGTTGGTTGTCCGGGTTCTGTGAATCCGGGTTCAGAATCCGGATTGTTTGAGCTTCGCGGTAAGTCTTTCTACTCCTACTTTGATCTACCTCCACCTCCTATGTTGAGACTCTGATCTCACTCTGTATTGTTGACTTACGTCTTCTCACTGTCGTAAGTTCCACCGTGAAGGTGATTGGTGGCAAGACTGTGAACATTTCTCCAGTTGGGGCCTATGGAGCTGAAGAAATCGAGAAAGAGCCGGATTACGGAGGAGGTGTCGCGTCTTGTTCGAGGCCGTGTTCTGACTGTTGATCTGTAGCGATGTTGAGCAGTTTTCTCTGGAAATCCGAGTTGCAGAAGAGATACAACGAAGTGTTGTCGTGTGATGTGATTTAATGGGGATATCAGGGATCTAGGGTTCACTACGGCACGTGAAGTCCATCGGTGCGTCTAAGTAAAAGGCTTTTGTCTCCCTTCACTGCACGGTTGAGACTAGGGGCAGATCCACCTCCTATCGCAGCGGGAATGGCGATTGCAACTCGCTCGTGAAAAAGGTTGGATTATACAGATGGAAACGCACAAAATGTGTGTTAATGTCAGATAGCAAGGAGTCTTGCAGAATCAACTCAATGCCGAGAAGAATTTAGTCTTATCATCTCCGAATTTGTTCGAATTCAAGAGAGAGAAGATGAAGAAAACAATCATAAGTTAAGTGTTGACACAATTAATTATAGAGTTCTCCAAATTGGGTACATCTCTATTCAGGTTTGAACCTGGAATCCATTAATCACTCTCTCTGTTGTTGTTACAGGTGATACAGTGCTATTGAGCTTCAACTCAAGGAAGACGACAAAGAAGAGTGTGTTGGTTCAGAGATGAATCTAGCCTTATATGTGGCCAGATTCATTACAGATTATTAAAGAGACTAATGGGCCAAAAGTGGCCAAAATTAATAATGTGGCCCAGCTTACTCGGATCCATCAAAAAATCAAGTCATGATTCTGGTGGGCTTCAGCTCAGCCCACAGCCCACTCGGATGAAGACCAAATCCTACAATCTCCACCTTTTGTCTTCATTTGTCCGAAAAACCCTCAGCCGTATATGTTCTTTTCCTCTGCATGCGATTCATCTTTCTTGAATCGCCGCTTTTGATCCCTTCGACTTTTCCGATGAAGAATGTTCCGATCTTCATCTCCGGCGTGTGATAAACGAGTGTAAGCCTTCCTCTTCCTTTCTTCTTTGTTTTCCTTTAGCTCTGTCGCTTGAGATTCTTTCTCTTTCGACTTCTCCGAGCTCAGTCGTTTGAGATTCCTTCTCCTTACGACTTGTTTCTTTCTCTGTTAGCTCCTTTTCCGAGTTTTCTTCGTAGATCCGACCAAAAGTGTATCAGGTTTGAGACTTTTTCGACTCTTCAGATCTTCGATGAAGACCTCTTGAGCTACGCTCTGTCTCCTTACATGTTCAGTGCTCGCATGAGACTGAAACATCTTCCTGGTAAGAAAAATAACATAGGTTTCTCTTTTAAAGTTTTTATTCTTCTTCTGAATAATTAACAGATCTTCTTTCTATGTAGGTTCGACTTGAAGTCTCACAGATTATGAGGTCTTCGTCTTTCCAGATCCCCGACGAAGCCTCGCCTGAGTCCTTCTCAGCCTTCCTCCATGTTCAGAGCCAGCATGCAGCCTCTGAACTTTTCTCCAGGTAAGACTTTCGTAAACATATCCGCTGGGTTAACTAATGTGTGAATGTTGGTGATTACAACTTGACAATTTTCGATGACTTCTCTGATGTAGTTGTATTTCACCTGTATATGTTTTGTCCTTTCACTGCACATACGATTCTTTGCTAAGTAGATATCACTTTGAGAATCACAAAAAATTTCAACTGACCCTTTTGAAACTTTCATCTCTGTACATATTCCTTTAATCCATACTGCTTCTCTGCTTGCTTCTGACAATGAAATATACTCCGACTATGTAGTAGATAATGCAACCACCTTTTGTAATCTGGATCTCCAACTCATTGTGTTGTTTCCCACTAAGAAAACATAACTTGAAATTGATCTCCTTCTATCTAAATCTGCTGCATAATCTGCATCACACTAGCCTCTGATTTTGAAATCTGTGCCATGTTTGAATGTCAAATTTACCTTCTTTGCTGACTTCAAATATTTCATTATCCAATTAACAGCTAACCAATATGGTTTTCCTGGTTTTGACATGTACCTGCTGACAATGCCAATTGGATACGCGAGGTCGGGTCATGAGCCAACCATTGCATACATCAGACTCTCCACTGCACTGGTATAAGGTACGTCTTCCATCCCCTTTCTCTCTGTCAACTCATCTTCAGTAGAAACACTTTTCATTTTGAAGTGAGAGCCGAAAGTACAGACTTACATTGATCCATATTGAAAACCTTTAAAACCTGATCAATGTAACTTGACTGTGGAAGTGTCAGTATACCCTTTTCTTGTCTCTGCGAATATCCATGCCAAGTATTTTCCTTGCTGCACCTAGATCTTTCATCTCGAATTCACTGTGAAGTAATTGTTTAAGATTTGATATCTCTATCTTGCTTGTTGATGCAATTAACATGTCATCCACATATAGAAGTAAGTATATCAAGTTATCAATTGAATCTCCTTTCACATACATGCATGGATCATACTCACTTTTATGAAAACACTGCTTGCTCATGAATTCATTAAAGCGTTGATTCCATTCCCTTGGTGACTGTTTTAAATCATATAGAGATTTCTTCAATAAACAGACTTTGTCTTCACTGCCTTTAACCACATATCCTTATGGTTGTTGCATGTAGATAGTTTCATGTAGAACTCCGTGTAAAAAAGTTGTCTTTACATCTAACTGTTCTAACTCCATGTTCTAATTAGTGACTATTGATAATAATAACCTAATTGAAACATGCTTAACCACTGGGGCAAAGAACATTAAAATCAATCCGCTCCACCTGAGCAAAACCCTTAGCCACTAGCCTTGACTTGAACCTCGGTTTTTCAACTCCTGGAATTCCAGGTTTCAGTTTGAAAATCCATTTACAACCTATTACCTTTTGATCTTTAGGTTTATTAACTAGATCCCAGGTATGATTCCTTATTAGAGAATCCATTTCCTCATTTGTAGCTACAATCCACTTCTTTCTGTGTTTTCTTTTCATAGCTTCAACATAGATCTTAGGTTCCTCAATCTCTAGTGCATAAGCAACTAAATCAGCTTCCTCAAATCTAGATGGTGGTTTTACTTCTCGTCTCTGTCTGTCCCTAGCTAGTAGATAATCACTTAGGTCTGTACTCTATTTTGTTTCTTGTTCATCTCTAGAACCCTCAATACTTCCTTCTGTAGTCTCTGAATTCTCTGTATCTGATATTGTTTCCCCTTCAATCTGATTTTCAATATGAACTATACCCTCTGAATTCTCTTTTGTTTCTCCACCCGATTCGATGTAAGTTTTCTTCTTAGTGTTGTCACCCATAATTTCTTATAAGTCCTCCTTAAAAGTCACACGCTTCTCTGTAGCCTTCTTAACTCTCTGAATTTCAACTGAATCAGTGTCGCTTTCTGAACTCAGATCCTTAAAACAAAACATCTTCATTGAATATCACATCTCTGCTTATGATGACCTTATTCTCTTCAGGTAACCAGATCCTATATCCCTTAGTTAAAATTCCATAACCAAGAAATATACCCTTTTGAGCTCTCGGACTTATCTTATCTTGAACTGTATGTATGTAAGCTACACAACCAAAACTCTCAATTGATTGTAATCTGGCTTAGTGTTAGACCATAACTCCTTTGGAATTTCAAAATTAATAGATGATGACGGTGACCTATTAATAATGTACACAGCTGTACTAGCAGCCTCAGCCCAAAACTTCCACTTAAGCCAGTTTCAGCCAACATGCTTCTCACTTTATCCATTATAGACATGTTCATCCTCTCGGATACACCATTCTGTTGTGGTGTATAAGGTACAGTTTTGTGCCTCTTTATCCCTCAATTTCTACAGAGATCATCAAACTGAGTGTTACAAAACTCAAGTCCATTGTCTGTCCTTAAGCATTTAATCCTTTCTCCTGTTTGATTCTCCACCAGAACTTTCCAATCCGAGAATGCTTGAATAGCATCACTTTTCCGTCTTAAGAAATATATCCATACTTTCTTAGAGTAGTCATGTATAAAACTGATAAAATATTGAGCTCCTGATAGGCTAGGTGTCGTGTTCTGTGATCCCCATAAATCCGAATGGACGTATTCTAAAATACTTTTTGATGTCTTTTTAGTTTTGTGTGGAAAACTAGCTTTATGTGATTTACCTAGTACACATGCTTCACAGAAACTTAAATCCTTGATTTCTTCACTTTTAATGCAACATTTCTGTACTAGAGTTTGCATTGACCTCTTTCCCATGTGTGCAAGCCTGCGGGGCCATCTTGTAGTTGTGTCTACAACACTCTTAGCTACATTAGCTTCCTATGATCTAACTTGACCATGTAGATAGTACAGTCCATTTCTATACTTTCCCATGAAAACCTTTTCACTTCCTTTATAGAAAACAACCTGAAAATCCTTCCCTTTATAGCTGCAACCAGCTTCCTCTAGTTGGCCATAAGATATTAGATTTCTGCTCATGTCTGGTACATATCTTACATCATTTAATTTGATCACTGTCCCATCTGAATTTTCCACTGTAATTCTGCCAATTCCCTTTACCTCACAAGAATTATCATTAGCCATTAGCACACGTTTTCCTTCCAACTCTTTGAAATCTGTAAGATACTCCCTTTTAGGTGTTATATGGAACGTGCAACCTGAGTCTAACACCCACTCATCCTCTATGGTGACTAAACTGACTGCATATGCTGATGATTCTGGAAGAACTACATTTGTTGATTTATTTCCTTTTCCGTGACCCTTGTTTGACCCCTTTGTGGACAATCCTTCTTCCAATGATTTTCATGTCCACAAGTCCAACAAGCCTTCACATTACTTTGCTTATGTCGTGACTTAGAATGCCCTCTACTCTTGGATCTTCCCTTTCCTTTTCCCTGACCTTTGTTCTGACCCCTTGACTCAGTTCTGCCTCTACTTTCAACACTCAAACCTTCTGCTGAATGCTTCTTCTTGTACAGTTGACCCTTCTGTATCAAATTTGATTCCATTCCATATGCTCCGGTGATCACATCATCCATGGTTAATGAATCTTTAGAATTTCCGAATTGCAGAGTATGAACTAGAGGTTCAAAAGTAGGTGGTAAACTATTAAGTAAACCTATTGCTTGATCTTCATCTTGAATAGTTACCTTCAAGCTTGCAAGATCATTTATTAGTTTCAGGAATTTTTCCAAGTTTTCTTCAATTGTCTTATCTGCATCCATCTTGAAACATGAAAACTGTTTCTTTAGATAGATCATGTTAGCTTTGGTCTTAGTTTGATAATCCCTTTCCAATGCTTTCCATTGACTGTGTGCAGTAGGTTCATTCATGATCTTTCTTAGAACTGAATCTGTGAGACATTGCCCGAGCAGACTCCTTGCTCTTTTGTCTCTCTTAGCCCATGAAGTATCCTTCACTACAGTCTCTGCCTTGACTTCTTTATTACCTTCTGTCGGCTTCTCAACAACAGTTTCTTCATTCTATTCTTCTTCAAGAACATCAAGCAATCCAAGTATTTCAAACTGACCAAGTACACGGTATTTCCACATACCAAAAGCTCCTTTCCCATCGAACTTCTCAACTTCAAATTTCCCCATTGTCGGTTCCATTGCTTGTTATCTTTGATTACTTGATCAATTACCTGCATAATAATAGATCAATTAGGTTGATTACTGTAACTTCTTGTCACTTGGAATATAAGCAATCTGATTTCCTAGAATATTTGAATATTTCTATGAGATAATATTCGATATTTGAATTGAACTTGCAATTAGAATTCAACTCCCTGATGTTAATCCTGAGATGATGTTCTAATCAGTTTCTTTGATTTTGTCTTGTTCTTTCTGTGATTGTGCTTCTTTGATCCTCGGTGTTTCTTCCGCGAGATTTGTTTCAAGGTTGAGACGAGTTCCTTCTCTGCTACAGCCGATGACCTTCAACACACTGCCTTATCGTGTAAGTTTTCTTTCTCGTTTCTTTACCGCCTTTATCTTCTCTGAGTTTTCCTTGCTTATCTTGATTGATGAACTCAGACTGAGCTTTGATACCACTTGTTAATGTCAGATAGCAAGGAGTCTTGCAGAATCAACTCAATGCCGAGAAGAATTTGGACTTATCATCTCTGAATATGTTCGGATTCAAGAGAGAGAAGAGGAAGAAAACAATCCTAAGCTAAGTGTTGACACAATCAATTATAGAATTCCCCAAATTGGGTACATCTCTCTTCAGATTTGAACCTGGAATCCACTAATCACTCTCTCTGTTGTTGTTACAGGTGATACAGTGCTATTGAGCTTCAGCTCAAGGAAGAAGACGAAGAAGAGTGTGTTGGTTCAGAGATGAATCTGGTCTTATATGTGGCCAGATTCATTACAGATTATAAAAGAGACTAATGGGCCAAAAGTGGCCGAAATTAATAATGTGGCCGAACTTACTCGGATCCATCAGAATCAAGTCATGATTCTGGTGGGCTTCAGCTCGGCCCACAGCCCACTCGGATGAAAACCAAACCCTACAATGTGTAGAACTTTCATTGAAGAGTTCCAAGAGAGTAATCGGAAGAGTTCTGAGAGTTTTTTCTCTGTTTCTGCCTTTGTTTCTTTTTATTTTTACTTTTATTTTTGTATAAACGTTTCTTTTATTTTTCAACTGCTTGGTTTTATCGTTTCTTAATATCTCGCAGATCAGTGACTTATAATTTAGAATATTATGTTTCTTTGTTTCTTAATGAGTGTTTTTACACAAATTAAGAAATCAAACTATTAATAATTACAGGTAATAATTGGTTAGATATAATATAAATAGTTTTGAATGGAGGGAAAGAATAATTTTTTGTAAAATGTTACATTAATATTCGAAAATGATATTTTTGTGTAACAACTTTTAAAACGAAAATGACACTATTTGATAAAAGGAAGGAGTATTTCACTAATATTTTGGGACATGAAAATTAGCCGTGTGCTAAGTTAACTAGAATCTGGCTACGTTTGATCAATAAAGCTTTATGATGTTAAAAAAGATACTAGACTTGAGAAGAAAGTTTAAGCCGAGATAATAGTGCAAAATGAGAGAGGGATAATTTACGGCCATTACTAGAGAAAGAAGTAAATGTTTTAGGGTTTATATTTTTCCCATAGAAATATTTTAATTATGTTTATATATTTTTCATAAGCCCTGGGCATATCGGGACTCCCGTCCCGTTCTGTCCCGTAATTTCCATATTTTTCAGGAATAAAAAATTCTAATTTCCTGTTCGGCTCCAAAAATAATATCCAAACGGGTAAGGGAAAGGATCGGGAATGAGTCCAGAAATTCAAGGAATTTCCGTTGGGAATTTGTTTACGTTAACAAAACGTAAAAATATATTGGATTCAAATATTAGATATGTTTCAAATAATTAAGATCAAACTTATAACAATATTTGACTTAAACTTATACAACTTTATAATGAATACAAACTATTAATATGAAAATAATAGTATTTTTGGTAAAAAGTCGTAATGTTACTCATTTAATTACAAACTTTAACATTGTAATTTCGTATTTTTGTGTATTGAATATTGATATATCTTTTATACATTACTATATTGTTAAATTGATTATATAATTTATAATAATATTCTTAATTTTTTGATTACTCGTATTTCTCAAACTATTTCCCGTATGTGTGCCACAATTTGCCGATTTAGTAGAACTTTGAGAATAGTTCGGGAAGTAAATTTTTGGTCTCAAAATTCTCGTACCGTGCAAGTGGCTTTTAGTCTAGTGGCAGATAGTAAGTCCACTAAGACATGCGCACTTGGCATATCAAAAAGTATTAGTTCTAACAAGTGGCTTTTAGTCTTTGTTCTTTCGAGTGTCTTGGGGTATTATGATCTTGGGCTAGTGCTAAGCATTATCAAAGGTTTTTCTTTTTCTTTACATGGTATCAGAGCCATTATATTCTAATCTTGTGTTCATCAAGATCGGGATTATAGAGAACTCGGGTTTACTCTAAGTATGGAATCCATGGGTTGTTTTGTTGGATTAGGAATGGAAGTCTTGAACCAATCTAACTACCGGTTATGGAAGTCATGTATGGAGTCATACTTGGTAAGTGGTGACTTATGGGATGTCCTTGGCGGAAGAAGCACTTCACCACCAACTGAAAATGCTGCAACGGCGGAAGCGACAAAGGAGTGGACATGAAAAAACGCCAAGGCGGAGTTTTCTTTAAAAAGGTCAATTTCCTTTGGGGTTTTTGAGCATGTCTCAAGGTGCACATCTGCTAGTTCTATTTGGCAAGCGTTAGATCAATTGTTCAACAAAAGGAACGAGGCTCGTCTACTGTTGTTAGAAAATGAGTTGGCGAATGCGAGTCTTTAATCTCGGAGTTTTTCATCAAGATCAAGAACCTTCGCTCTGAGATAAATACTATCCGGAAGAGCCAGTTTATGATACTTTATTAAAACGATTTATTATTCGAGGTCTACGACCAGAGTATACACCGTTTGTGACTTCGGTTCAAGGATGGGCTACACAACCTTCCTTGGAAGAGTTTGAAAATTTACTTGCTTCGCAAGAATCATTAGCCATACAGGTGGCAGGAGTCAAAATTCATGATGACTCCGGGAGCGCTTTGGTAGCTCGAAGACAACAAAACTTTAAAGCCAAGTCCAATGACGGTGGTCCAAGAAAAAATAACGGACGTGAAGGATCTTCTATGGGAGATAAGAAAAAATTTAGGTGCTATCGGTGTGGAAAGCTTGGGCATTTTACAAGAGGAAATGTCGATAAGGCTTGAGATGAAAAAGTTGGGAGAGCTGAATAACTTTCTTGGCCTAGAGGTTGAAAGAGTAAATGATGGAATATTTGTTGCTTAACAAGGTTATGCAAGAAGGATTGTTGAAAGGTTTGGAGTAAACGAAGGGAAGACACATACAACTCCATTGGATATGAACATCAAGCTCAAACGTGATGAAGGGTCATTGCTACCAGATCCTCGACCTTATCGTGCTCTTGTGGGGAGTCTTCTATACTTAACCATTACAAAACCTGATATTGCCTTTGCAGTAGGTCTTGTAAGTTGGTTTATGCAAGCACCAAGGAAGCCACATCTAGAAGCGGCAAAGAAGATCTTGAAGTATGTTAAAACAACTCTTGGCATGAGCTTGGTGTAGAAGAAAAATGCAAAAATTTCTTTTAATGGTTTTACATATGCTGACTTTGGTGGAGATCCAAATGACCGAAAATCAACTTCGGGTTATGTGTTTTTATTTGGAGACACAAGCATTTCATGGTGCAGCAAGAAGCAAGCAACAATGTCATTGTCTACCACTGAAGTGGAATATTAAGCTTCGACACTCGCAGCTCAAGAGTGTATATGGCTTCGAAGACTTATTGAAGATTTGTTCGAGCCTAAAAATAAACTGATGGCTGTCTATGGAGATAATCAAAGTGCTATTAAGTTGGCTAACAATCCGGTGTGTCACGCAAGGACAAAGCATATTGAGTTAGAACATCACTTCATAAGGGAGAAGGTTATTGATGGAACAATTAAAGCCTTGGAAGTTCGTAGTGGTGACAACGTTGCTGATATCTTCACCAAATCACTAACGAGAGGCCAATTCGAGTTACTTCGCTCGAAGCTCGGGATGGTTGACAAAATCAAGTTTAAGGGGGAGTATTGAAGTTAAACTTGATTTTGGGCTAAACATAATTATGAGTTTATAATCCAATATCTCATATTGGATTAAACCCAAAGTTAAGCCTAATATCTAGATTTTTCTAGAAGCATGATGAACATCATCACCTCCTCAAAGAGGCTAGAGAATTCTATTAGATAGATATTTAGATAATTATGTAGATTAATCTAGAAGTTTGTAAGATAGATACTTTAGAGATAATAGTAGAATAATTTAGAAACTTTTGTAAGCTAATCTTGGGGCCTATAAATACCCCATCACCATATCATTTGTAATCAAGTTAAAAAAGTGAAACAAAAGGAAGTTCAAAGAAAGAGTGTTCTTTATAAGTCCTCAAAATCTCTTTAAAAGTCTTTCAAGTATTCTCTAATTGTTCTTCCAATTTTTTTTATTATACTTAGAGGATTTCTCTTCTTAGTTCTTTCGAGTATCTAGAGGTATTATGGTCTTGGGCTAGTGCCAAAGTTTTTTCTTTTTCTTTACAGTTCCCACTTAAGTTTCTGCTAAAGATGATGAAAATTGAGTTGGAGTTGAAAAGCATTATAATATATGTTGAGAGAAACTTACATGACCGACAACGATATATATAATGTTGCCTAGAAAATCCGGGATCCCTGCAGTCAAGTTATTATTTGACAAGTCCCTAAATATTATCAAGAGAGAATATGACAGAAAAGTTTATGAAATTAATTCCAATCCACATAATACCAAGTCCTTGCGTTCAATTAACAACTGTAACACTTACAATTTTTCTAGTTGTGTAAGACTTTGAATGGAGGCTGCAATGGTTCCAGTTAAACCACTTGAAGACAAGTTTCTTATGAAATTTCCGAAACGAGATTTAAAATATTAATGATCATGACTACGTAATGATCTTGAAGAGTTAAAGTGCCGTGTATGTGTCATAGTGAAATTTTAACTTACAAAGAAGTGATCTTGGTGGTATGGAGGTATCTCTGTTGCTGCAGTTCAAACCATCCCACCTAAGTTGTAGAGGGAAGCATGGATCATCTTGCCAGTTGATTCTACTCAATTCATAGGTGGTTGCTATTTTTTTATAGCTTCCACTGACATAAAAAAATGTTTTGATGTATTGAGTAATCTATTGTGTTCATGAATTATTTTAGTTACTAACACAAAAAAGCATAAACCTTAGATGCATATCCTGGAAAAGAAATTCAGATACCATCGCGTTCATCTGTTTCAGACTGCGGTAACTGAATTACTGTGTAGACTTCAAAAGCATTGAGTCGAGGTGGAAGAGTTGATACATTGTTTGTTATCATCTGAAACCTACATGTACTACCTTGAGTGATCGGTTTCAAGCTTTCGAGCATTCTGGGAGTTGGACCGGTCTTATACAATTCTTTTTCATTCAATAGGATTTTGAATTCTCTCGTATCATTTTTCTGTATCTTACCAAAGCATTCATAAAAGTAAAGGTGGTTATTTGGGTTTCTTAGAGTCCATTCAATTATCAATGGCTCACTGGCATTAAAAGGAATGGCAGCAGTTGCAAATGTCTTTTCTGGTGGCCTATAGTTGGAATCAAGCACATTGTTAGGGGTGGATATCTGGTCCACTCCTTCAGAAAGTACGGAGTCCATTGGCGATCATAGACATGATCCGGGTACCTGAGGTTGGAACATCATTGTTTTACCAGTGGAATAAGAAAAAGAAAAATAAGATGGTTGGAAACAGTAATGTTATGAGACTTTTCTTTTGTGTCATAATTTTTATTAGTCTAAAATTATTTTTTTTCATTGAAAAAAATCACTGGTGTTGGAAACAGAGTACACACCCACATAAAGGAAGAGGAGAACAGAGTATAAGCAAGAGACATCATTAGGTTGAAGTTGAATTACCTTAAGATACTCTTTGATTGGCTAAGATATTTCCGGAAGTATAAACTCAGAGAATCAGATTGAGTTTTATAAGTACCATTTCCCAGGGGCCGTATTTCCAAGGCTGAGATCATAGGTGTAGTTATCCCAGTCTTAACTAGACAAATCTGCAACGAGTTTGATATTGGGATGTGAATGATTTATTCCAGTGTACTATTCTTCTTTATAAACAAATCAATTGTGGCCCATGGATTAGGTCCAAGATACAGATCAAACTTGGGGCTGTTGTCAAGACCATCATAGTTTCCATATACAAACCTAGCCCTGATCAGATTATTTCTTCCCTTAGTAACCATCAGATTGTAGCAATTTCGTATTCCATCAGGTATGGCTTCAGCATATAATTCAATGGTCAATGGTGAAACTATTAAAACTTTAAAAGAAAGACAACCAGCAAATAATAATTCACTGAAAGAAAGACTTTGACAAGTCAATGGTGAATACTGAATAGGGTCGTGTATGAATTTTCTAGAACTTCACCGAGTGGGAAGAGATGAGGATTAAGGGGACAACAATACCTCATGAAGTTTTTCATGGGAAACTAAGGAACGAACCAAGAAGCACGTTAAGGAATATCGAAGGACCAGCAATTATATAAGACTAAGTCTAAGAAATCTTTTTTGGTTTTTTCTGTTGTTTGTCTACGCTCGCTAATTTGTGAGTCTCTTATGTTTAGCTTAAGGTTATAGTTCTTAGGCTAAGAATTTTGTTTAAGAAATCACAACAAAATTCGTTATTTTTTCATGTTGATTTTTATAGAGAAGTGTCACATGTATAGGCCCAATTAGGCCAGGCCCAATTGCTTGGCCCAAATCTGGCCAAGTCTACGAATGAAGCCCAATAAAGAGAAGGACTCTTAGACGCCACCTATACGTGATGACGAGCAGGTGCGTGTAACAGAGCCAACACGTGGCTCTTAGACGCACGCATGCAGGCTGACATCTGTCAATGGAGATCACCTGCTCATCATCCTCAACCACTATAAAAAGAGGACTTGGGCATTAGTAGAAGAGGATTCAAAAAAAAAAAAAAAATCTGGACTCTTGGAAGAACCTACTGGACGAACATAAGTCTCCAACCTACTCGACGAGCATAAGTCTCACACCATCAATTAACAAACACAAAATTATTCAGCAACCAATTGACGATGATCACAATTCAAATTATTGATCGACGAGCACGAATATATAGAAACTCATCGACGAGCGCAACTGACACTAACACCTTAGTGGTGACGTGTAGTGACGAGCGTATCCCATCGACGAGCACAAATCTTTATCTCAGAAACAGCATCGACGAACAGAGACAGAATCACTCAAGCTCGAGTGATCGACGAGCGTCTCGATCGACGAACACAGCAAATTTGTTGACAATCATCAAAGACTCAATACACGAAGGACTCGACCCACGTAGTATTTTAATCGACACATGATCAACAAATAATAAGAACTACGAATTGGCTTTGGGTTTCCTTCAACACTACAATAAGACAAAGGTTCTTTAGGATATTACATGCAAAAAAGTGTTGTTGATAATAACTGAGAAAAGTTTCTTACAGTAGTTGTAGTCCTTTATTTTGAAGAGCTTGAGGTACTGAGCCACTAAGATTGTTCCCACTTAAGTTTCTGTTGAAAACGACAAGAGATTGAGTTGAAGTTTGAAAAGCATTACAATATATGTTCAGAGAAACTTACATGACGGACAATGATTTCATGCTTCCTAGAAATGCTGGGATCTCTCCAGTCAAGTTATTATTCGACAAGTCCCTAATATTAGCAAGATAGAATAGAGATACGAAGGTTTATCAAATTAATTCCAATCCACTAATATCAAGATCTTGAATTGGTAAAAATGTCAATCAAACACCAAACTTACCAAAACTCTCAAATCAAACACTCAATTATCATAACTTCATAATAAACAATGTATTATTAGTTGACTTCTATTAAAACCCTGAATTTTGCGTTGACCAAGCCGATTTACCCCCACCTCAAATCGTTTAACGAAAATAATAAACCCTAAAATCCAAAGCTTTATTCAGGGATCTAACAAGATTAAAAGAGGATTAAAGCAAGGTTAATTATTTCCGTTAAACGATTTAAGGTAGGGGTAAATCGGCTTGGTCAACACAAAATTCAGGGTTTTAATAGAAATCAACTGAAAATACAAAGTTTAATATGAATTTATGATAGTTGGGTGTTTGATTTGAGATTTTTGGTAAGTCCGAGGTTTGATTGACATTTTTCCCATCTTGAATTTAATTAACAACGTAACCGTAACACTTACAATTTTTTCAGAAAGGTGAAGTTTTGAATGGCAGCTGCAATGTTTCCAGTTAAACCACTTGAAGACAAGTTTCTGATGAAATTTCCAAAATTAGACTCCAAATTAGACCTTGAAGAGTTAGCGTGTATTTCATATATCCTAGTGAACTTATGACTCACAAAGAAGTGATTCTTGGTGGTGTGGAGATATCCTCGTTGCTGCAGTTTAACGCGTCCCACCTAAGCAGTAGGGGGACACATGGATCACCTTGCCACTCGACTTTACTCAATCCATAGGTACTTTTGATGCTTCGTAGAGCATTCACTGACAGAAAAAAAGGTTTTGATGCCTTGAGTACTATATTCTGTGTGTATTTTATTAGTTTACTAACATAAGAGAGCATAGACCTTAGATGCATGTCAGAGTTACATACCGTCGCTTTCATTTGTTTCAGACTGCGGAAACTGAATAACTGTGTAGACTTCAAAAGCATTAAGTAGAGGCGGAAGAGTTGATCTATTGGTTCTTATCAGCTGAAAACTACATTTCCATCCTTGGCAAGTTACTGGTGACTTGCTAAAGATAGTATTTACAGTACGCTTTACAGGACTTTCACCGCTATACAGACTGTCTCCATTGAATAGGATATCGAATTCTCTGGTGCCATTAGCACGTAACTCTTAAATCTCAGCAAAGTGTCTATACAAGTAATATTGGGCAGTAGGACTATTTGAATTAGTCCACTGAATCGTCAGTGGCTCACTGGCATTAGTAGGAATGGCAGCAGTTGTGAGTGCTTTTTTTGGTGGGTCATAATCGTTGGAATTGTCCACATCGCTTGTGGTGGATATCTGGGTCCACTCCGGCTGAAAGTATGATTGCCATATGCGATCATAACCATCGTCCGGGTACCTGAGGCTGGGAACATCATCGTTTCACCAGTGAAATAAGAAAAATAAGATGGATAAAACCAATATTCATCCAGTAGAACCAATGAGTTCTTCTGATATTGCTCTTTTACATTGTTTATGTTAACTTAGACTTTTGATTTAGTGTCTAGAAACAGTGCTTTCATTGAAGAAAAATCACGTTGGAAACAGAGTACACACCCGCAATGTACAGAGGAAGACATACCCAAAATAAACAAGAAACATAAATAGATCAAAACAGAGCAGAAAGGATGAAATAACGGTCAGTTAAAGTTAGTACCTTAGTATAGAGGTTGAATTGTTAAGATATATCCGAAAAAGGAGCTTTAGGGAACCAGACTCAGTGATATAAATTCCTTTCTTCATTGGCCGTATTTCAATTGCTGATATTAGCGGAATAGTCGTTCCGCTCTTAACAAGACAAATCTGCAACGAGTTTGATGTTGCGATGTGTAAGATCTCCCTCCTTGTATTGTTGACGTCTGTTTCTAAATCTATTGTATCCCATGTATTAGGTCCGATATAAAGATCAAACACCGGTGCAATGTTCAGACCATCGTAATTTCCATATACAAAGTAAGTCACGATCAAATATGTTTGTCCTTTCTTCACATTCAGATTGTAGCAGTTCCGTAATCCCTCCGGAAAGTATCTCAGCGTTTTGTATGGCTTCAGGTATGTACGCTTCAGATTTGCTTGGACTCTACCAGTTTTTCCACTCTGGATGAATGTTGCGTCCGAAGAGAACTGTAATCCAGTTTGCACGTCTTCATAAAGAGACAGCTCATTTGAGGGCAGCCCACAATCCAAACTGATGAACCCTGTTAATATACACAGTGCATTTTTGAGAACCACAATGTTTGTAAAAGAGTTTTTCCATTTGTAGTAGAAAGGAGGACGGATGTATGTAGAACAAATCTGAAATCTGGTACCTTGGTTGTCTTGAGCTAGAACAATATGAATGATAGCCAAAGTTATCAGTACCAAGAAAAGCCCAAGAGAACTCTCCATATTCTTCTATCTTCCAAGGATAAGTTGAGAAAACCGTTGGCTATGCTGTTGAAGATAAATAAGCAAAAGCAAGTCATTCACTAAAAGAAGAATATGACAAGTCAATAGTGAAAAGGAGAGTATACGAATTTTCTAATGCAATTTCACGGAGGGAAGAGGTGAGGGTTAAGAGGCTAACAATTTCCCAACATCACCGTCATGAAGTCTTTCATGGAAACTAATTAAGGAGCGGACCAAGAAACACGTTAAGCAATAAAATGTACATCCAAAGAAGAATCAATTATACAAGGCAGTCGTTTTTGGTTTTGCTGTTTGTCCACACTCGTTCATTTTTGAGTCTCATAAATTTAGCTTAACGTTATTAGCCTATTTATTTTGTTTAAGAAATCACAAGAATGTTTTTCTTTAAATTTTAACTTTTCATAGAGAAGTACTGGATCACATTTGATGCAATATTAGTTTAATGGTCAGTATGAATATTCATCTTATCTCAGCCGGTTTTGGCTAGTCCGCGAATGAGAATGATAATCTCCGTTGAGAATCACCATTTCCCCTTGCTTCTTGATTTAACGTCATTTTAGACCCATTTTTTCCCATTTTATTAAACGCATAAATGAATATGACAAGTCAATAGTGAAAAGGAGAGTATACGAAATTTTCTAATGCAATTTCACCGAGGGAAGAGATGAGGGTTAAGAGGACAACAATTCCCCAACATCATCGCCATGAAGTCTTTCATGGAAACCAAGAAGCGGACCAAGAAATACGTTAAGCAATAAACACGTTAAGGAGCGGACCTAATTGTATCAAAGGACAATCAATTATGCAAGACTAAGTCTAACAAGGCTTTGTTTTTTTGTTGTTGTTTGTCTACGCACGCTAATTTGTTAGTCTCCTAAGTTAGTTAAGGTATTAGCCTAATTAAGTTGTTTAAGAATTCTCAACAATATTCTGTTTCTTTAGTTTTCATAGAGAATTGTCGCAATCAGTGCAATAGCAGTTTATGGTCAACGATAAGCATGAATCTTACTTTACTGACAAAGAAACTATCATCGTCCCAAAAGATATCAAACCACCATGAATTCATGATGTACGAATAGAATTTAGTGAAAAGGCAAAGCAAAAACCTGTTCGGATAACAGACGGAGGTGTTTCATCTTATCTCAGCCAGCCATGGAGAGACGGGGAATTAGACTGAAAATTTATGATCAAAACGAAATGAACAGTGTCATCCAACGGATCTTCTCGGCGTGGCACTCAGGAATCAAACACATTACAAAGAAACATCACCAAATAGACACAGAATATGATTGTAATAAGTCGATAGTCAAAGCAAGAGGGTCGTGTTACATATATTTACACGGCCAAGTCGAGTAATTGGCATGGTCGTGTTAATTGGCACAAACTATCGTGCACTGGGATACATCCCCGTGTCAAAGTTCATGTTCAATTCCAGGGAGCTCTGAGACTCCATATTTATATATCCCCTCGAGTTTTCAGACACAAGACACTCTTTCAGTTCAATAGCAACTTGGGACATGTTTGGTCGGTTCACTGAAGAAGGATTCGCACATGCCATTGCAAGTTCAAGAGCTTTCCATACAGAACGAGAATCATAATCCCCGTGCAGGTTTGGATCCATGATCTTGGTAAGATCTCCTCAGTTAAGCCCAAACCCAACCCATTGTGTTATGTGAGACTTGTCACGGGATTGGTCTATCACGGGTAGGTTTGTGATCATCTCCAGTAACACAATTCCAAAGATATAGACATCGCTCTTCTCACTCAGCGTACTGGTACGGTAATATCTGCAAGGCAAGAATATGATTATACTCTTCAAACAATCACGAGTGATGTGACAGACAACTCATTTGCTGCATATAGTAATGGTAACTACTTATACTTACTCAGGATCAAGGTATCCGGGAGTACCAGCAACCACAGTTGAAACATGGGTTTCATTTCCAACAGGAAAAGATCTCGAAAGCCCAAAATCGGCAAGCTTGGCCTGTAACTGTTCGTCCAACAGTATGTTTGTAGTTTTTATATCTCTATGTACAATTGGTGGTATACACCCAGAATGTAAATATTCCAATCCTATTTCAAGAAGCGATTATTTGTTAATCTACCAGACGTAAAATCATTCTAAGCTAATTCTGTTGTCTAAGCTTAGTACGAACCTAGTGCAGCCTCCAAAGCTATTCGTAGCCGACTGCCCCAGTTGATAAACGACCCACTGCATTTTCCTGAAATATGATCTTTTAAATCCTTCTGAAACTTATAAACATGGTCTAGCATCGAATCATGATGAAACTCAAGTTTACCAGGCAGAAGTTGTTTTAAGTCTCCATTGGGCAGAAACTCGTAGATAAGGGCGAAGTGATCTCCTTCATAGCAAAATCCAACAAGGCTCACCAAATTTGTATGGTGAACTCTTAGAAGAAGATCGACCTAATCATCCATGGAAAAGAAAAACAAGAACTAAGATAAGGTTGTGACACAAAAAAATTTCATAATAATTATAAAAGATTATGCTATACCTCCGCCTTGAAATGTTTATAGCCTTGACTTGATGATTGAGAGAGTACTTTAACAGCTACCTATTCGGAACCATTTAAAGTACCATAACACACAACACAGAATCCTCCTTCTCCTAGAACTCTTTGGAAATTATTTGTCATTTCCATAACCTCTGAATAAGTAAACCTTCTTTTTTTGTCTTGATTGATGGTTCATATGAATTAACATATGTATGATCCACCGTTGGCTTACTCAGTGGAGGTCCTAGAGCAATAGAGAATAAAAAAAAAGGTAGGATATAAGCAATATATTCATTCAATTTATCAAGTTACTTAGTTTAATAAGAGGTTCTCCTGCAAATTACCCTCCACAGTGGACCGCTTTTTCTTTTTTAAAACAAAGAAAAGAACTAACACAGCAACAACTATGGCTACAGAAGCAACTGATGCAACAATTACAACTGGAAATTTCTTCTTTTTTGACTCTTCTGTGCACGAAACAGAGAAACAAAGCCTTAATTTTCCATGAATTCTGCAAGAAGAAGAGTGTTGTTCACAACATCAAATCATAAGGGCTGTGGATAATCACTGAGAGGAAGCGAACCATAAAAAAAGTATGTGGGAAGTTTCTTACAGTAACTCTAGTCCCTTTCTTTGAAGAAGAGCTTGAGGAAGAGAACCATTAAGATCATTCCCACTTAAGTTTCTATTAAAGAAGAGAAATCATCATGTATAAAGGCACATGACGCAAAAGGGAAGTGAAAGAAGTTACAAATAATATGCTGAGAAACTTACATGATGAACAACGATTTCATCTTGGCTAGGAATTCGGGCACCATTCCAGTCAATTTGTTATTTGACAAGTCCCTAAGATTATTGGCAATATAAAGGTCATTCATTTTACTTTCATCGATAAAACACTAATTTGTAATGGAAATACTTACAGTTTTTCTAGCTCTGTAAGATTTTGAATAGCAGCTGCTATGGTTCCAGTTAATCCACTTGAAGACAAGTTTCTGGTGATTCAAAGCATAATAAGTAACATATTTTAGAAATAACTGTGTGATGCATGTGTATATCATCTTGTGACTTACAAAAATGTTATTCTTGGAGGTGTGGAAATATCTGTGTTGCTACAGTTCAAACCATCCCACGCATATTGATGAGGGACACAAGGATCTCCTTGCCAACTGATTCTACTCAACTCATAGGCGGCTCCAATATTTTTTACAGCAACCACTGATGTAAAGTTCAATGATGTGAGGATTAACAGATTTTATATAGTATTACAAAGACAGACCTTATCAGCATATCAGAGAAGATAAGTAGCATACCATCACTTTCATATGTTTCTGATTGTGGAAATTCGATAACTCTGTAGATTTCAAGAGCATTAAGTAAAGGAGGAAGAGTTGATCTTGAGGTTTTTCTTAGTTTGTACGTACATAGCCCTCCATCACAAGTCCTTGGAGAAATATCTGGGATGGTATCAACCACTAACTTTGATGGAATGAAAGCTTTGGTAGTAACATCACCATTCCATAACAAATCAAATTCCCTGGTATCATTGGTCTCTAAATCTTGTATCTCAGCGAAGTGACTGTACAAGTAATATTGGTCACCAGGATTGATCCGTGGCCAACTAATCTCCAACGGCGTGCTGGCATTGGGGGGCGTAGCAGCCGTTACAAACGCTTTTTTTGGTGGATCATATTGGTTATCATTATTCACTTCCAAGGTGGTGGAAATCAGGGTCCAACTCGGCAAAAACAAATTTAACCATCTGCGATCATAAACATCATCCGGGTACCTATGACATAAGAATATTTTGTATTAGAGTTGAACAAAGAAATGCATGTGGATTCCACCAAAGAAAAAGAAAAAACAAAAGCAATTTGCATTGACTTACAGTAGAAATTCATCTGTTTTGCTGCCATACAGCCGAACAAAAAGATTCAGGGAATCTGACTTTGTAGGATAAGAATTATTTCCCAACGGCCGCAATTCCAAGGCTGAGATCATTGGTGTAGTTTTCACTGTCTTAACAAGACAAATCTGCAATGAGTTTGATGTTGGGGTGTGAATGAACTCCTGCACTGTACCATTCATAAACTCTTGCAAATCTATTGTTACCCACGGATTAGGGCCTAGATGCACATCAAACTTCGGGTAAGAGTTAAGACCATCATAATTTCCATAAATGAACCTGCCTCTGATCAAATAGCTCTTAGCCTTGTCAACACTCAGACTGTAGCAGTTCCGTATCCCATCCCGAAAATATCTCAGCCTTGTGTACAGCTTCAGGTATTTACTCTCCAAAGACGCCTGGATTTTACCAGTTTTACCAGTCTGAATGAAATTTGCATCAGATGTGAAGCGTAGTCCCGTTGATGGCTCGATATAAGGGGACAGTTCATTCACTGGTAACCCACAATCCAAACTGATGAACCCTGGAGTAAGAGAAAATGAAAATTTCTATATCTCTTAAATGACTGAGAATCAAAAAGCATCTCAGCTACAAACATGATTAAGACTTCTAAGCATCAAAACGAAGTAAATATGTATATATACATATAAAACCATTTGGATGTGGATACCTTGTTGATCCTGAGCTTGGACAAAATGGATAATAGCAAAAGCTCCTAGTAGCAGTAGCAAATTCCAACGAAGACTATCCAGAATCGCCTAGATATCAACACATTACCATACCTAAGTATCAAAAGACAGCGTGCCAAATATACGGCCAAGTTTATAAGGAAGTCAAGCCAAGCCTCTAGCAACATGGCATGATGTATTGAGCCTGGAAATTTTTTGTTCTTTTTTAAACAAGGAAATCAATGAAAGGAATAAGTAAAAGTATTTTCTATTGAAACATATGTTGTAGTGTCTCGATCAGAATATAGGCAACTTGTGTTTTCAAGAGAATCTGTCAATCAACCACCACTCTTTAACACATTAAAAATGTTCAGATAGAGAGAGATAGTAATGGAGCAAGAGAGTTGACTCTGTCCGGTCATTGACTTGGATTGAAGCAATTTCTTTAATACATTATGACGTCTTCATAAACATGAAAAGCTTCGACTTCACAAAGGAAGACTTGGAATTTTCAACGCTGAATATATCGGAAAAAAAAAGGTGGGTCAACATGAAGTTCGAGTTTTTCGTGACCACATTACCCTTCCGGCCATAAATCTGAGAGAATCATGTGTGCCATCTCTTTCAGCCGACCCAATAGCTGTTGTGGAGACTGAGGAAGACGAAGATAAAGAATCATCGGCGATAAATTAGCCATACACGGCAGCGAAATCTCCTCCCGTGAGAATAATGGTCAAACGCCGGCGATGAGACCTAGTCGGTAACGAAATCGACGATTGGAGTGCTAAAAGCACTATCACGAGACTACCGCCGTTATAAAACAACGGTCATAGTGGGCCTCCACAATATAACTGGTAGACTTATTTTGGGCCTAAATTGGGTTTTGAACAGCCCAGTATTACAATATTACCTATTAGTCATCTGTTGTCATTTTCATCTGTCTACGCGAAACAGTTCCCGACTCACCAGGAGGAAGAGATATAGAGAAGAGATATAGAGAAGGAGGAATCTTCCGGGAAGAACCCAAGAGAATAAGAGAAAATGAGGTTGTTCGATCCATGGCCAGTTTTCTTCAAGAGGGAATGGAAACGTTGTTGGCCGTTTCTCACCGGATTCGCCGTAACCGGCGTGCTCATCACCAAGCTCACAGCTGGACTCACTGGTAAGTCTTCAGATCTGACTGGTATTCTTCGAATAATGAAAAAAAGATATTTCTCAATTGATCCGTATTCTGTGGAATCAGATCGGATAATATTATGCGAGGTTTTTCTTATGTATTCTGTCTCATGGTTAATTGTTATGGAAACCCTAATTTATGAAAATGTGTTGATTGGTTTTGCAGAGGAAGACGCCAAGAACTCGAAATTCGTTCAAAATCACAGGCGGTAACGTCTTTTTCTATTTCGATCAATTCATTTGTATCCATTTTCAGATTTTTCAATGTTTCAATGCTAATTTACAATTGGAAAGAATTCAATCATAAACTATTTGTGATTCATCGGCATCTATTGATTGAATCTTTTCTAGTTACTCACTTCATTCAGATGGCTTAGAATTGCTTTGATATTGTACTTCTCATCTATCGTTATTTATGATTTGGTAGCTGATTATCTTCTATAGCCTAATGGAAATTATGTTGTCAAAAGTGAATTTTAAGTTAATTTATTGACTTTAGTTTATTCAATATCAGCATCCTTTGATCTCTCTTGTATCTGTTTCTTCTTGAGCCATTTTGGTTCTGTAGATTAACTAAAAGTGTATGAAGGATCCATAACACTAACCTATTCTCTACATTTGTTCCTATGATTGTTTTGAAATTTCAGGTGATCTACAGACGTGAATTGTAGAAGCTGAGAAGGCTAAAGCGTTCTTATGGAAACTACTGTAAGTGCTTAGGATTTCAAACTTTGTGCTAATAACATAAAAGAGAGAATTCTAGATACTGTAAATCTCTCTTTTCCTTTTCTGTGTGTTTCACAACCCTTGAACAGTGCAAATTCTATTTTGTTGATTCAATATTTTCCCGATATGTTTGAAATGGATTTCTTCTCTTTTCCTTCCATTAGATAAGAGTAAATGTTTAACAGTTTAAGTAAACTTTCAATTGAATAGTCGAATTCACCAACAAGCTTTTGATTCCAGCTAGCTATGAGAGTCCATTGTGGCAATGATGTGTTGACTTATTTGAATCGAATTGGCATCATTAATGACAAATCTCAATATAATGTTTGAGTAAGCAACCGTAAAATCAAAAACTTTTAGCACATAAGCAACCGTATAACAGCATTCACTAATTTCAATTAAGCTAACATGAAGTCTAAGTTCATTACATAATGTGGAGGTAGAAGAGCATTGACTAGTTCCTAGACATGCTATGAAAGGATTCCAACATGACTGCAATGTTGCTTCCAGGAGATCTATGCAAGAGATGGCGAAAAGGCATAAGCTTATTGACCAAACCACAAAACACATAAGGCATCGAAATCTCACGAGTGAGTTTAATTGCGTTAAACACCACGAAATTCCCATATTCACTCCTCGCCAACCTCAACAACCTCTCTCCCTTGCACTCCAAAAGCTCCGGAACCACCGCTTCCATTACAGACTCCTCCGACCTCAAAAGTGACTCCACGATGTAACTTCCATACTTCTTAAACGAGAGTTCTACGAATTGGCCACGTAGGTTAAGGGCAATGTTACGCGTGGTACGCAAGTCATGTAGTTTAAGCACGTGTTGGACAACGAAGTTTCCATAAGCATCATTGCTTAGCCAAAAAGCATTGTTTGCAACCATGTCGAGAAGCTGGTTTCTGTAGTAAGGATCATCCACATCGGTTATAATTTCGTTAAGCGCGATGCAACCGTACTGATCACGGGCCAAGTGAAGTGCGTACTGGAGAACTTGCTCGTACATCGACTCTTTCTTGTCCCGGTTAAAAACTCGCATCCCACTTATCGCCACGAAGGATGCGTACTTATCGGTCATGATCTGGAGGAAGAGACGCAAGATAACTGCAGAGAACAAGTTGTCGACTTCATCAGATTTCCCAAGGAACTTTTGTAGACGTTTGGAGCCATTCTTGTTTCTTGCGATGCTTAAGAAGTAAAGAGAGTCTGAAGTCACAAGACAGGCCATGTTCAAAAGCTCTCTTGAGATCATCGTGTTTAAAAAGTGAGCCACATCTTCGTTTCTAGTCATTAAGTTAAAAACCCATTGCAAACGTATCTCCTGGTCTTTAGGACTTAAACCCTCGTAGATCCCGCAACGGCATAAAGAAACGCCGCGATGTGGAGGAGGAGGAGGAGGATTCGCTGGAGGCTCGCCGTTAATGGTGTCAAAACGGAGCTGTTGAAAAGCATTATAGATTGAAACGAGATCAGGATTTGCCATTGCATTACGCTCTGATGATCAATTCGATAATTGTATTTGTTGTATGAGTTTGGCGAATCTAGAGAATTGGGAATTTATAGAGTTAAAATCCCTTTTCCCTGAGGGAATGGAAATCAGATTACAACAGAATTTTTGATATATTGGTTTTTAATTATTTTGCAAAGATATTTCCTTTTTCTTTTAAACTTTAAAATTTAATTGTTTTTTTTGTGTGTGGCACATGATGATTTCTGTATTCCGCCTTTGTTTCTTTATATTTTTATTTTTGTATAAACGTTTCTTTTACTTTTCAACTGCTTGGTTTTATCGTTTCTTAGATCAGTGACTTATAATTTAGAATATTATGTTTCCTTGTTTCTTAATGAATGTTTTTCTAGTTTTTACAAAAATTAAGAAATCAAACTATTATCTAGCAAGTATCGGATAAAATAAATTTCATACGCACTTTAACAAATATTCTTTTAACCAGTTTACAAATTTTAGCAAGTAATTATTGTTTCCATTATTAAAATCACATGTAGAATCTACATAGTGGTCTTTATTTTAGTGGCAAGCATGACAAGCAGTAAGTCCACATAAGACATACACACTTGTACAACCAGAGATCGAGTTCCACCACCTACATTATGTAAAACTTGGCTAATAGGGCGGCCTGTTGTGGCATAATGTTAACAAAAAAATAATCACAATATAGAGAACACACTCTGAAGTCTGAATTATCTAGCTATGGGAACCAACGAAGTGTCAAAGTTAACGTTCATTTCTTCCAGCTGCAAGCCTTGATTCTTACTTATCCCTGAGTATTCACATACAATACACTCTTTAAGCTCGTTAATAACCTTAGACATGGATGGTCGTTTCGAAGAAGAAGGATTTGCGCATGACAGTGCCAGTTCAAGAGCTCTCCAAGCAGAATTAGTGTCGTAATCCTTGTGAAGGTTTGGATCCATAATCTCAATAATATCACCTCCGTTAAGCTTAAAGGCAACCCATTGTGTTATGTGAGAATATTCAGAGGTTTGTCTAATCACAGGTTGGTTTGTGATCATCTCTTGCAATTACCTTCCAGAATTGTTGACTTTTTCATTCTGAGTACAAAAACCAATACAGCGATGACAATGGCTGCAGAAGCAACTGATGCAACAATTGGCAAAAGAAATTTCTTCTTAGGTTGTTATCTACATGAATTAGAGAGACAACGCTTTGGGTTTCCTTCAACACTACAATAAAGAAAATGATACTTTAGGATACTGAATGCACCAAACGGTTGTTCATTATAATAGCTAAGAACAGTTTCTTACATTAGTTTTAATCCTTTCTTTTGGAGAGTTTGAGGTATTGAGCCATTAAGATTGTTTTCACTTAAGTTTCTGTTACAAAAAATAATATATATTGAGTTGAAGTTTGCAAAGCATTACAATCTACGTTGATAGAAATTAACTTACATGACTGACAACGATTTCGTGTATCCTAGAAATTCCGGGATCCCTCCAGTCAAGTTATTATTCCACAAGTCCCTAATATTAGCAACACTATAAGAAAACATGTCATTTGAGACTACACAATCAGTCTCAAATACACAAACTGAGAGTAAAGTGAGACTGATACAATCAGTTGCAAAGCTTTAGTCGCTGTTACAATCAGTTGTAGTTTAGTCACATAATTTGCGACTGATTAGAGACTAAAAATATCAGTCACAAATCAGTCATAGAAATCAGTCGCAGATCAGTCTCAAATATCAGTCGCAGATCAGTCTCTAAAATCAGTCAGAGATCAGTCTGTAAATTCAGTCACAAATCAGTCTCTAAATTCAGTCACAAATCAGTCTCTAAAATCAGTCACAGATCAATTTCTAAAATCAGTAGCAGATCAGTCTCTAAAATCAGTCTCTAAAATCAGTCACATATCAGTCTCTAATATCAGTCGCAAATCAGTCTCTAAAATTAATCTCTAAATTCAGTCACTGATCAGTCTCTAAAATCAGTCACTGATCAGTCTCTCAATTCAGTCGCAGATTAGTAACAAATATTCAGTCACAGATCAGTCACACATTTTTATTTTTTATTTTTAAAAATATTTGTTTGATTAATGATTTTTTCTAAAATATAAATATTATTTTAAATTTTTTTAAAAAAAATTTAAATAAAATATATATTACCAAAACCGAATTGTTTTGAATCCAAAATCTGAAAACATAAAATATTTAAACTAAAATACAAGTTAAAGATAATCAAAGTTGGTCGTGAAATTCGTCAGTAGGTCAGGTTGCAGAAGAAGATCCCGAACCATCATGCCGTGAAGGAGGAGGAGGAGAAGGCATCGAAGTCAAGTGAGTAGGGAAAGACGGGAGTGTCGCCTGAAGGTACTAAAGCAACTCACGATTCTGCTGCGTCAGATAAGCGGTGTTATCCTTGTAACTCGCCATCTCTTGCTGCACATCTTGCTTGTAAGAAGCAAGCTCTTGCTGCAGGTGAGAAATTGTGTTCGTGACAATAGACCCGGCGAGCCCTTTGTTCTTACTAGGACGAAACTTCTTGCTGAGATTTCCTAGTCCATACACGTTCCATTATTTTAGGTGCCATTATTCCTACTTCTGCAGCTATTGGTTTGCACTTTTACCCGATCTGGGAAGCTGCATCCGTTGATGAATGGCTTTACAACGGTGGTCCTTATGAACTAATTGTTCTACACTTTTTACTTGGCGTAGCTTGTTATATGGGTCGTGAGTGGGAACTTAGTTTCCGTCTGGGTATGCGTCCTTGGATTGCTGTTGCATATTCAGCTCCTGTTGCAGCTGCTACTGCTGTTTTCTTGATCTATCCAATTGGTCAGGGAAGTTTTTCTGATGGTATGCCTCTAGGAATCTCTGGTACTTTCAACTTTATGATTGTATTCCAGGCTGAGCACAACATTCTTATGCACCCATTTCACATGTTAGGTGTAGCTGGTGTATTCGGCGGTTCCCTATTTAGTGCTACTGAAGCGGCCGGACAAACAGGACGAGGGGCATAGTCATGACAGACAGGAAGCACCGCTCGGAATAGCATTGCGGTCAGGCAACGTAGACTGAAAAAGGAAAATAAATGTAGAAATTAGTAATAAATTATAAGAAAATGTAATATAATTAAATTTTTACATATACCTGAAGGAAAAGCTCGTTATCCTGATACGGAGTGAGCTGTACCGTCTGAGAAGCACCGTCTGATAGGTCGGTGTTGCTGTCCATCTGAGATTGCATGAACTCGCTTCACTTCTGCTCATAAGTCTCTGAAACTTTCTTCGCCTTCAGGTTTATGAAGCTCTCATTTGATGAATTAGTATGCGTCTTCTTGAAGACATCACTAATCGTAGGAGCTCGATCCAATTCTTCTTCCTACAAAAAAAAAATATTATATAATTTTAAATAATAAAAATTATGAATTTGAAATACTTACAAGTTCACAATGAACACGGTAGTAACTCTTCTGTCCCGAGACATGCTTATGCGGTCTGCAGCCGTCACGATCTGAATAACGAGCCGCCCAGATTTTCTGGCTCTTCGCCTACGCCTCCTGAGTAGCCCAAAGCTCACAGAGCTTGACGTAAACAGCACCATTCATCAACCCTGGACATTTCCCCTCATTCTTAATCTGAGTTGTGATTCCCTTCATACGCTTGATATCGACTTTATCGAACTATTCTCGAATGGTATGTGTAATAGCCGGGTTCCAGTAATAAATTTGCTACAAAAATTTGAAACAATTATTACGTGTTAGTTCATAGAAACATATATAAATAAGAGTTTCAAAAAATTAATTCTTACCGCAAATTTCACAAAAAACTGATCGCGCACATCTGGAGGAGTTTTGGTCCAACTCAGATATACGCCATCATACCCGCCTCTAATATTCTTCGAGATATGTCTCAAAATTTGGTTATCTCGATTTCGATCGAACCTGAAATAACAAATCGAGGAAAAAGAATTACAAAATTTAAAAACTTTTTAAAAATCATAAAAACTTTTAAAAAATAACAAATTTTTTATAAAAGTCATAAATATTTTCTGAAAATAATAAAAATGTTAAAAATCATAAAAAAAAATTTAAGTCATAAATATTTATTAAAAATCATACAATCTTATAAAAAATTAAAACAACTTATAAAAATTTATAAAATACTAACAAATCAAAAATACTTATTAAAATTCATAAATATTTAGAAAAATTCTTAAAAGCTTTAAAAAATCATAAAAACCTATTAAAATTCTAAAAAAATTATAAATATTCTTAAAATTATACAAACAGAAAACACATTTATAATTCTAATAATTCATTACAAGATTTTAAACCTTCTTATTAATTCATAATAAATAGATTATAAATTCATAAAATGCATAAAAATTCCAAAAAATTTCCTATATATCGATTAAAATTCCTAATCTAACAAATATAAATTCCATCAACCTAATCCAACCAAATTAATACTAATTCAATCAATATTTTTCATAAAATTGAAAAAAATTGAAGAACAAAAATTATACCATATGGTTCCGTTGGTTGAAAACGGATCCAACTTTGGAAGATCTCGTGCTCTATCTTCATTCGCTAGGAGGTCTTGAAGAGTGAATTGAGCCGATTGATTCCCTTGTATAGAAGAAAATCTGTCATCAAATTGTTGAAGATTTGGAGAATCCTCATGCCATGAATCAAAATTGGGCTGTGTGGATAACTAGAGAAGCTACCGCTATGAGGTCCGACCACCGGAAGCCGCGCCGCCGAACTAGCCAGAGTCGCCGGAGAAGAGGAAGGCTCACCACTTCCTTGAAAACTTCTCCCGGATCTTCCTCCTGCTCTCCCTAATCGAGATCTACCCGATTGAGACATGAAATCCGGTTTGATTTGTTGAAAACTAGAGACAATATGGAGAGAAAATCGGCCAAAATCGGAGAAAATGAGAGAACAAAATCGTGGAGTCGCGAGGAAGAAGAAAGGTTTTGATATAACCTAATTAACCTGAGACTGAAAAATCAGTCTCAGTTCAATCGCTAAGTTAATACAATCACAAATCAGTCGCTAATTTTTTGGCAAGAAACAGTCCACGAAACTTGAACGGTTTCGCCAAAAAATTAGTGACTGTATTAATTTTGCAACTAAGCTGAGACTGATATTTCAGTCTCAAAATTTATTTTTTTAAAAAAGTTCATGAGCCGGAACTCGAACCCATGACCTCGCGTGTCAACTGTTTTTGTTGTAGTCCGGTAACCACTGGGCTACTAGACTCTTTCATTAACTGTTTACGGGCATTAATATATATTAGCTATTTGATTTTTGTTCGGTTTTACAAAATTTTCCAGAAATTTTCGGGTTATTAAAATTGATGAAATTAATATCATTTCAAAGTGTTAATGTTAATGAATACAATAGAAAACATAATTTAAACAAATTATAAAAACGATTGTAGAATTTTTTGATATTTGAAGAATAAATCGAAACATATTGTAATATCGTTAAGGAGTACTATTACATATACATCAATGTGATTTCATGTAAATCGTTAAAACATCAATTTTAATCATTCCTAAATGGATAATATGATGTGTAAACATCATGTAACAATGTAAATTGCAATTTTGGAATAATAGTATTCGACTATGTTGAAAAAACCCGATATATATAATAATCAGTCACACTTCAGTCATGAAATTTGAGACTGATCTACGACTGATACTATTTTTTGCAATTCAGTTGGAGATCAGTCACAAAATTTATGACTGATCTGCGTCAGAATTTAAAATTTTTTAAATTTTTGAAATTTTTTTATAAAAGTTTTCGAATCCCCAAACCCTAAATCATATAAGTCAAAGATTAGTCTCAAATTTTGTGACTGATCTGCGACTGATGTTCAAAAATTGGTGTTAGTCGCAGATCAGTCTCAATTTTAATTGGTTTACACAGTGACTGATCAGCGACTCAATGTCTTTTCAGTCGCTAATCATTCTCAAAATTTAATTTTTTAAAAAAATTCGCAAGCCAAGACTCGAACCCGTGACCACGCGTTTAAGTGTTTTTGTTGTACTCCGGTAACCACTAGGCTACTAGACTCTTTCGTTAATTGTTTACGCGCACAAATATATATTAGCTATTTAATTTTCATTCGGTTTTACAAATTTTCCTGGAAATTTTCGGGTTAGCAAAATTGATGAACTTGATATTATTTCAAAGTGTTAATGTTAAAGAATACAATAGAAAACATATTTTAAACAATATATATAAACAATAATAGAATATTTCGATATTCGAAGAAGAAATCGAAGTATATTGTAATATCGTTTAAGAAGTTTAATTACATAGACGTCAATGTGATTTTATGTAAATCATTAAAACATCAATTTTATTGTGGGTCTACATCATTCTCTTCATCATCATCCGAAGACGACATATTACATTGAAATTCGTCTTCTTGTTCAGTATCTCTAACTTCAGCATCAATTTCTTCGCCATCGTGTGTTGATACAGACAAATTTTCAATCACGATATCTTTAACTACCGTCATCAACACATCATCATCGTTATCTTGTTGTAGCAAAGGTGGTTCCTTAACTCTGTAGTTTCTAGAGATATGTACCCTCGGATTGACTTTACAAACATTCAACCACAAATGCATTGGTTGGATTGTATAGGGATATGGAATATAACAAACTTGATCCGCTTGCGATGCTGCACAGTAACACATTAAAATAATTTAAATAATACTACCATTTAATAGAATTATCATTAAGTAATTATTATTGCGCTTACCTAATATGAATGGTTCGTATGAGTTATATTTCCTTCTTGCTAAAACATCAACTCCACCGGCTGTGTTCTTTCTAGTTCCTTTCCCGATCGTAGGATCGTACCACTCACATTTGAATAGTGTTATTTTCAAATTAATTAGTCCAGAGTATTTAAACGCAATGATATCAGTTATGTTTCCATAAAAATCAGCTTCATCGGATACTTCTGAATAATTTGCCTCCTTCACACATACGCCGTAATTGCATGTCTTCCTTAAGCGTCCGTGGTCTCGTGTATGAAACAAATAACCTCGAGTAAAGTACATTGGCCACATTGTCACCTCCTTATTCGGCCCTCTAACTAGTTCACGAACCCATGTTGGCCAGGTGATTGCAGAATTCGGTAAACTAACATGTACGTGCGACATTATATTTATACATACATAAATAAGGTACTTACCGTGAAACATAATAATTATATGTAGCAAAATCTGCATCTTTCTTCCAGAGGACTAGGTCCTCTGATAGTTCAGGATGACAATGACGAATGTAGTTTTCACTCACGCTGAGCCATATAAAAAAAATATAATTTCAATATAATATGAAACACATATACATATATATATAAATATCTTATAATTTTATAATACCTCTCTTATGGCCGAAAGTAGTCACAATTTCGCAATATATATGCGTGTGGCGCTAATTTGTCTATATCATTTATATATATTTTTTAAAACTTTTTCCACTTCGTCGACCAACATGTTTAAACATATCTGGTATTCCTTCAGTCGGATATACAGGAGCTTCTCCATCATCTTATCTCGATGTTTTTTGAGAAAAATTGGTTATATTAATAATAATGACTACTATATAATGTTAAGAAAGTCCTATAAACACATATTTACCTTTTTTTGGTTTGTACGTGCGAAGGTAAAAACCACTCTGAGAAGTAAGATATCTCGTCGTTCAAATATGATTGCACAATCGATCCAGCTACATATCTTTTATTTTTTCCTTTGCTTTTTAACTTTTTTTAAAATCGTTCAAATGGATACATCCACCGGTATTGCACAGGGCCGCCCAGTGCAACTTCATATGGTAGATGCACAGGTAGATGTACCATTACATCGAACACAGCAGGTGGAAAAATCTTCTCTAAATTACATATTATTAAAACAATGTTTTCCTTCATAATTTGAACACGACTTTCCTGTAACGTTTTACTGCACAAATCTAAAAAAAATCCTCCAAGTGCTATACAAGCATAGGAAAAATGCACTATTAGCATATGTACGTGTGGTTACTTATAAAATATTAAGAATTAATTACGTAAGTACCTGACAGTGCTAGATGCACATTACGTGGTAAGAGTTCAGCAAAGATGAATGGAAACAAGCGTTCCATGAAAACGTGACAATCATGACTCTTCATGCCTAAAAATTTCTCTCCTTCTATATCGGTACAAGTCACTAAATCTGATGCGTACCCATCGGGAAATTTAATATCATGTTTGACACATGATAGTAAACGCTCTTTCGCTGCTACACTCAGTCTGAATTTAGGAACATGAGCTCTTCCACGATTATCTAAAGCAAAACGTGCTATATCCAATCTTGCCTTAACTGTGTCTTTCGATTTTTCTTTAATGTTCATGACAGTATTTAAGAATGCATCGAGAACATTCTTCTCTATGTGCATCGGATCAAGACAATGTCGTAGATTGAGATCTATCCAATATGATAATTCCCATAATATGCTTTCTTTGTGCTAATTATGCCACTTTCCATATCCATCAACTTTCTCCTCATGTCTGTTTCCTCCACAATCGGATGTTTTTGCTGGATTAACCTCCCTTATGCGTTGATTGTATAATTCATCACCAGTCAGTGTTAGGGGTGGATATTGATTTATATCATCTTTTCCTTTTAAAAAATTTCTTTTATTCCTTCTTAAAGGATGATCTAGAGGAAGAAATCTTATGTAACAATCAAACCAACATGTCTTCCGACCATTTGGTAATTGAAAGGATCTGGTATCGTCCATGCATACTGGACAAGCTAATCGTCCATGCGTCGTCCACCCTGATAACATGCCGTAAGCAGGGAAGTCATTAATCGTCCAAATTAAAACAGCTTTTACATTGAAATTTTGATTGTTGAACTGATCATACGCCTCAACTGCAGTCGTCCATAACTCTTTCAACTCAACAATCAGAGGGCGAAAGAATATATCAAGACTTGCTCGTGGATGATGTGGACCTGAATTCAAAATAGTAAGCCACAAGTATTCTTCTTTCATACACATGCCCGAGGGTAAATTATATAGAGTCATGATCACAGGCCACAACAAGGGATTACGAGACATTCCAAAAGGATTGAACCCGTCAGTGCACATTCCAAAAGGATTGAACCCGTCAGTGCATAATTCTTCCACTCTGCTGCATCAGATGGATGAGACATCTCTCCTTCGTTTGATTCATGTTCTCTGTGCCATCTCATCACCTCTGCATTGTGGGCACTCTGGTATAATCTTTTAATTCTATCGGCAATTGGTAAATACCACATACGACTAAATGGTATTTTGGTTCGACCCGCACTCTCCTTGTATCTTGCTGCTCCGCAAAATGTACACTTATCCAATTTTTATCCTCTTTCCAGAAGATCATACAATTATGCATACACACATCAATTGTATAGTAAGGGAGCCCTAAATTTTGCATCAATTTCTCGATTTCATAATATGACGTAGTGCACTGATATCCTTAGGTAGATACTCTGAAATGAGTTCTGCCCACTGGTCTAGTTCATGTTCAGATTCATTAAAATTTGTTTTCATGTGCATTAACCGAGAAGCTAATGATAATTGCGAGTGACATTCCTCACAACCATCACATAAAGGATTGTTAACAGCTTCTAACATGGTATAAAAATTTTGAGCCTCATTATTAGGTACTTCAACTGTATTTTGATAATCAGATTCATGCCCACCTTGATTGCTATTAGTTTGATCATAACTTGTGTTATGTTGAGCAGGAAATGCATCATTCACCATCTCTACATATGTATCTTCTACATGATTTACATTATCTTGATTTTCACTTCTGCCAAAACTTGCATTACAACTTCCTAAATCAACATTCAAATCTTCCCCATGCATGTACCATACATAATACTGAGGCATGAATCCTCGACTAAATAGATGATTTGCAATTTTTCGTCCCGGCAGAATTTTATTATTTTGGCAGGAAATACATGGACAATAAAACTTACCCCTATTGTTGAGTGCAAACGGCTGATTACCCGCAAAATTAATAAACTCGTCCACTCCAGCAACAAATTCCGCCGAGATGTTACTTGTTTCTTCATCAATTCTTCTATACATCCACTCAACAGAGTCACACTTTTGCGACTGATGTAAGACTGAAAGTTATAGTATCATATTTGCGACTGATTTTTCAGTTACACTTTGCAGTAACAAAATGCGTATTTTCTTGTAGTGCAAGATTGAATAAAAACATAAAGTTTTATCAAATTAATTAATTCCAATCCACATAATAGCAAGTTCCTGCCTTCAATTAACAGCCTGAACACTGAAAATTTTTGTAGTTGGGTAAGGTTTTGAATGGCAGCTGCTATAATTCCAGTTAAACCACTTGAAGACAAGTTTCTGATGAAATTTCCAAAACGCCATTCAAAATGTTAATAAACATAACTACAAATAGATCTTGAAGAGTTAGTGTGTCGTGCATGTGTGCTAGTGAATTTATGACTTACAAAGAAGTGATTCATGGTAGTGCGGAGATTTCCGTGTTGTTGCAGTTTAAAGCGTCCCACCTAAATCGTAGTGGAAAGCATGGATCACCTTGCCAGTTGATTCTACTCAATCGCAATGTATTTTATAGCATCCACTGACATAAAAAAGGTTTTGATGTCTTGAGTACTCTATATTGTGTCTATGCCTTATTTATTTACTAACATAAGTAAGCATAGTGAAAGTCACATACCGTCGCTTTCATTTGTTTCGGACTGCAAAAACTGAATAACAGTATAGACTTCAAAAACATTAAGTAGAGGCGGAAGAGTTGATCCATTGGTTCTTATCAGCTGAAAACTACATTTCCCTCCTGGCAAGTTTCTGGTGAATTGCTTTGGGTAGTAATTATTGCAAACTTTAATGGAATATTACCTTGAGACAAACTTTTTCGGTTCCATATCATGTTAAATATTCCGGTATCATTAGCCCCCAACTCTTGGATCTCAGCATAGTGGACATACGAGTAATATTGGGCAGTAGAATTATTTGAATTAGTCCATTCAATCGTCAATGGCTCACTGGGATTAGTAGGAATGGCAGCAGTTGCAAGTGCCTTTTTTTGGTGGCTCATAATTGTTGATATTGCCCACATCGCTAGTGGTGGATATCTGGGTCCACTCCTTCAGAAAGTACGGAAACCATTGGCGATCGTAAACATCGCCCGGGAATCTAAGGGTGGGAACATCACCATTTTACCAGAAAATGAGATGGATAATATCAATTATATCCACATGGACCTTTGTGATTTTATGAGAGTAATCTGTTACATAGTTTATATTTTCTTATACATTTTAGGGAAAATTAAGCCAATATCATAAATATAAAAACTAATTAGGTAACTAACATAGTATTCTTGTATTCTTGGATCAAAGTTGTTGTGAATATACATTTTTAACCCTGAGAAAATAAATGATTGGATTTGGCTGGTGTGACCCACTAAACCAACGATGACCCACAAATTTAGACTTGCTATTTCTTTTGGGTTGGAAAACATGTTATCTTCCCTTTTTTCCCAAAACATTGATATATTGCAAAAAAACCCGAGCCATACATAGTTTTGAGCCAAGTAAACATACTTGAACCTAACGTGAAACATAAGCTAATGTAAACAAGATCACATAGTTAGTAGGGGAGATCAACTCAACCATGAACAAGACAAAAGACTCCTAGCTAGTTGAGACTGCAACTAGTTGAAAACATAGACGAGACATAACACTTTGGTCAAAGGACTCGTCCTACTGGGTGAACTATACCAGCACGACAAGTGTAAGACCTTGAGCATAGCTGAGAGGTCAGTGTGTGTCTGTTTTCATGTCCGCATCAGTTGAGGTTCCAGTCGCCTCATCCACAGCAGCTTTGGCTTCATTTGTTGCGGGCGTGCTCTCTTGAATGGGACCTAGGGTTATGTTGATAACCAAGTCCGGTGGTAGCGCATTAACTTCTGCCATGAAGGTATCATTTGGGTTGCGGAGCGCATCTTCTACTGTGATTGTGATGTTGCATGTCGATTCCTCTTGATGTAGGGTCCCTTCAGTGATTGATGAAATGGGTTACGTGGCTATCGAACCAGACATGGTGGTCGGGTTCTCCGAAGAAGTGTCACTCTCAGTGCTTAGGATGCCGTCTGGTGCGTGTGCTAGTGGATGTCCAAAGTAGTCTTCTGCCGTGAGGATGTGGTGACAGAAGGTTGTGGTGTGTGTGATTCTTTGGCATTTAAAGCAGAACCTCGAGACCCATTCATAGTAAAATTGTACCTGGAACCTGTCACCATTCTCGCATTGCACTGTGTTGTAGAATTTTAACCTATTTGCAATGTTAAAATTTACCTTAGCTCTGATCAGGAATGGGCGAGTCACAGAGGCTTCATGAAGATCCACTTCTAGTACTTCCCAACAGTGCGAGCAATCATGCGGATTGTCGCTTCGGATGTGTACTGTAATGGAAGATTCCTGAGTTGAACCCACAGTTGTATCTTCGTGAGAAAGTTCGGTGGAGGGTGGTCTATTCACTTTTAGGCTGCGACAAGTCACCCATTATAAATGAGTGGTTGCATCCTCAGAATCGAGTTGTGGTCTTCCTCCGTAGCAAAGAAGACTTGTGCGATCTCTTTATTTATCATTCTACCTCTGACCGTGCTTTGAAGTCTCCAGTCTTTAGGGAGGTCCTCGGTAAGCTCCTGGATGTTTTGTTCCATAGGATTGAGAGGCCTCACGAATAGGCTATTCTGATTTCAATTCAGGGTGTCATCATACATCGTTGCAGGGAGGATGGTTGGTGGATCAGATCTTCCGAGGTTGAATTGATTACATGCCTGCCATAAGTTGTTATCCATTATCTGATGTGATTGGTTATCTATGTCGATGTTTTGATGGCAATGGCTACCTCTCTATTCCTTATCTTTATAGCCCCATTTGAGAATATGAACCGCATAGAAGCGTTGCTTCAGTGAATTTCGAGTAATGGTTGTGGTTGTCTTGATTTGTGTAAAGGCGGATGTATAATCAAGGGATCACTTCCGTCTGGCACTTAAGGTGTGATACAGTGAACCAAAACCGCAGACCGAGAAGATCCTATTGGTCGAGATCATAATACGACTGCCACCTGTTACATGAAGAATACGAAGTGTCCCTTGAACCCAGTTCCCATGTTAGCATGCCACAAGTGGTAAGGAAGAATTGCCTCGTGGCAATGATTATCTAACTTAGGCCTAAGGTGAAGCGAATGGAATGATTGCCTAACTTGGGGGCTATGGCGACAAAAGGAAACGACAAATCCATGGGAAACCCGAGAGGCAGAAAGAATAAGGATTACATCTAGTTGGGCTTAGTCAGGGTATGGGCCTAATCTATAAGGGTCCAAGAAGGAGAAGCCTAAGGACATTATGGTCACTGTCTAAAGCTGTCGAAAGTGAAAAGAGAGCCCAACCCACGAAATCTAAAGTAGTCCACTAAAGAGTCTAAGTCGTTATGGACACTGTCCAAACTACCGAAAATGAAAAAGAGCCCAAGCCCAAGAAATATAAATTAGCCCAATAAAGAGTTTAAGAGTTAATCAAACCTTACGAATGAGGTTAAAAGACAAATCCTAAAGCCCAATGCGTATAAGAGACCGATACTTAACTACCAGCAGAGTAATAGTTGATGGGTCAAGGTACTGCAGGAGGTGGTGGCGGAGGGGCTGAGTTTGCAGAATCAATTAGATTGACCCAGCTGGGTTCACCCCTCGTTATGTAGTCATTGTATCTTCCCTCGTTGACTACACTAAATGAAATAACCGTGGTTTTCAAGTTTAGCTTGGGATGGATACTTGTAAACTTAACATCCATGAAGCAAGAGGTGAGTTCTCCGACTTTCTTGTTCTATGAGCTGTAATGGGGCCAAGCTTTTGGGGAGGATATGATGTTGTATAGGGTTCTATTGTCAATCTCTACTTCCACCTATAGCAAACGTAACTCTAAAAGTGCCCTGAGGACCCACATAAGTCCTTGAAAAGCAAGGCTCATGTATGAGGGCGCATCAGCAATCACATGTCTTGCGTGTAGCCAATTTGTTGTTCTATCTTTTGTGATAATCAAGGAAGCTCCATGAAGGTTATGGTGTGATGCCCATTTCACCTTCCTGCTGATCCTGTACTGAAACCTAGTAATTAATCGTTCTAAGTATGGCTCATGGTTATGATGTACTCGTCTATCAGCGTCTTGGTGTTCTTGTTGCTATATGCTCCAATATTTAGAGTCTTGACAAGCTTCCCTGACGATTACCTGAAAATCAGGTTGTTGGCACTAGATCACTTGACTGTTTCTCGCTTTCTATATCACCCAGAGCATCCATGGAAAGGTGATAATGCGTCCTGAACCTATTGACGTGCCCATATTGTTCATGAGAAAGGCTATATTTTAGTGGACATAATCTCTTGTGTACCCATTTTGAGGGATAGGAATGGATGTCATCGCCAGCAGTAATCTGACTGGGGGCAATTAAAGAGGCAATGGTTAATTGTCTCAGGTCCATGTCCACATATTGGGTATTGGTTATTCTGTGTAATGTTCCGGTGTTTCAACTATCTTCCTTAATTGTCATAAATTATCTACCAGACAATTAAATCTTACATTTTAATAGAAAAATAATCAACGTAACTAGAAGACAAATAAATTCAACTATCATTATAATAATTTATTGATAACATGATTGATAACTGAATAATTATCGGATAAAATAATAGTTATCGGTTAATGATGATGGCTTAAATCAGTATTCTAGGGCTTAAATAATGATGATAACTATCTTGGGAGCTTAGATCAGTAGATAACGAGTAAGTTAACTAATAACTGGATAGTTATCGGATAAAATTATAGTTATCAGTTAATGATGATAGCTTAAATCAGTATTTTGGGGCTTAAATAATGATGGTAACAGTCTTGTGAGCTTAGATCAACACATAACGGGTAAGTTAACTGATAATTGGATAGTTATCAGATAAAATAATAGTTATCGTTTAAAATAATAATTATCGGCCAAATTATCTTCATCTTTTTCGTGGGTGTTTAAAGCTAATCTGCAACCTTAGCTATGGATGTTATTGATAATTTACAAAATTGTAATGAATCTACAAAATAAAAGTTGTCAAGAGTTAGAATCCCTAATAAACAATGATGAAATCAAACCCACAAAGCAATGATGAAATGAAATTCGGTGATGAAACCCACAAACTCTCATACTCCTAAAATTCGCTCAAACCCACATAACAATGAATCAATTGTCTGAATTCTCCATTAGTCTCTGTGTCCGTCAAGACTCTGAAATCTTGGCAAATTAAGTACATAACTTTGAACAGAGGTTCATGGAGATTGAGGAATCTAAAAATCATGAATTTTTTTTCTAACATTAACCTAACAAGCCATAAAACAATGAAATCTCATATCTGCGATTCAGCAAATTAATAAAAAAAAGAAACAAAAATTCCAAAATACCTTCATTAGTAGCAAACCCATCACAAAAAAACGGAGAAGAGACTAAGAACAAGAGCTAACGAACAAAACTTCAATCTCATTTTCTCGTTTGGCTTTTGTTCTTTCTCACTCTAAGAAAGAAAGAAGAGATTAAAAATGAATAAATGCAAGTATCGTGAGAAACATAGAGGATGAGAGAGATGAATAGAAAGAGGGACGAAACAGTCATGAATTGTTCTACAGAGAACTATGAGTGTAGTTTTTGTCTCAAAACTATATACCAAAACTTTTTATGTTATTCATTACCATTTCTCTACGTTTAATATACATCTAGAAATAGTCCTTTTATTGAAAACGGAGTACCCATAATGACAGAGGGAAACAACCCAAAAGAAACAGAGTAGAAGCGAGGTAGTATTAAGGTTGAAGTTGAATTACCTTAACCTCAGGTAACTCTCTGATTCGCTAAGATATCTCCGGAAGTAAAGTTTCAGAGAACCATACTCAGTAATATAAAGACTATCTCTAAAGGGCCGTATTTCCAAGGCTGAGATCATAGGTGTAGTGATCCCGGCCCAGTCTTCACAAGACAAATCTGCAACGTGTTTGATGTTGGGATGTGAATGATTTCTTCCACTAAACTATTCTTTTCTTTGAACAAATCAATCGTGGCCCATGGATTAGATCCAAGATATAGATCAAACTTGGGGCTTTTGTCATGACCATCATAGTTTCCATACACAAACCTCGCCCTGATCAGATGAGTTATTCCCTTTGTAACGTTTAGATTGTAGCAGTTTCGTATTCACTCTGGAAAGTATCTCAGAGCTCTGTATGACTTCAGGTATTTATTCTCCAGGTTTACTTGGACTCTTACCAGTTTTTCCACTCTGGATGTATTTTGCGTCCGAAAAGAACTGCAATCGAGTTGACACCTCTGTATAACGAGACAGTTCATTTGTAGGTAGCCCACAATCCAAACTGATGAACCCTGTTAAAAATATACACGATACACATTAACCATTAAAACAAGTGCACTTCTGAGAACAACAATGTTTGTAAGAAAATTTGTTCGTAGTAAAAGAAAGTAGAGAGGATCTATATAGAACAAACAGAAATCTGATACCTTGTTGGTCTTGAGCTCGAACAGTATGAATGATAGCCATAATTATCAGCACCAAGAAAAGCCAGAGAGAAGTACTCTCCTTCTAACTTCCAAATAAGATTCGAGAAAAACAACAAATAAATAGACAAACCCAAATCATTCACTTATAGAAGGACTTAAACAAGTCAATGATGAAAGGGTAACTATACGAATTTTCTAAGGAAAAGATGTGATATAAAGTGAAGTTTTTGTTAGAAGGACAACAGTTCTCCAACATCAGCGTGATTAAGTTTTTAAGGAGTAGACCAAAAGAATCACTTTAAGCAATAAAGTATGTACTAAAGGACAATCAATTACATAAGACGTGTTTAACAAGGATACCTTTTTGGTTTCTGTTTTTGTTTCTCTGTTGTTTGTCTACTCTCAATAATATGTGAGTAGAAGATTATTGGCCTAATTAATTTGTTTCAGAAGTCACAACAATATTCTTTTTTCTTTAGTTTTCATAAGACGAAACAATTCAAGATCGGAGGCAATTTACAAGAGGGTCCCAAATCAAAAGGCATAAGCTTTGGGAATTTTACAAATAAAAACATTATCAAAACTGTGTAAGCTAGCAAAAAAGTTATAAAATATTAGTGAAATTAGTCACCTTGCAAAAAAAAAAATTATAACCAAAACAGCAACAACAATAATTAATGGCCACAGAAGAAAGTGATTGTTGTATCATAGTCACTAAAGTCCAACTAACAGATCAACACTTCTAGTTTTACAAAATAGTTGTGTAGACTTCAAATCATTAAGCAGAAGTGTTGATTTGTTAGTTCTCAATTGAAAGCTGCGATTGCCTTCCTTTGCGAGTCGCCAGTAAAATGTAAATCTTCTTAACTTTTGAGGAATTACATGGTCGAACATAAGTTCTGTAACATCAAGATGAATTATGTAGTATCGTTTGCCTGCAGTTCTGTGATCACAATGACGTGTATGTACGATTGTTGGATAATTCCTTTAGCTTAGGCTCCAAGTTATCTTTAGTAAGAGTTAGTTACTAGAAATAACATCAAATAAAATAGGATAAGATACACATAAATCTTAATAGAATAGGAAGATTATGCTAGTCTATTTAATAAGTCTTTTGGAGAGCTGTTCCTCAAGATTTAGCAAAGTATTTGGTTAAGTTTTGAACTAATTTCTTAATCAATAAGGAAAAGCAAGTTCTTTAAGTCTTTTGCTATTTCGATTTGAATTGGTATTAGAGCTTGACTTGAAAGATCCAATCAAGCAACCGAGAAGTACACGAAACCGAGGATGGAAGACGTGCCTAATCCACCACGAAAACACCCTGGAGTGCCATCGATCCATTGTCCTATGTTAACATCAACAAATTACATAGTTTGGGCTACGAGAATGAAAGTTACGCTTCGAGTTAGTGAAGTGTGGGAAACAATTGAAACAAGATCTAAGGATGTGAAAAAGAATGATACGGCCATAGCTCTCTTGTTTCAATCTATTTCCGAGGTACTCATCTTGCAAATCGGAGATCAAAGCACAGCAAAAGGTCTTTGGGATGCTATTAAATCTCGGTATTAAGGAGCTGATCGTGTGAAAGAAACAAGGTTACAAACCTTAATGGCTGATCTAGAGAGATTGACAATGAGTGACTCCGACACAATCGATGAATTTGCAGGAAAGATTTCCGGTATTGCGGCTCAATCAGCTTCACTTGAAGAATCCATTAATGAAACAAAGCTTGTCATGAAATTCCTTAATGGACTACCAAGAAGTAAGTTTATCCATATTGTAGTTTCTCTTGACCAAGTCTTAGACTTTAAGACAACGAGTTTTGAAGATATAATTGGAAGAATAAAGGTGTTTGAAGAACGAGTTAGCGGAAATACACACATGGAGGAACAAGGAAAACTTATGTTTTCAAACAATGATTATGGGAGAAAAGAAAACCGAGGAGGTTATGGCTGAGGTAGTATAGGCAGACGAGGCCGCAGGAGAGGTCGAGGTAGATTAAATAACTGGAGTTTTAACCCTAAAGACTACTGCAAGTGCACAACACATGTAGTAGTAAATAAGGAATCGAATCCATGAAACCAAGTGACTACACTATCAATCTTTAAACCAAACTTAAGTTAAGACAAATCAAAGTAATAATGGTGGTTGCAAATAAACAAACTAAGTAATGAAACGATTTAAACTCAATAATAAAAAGTATCAGGCACAAGGAATTCATCGGGAAGTAAAAAGAATCAGAATCAGGAAACTATACAGGATACGAAAGACAACCCATCCTCGACACATACATAATTGTATAGCAAACTCACTGTCATGGCATCGACTACTATATCTAGCAACCTAGAATCCTAAACTGTTTGGTCATAGAGATCTAAGCATGCATTATCGATTAGGTATGATAAGTCCACAATTAGCCTTAACATCAGGTTTCATTGGTTAAGGACTAATTGCTCATCTATGCTATTTCAAGCATCTAACATACACTTTTGATGAGTTAAACAACCTATTATCATAAGTTAGCTGATCAAGCTAACCTAAACATTCAACTCATTAATAGATGGTGAACAGTTAAGATTTAGCCATATTTGTTCAAAATTCATGGATTCCCTAAATCCATAGAAAACCTTAAACCTGATTGAAAACTATTCAAACATGAAATAAAATAACAAGCAAGAAGGATAAATAAAACTCATAAATAAACTAAAATAAAAGTAAAGAGGGCTCATAAATCTTCTCCAAAAGTAGTATAGGATGAGATCTTCTCCTCCAAAGGTTACAAGAATAATGAAAGAATCTCCAACTAGAAAAAGTGAAAAGGATCTGTTCTAAAAAGTGGCTACATCTAGTTTTAATAGGTTAAACTTGTTCTACTACAAATTAATTTAAGCCGGGCTAAATATGGAAATTCTCCGGTTTCTCGCGGAACATGGTCGGACTGGTCGATCTGGAGTGGACAGATCGATCCCATGCTTAGGATCAATCATTCTGGCAAGTCTAGTCGATCTTCTGGTCGAATTGTAATTTTTCAGGATACTAAACTGATCGATCCAGGGGTGGATCAATCGATCCCGACTGCTCACGATAGAATGATCTATCCTCAGTAAAATCGTCATATCTTTGTAACCGTTTGTCCGATTGCCTTCAAACAACTTCCAAATGAAAGCTAACTCCTGTGGCTATTTTGTTGCAAATTTCATCTCGATTCCAAGGGTGGGAAATCTTTCAACGAAAGCCAAAATTCTAACACTTTTTACCTGATTTTGTATCTCCATATGCTTGTTTTCACTCAAAACAGCTCATCTTCTCCCAATGTGACCTATGACCTGATAAGACTCGATAACAAACTAAAAAACTTTAAAACACACACTTTGACTTAATAAAATACACAAAACAAAGGTTAGAAACCGATAAAAACAATGTTTATCAACTCCCCCTGATTTAGTCTATTGCTTGTCCTCAAGCAAACAGGAAAACCAAGAATGAGAAAGAAGTTTGAAAACGCGGGAACTCCTTTTATCCTAAGAACACCAAATAAACATTCCTTTTAGTGAGCCACATGAAAACTTACCTGACATGATCAAGACCACCTTATACATCCCCCGGACCTTGCACTTGTCCCAAACAAACTCCACAATCCGAACAAGAAATCTGAATTCACCATACCGACCTCTAAAGTTATCTAAGTGTCATCAAGGGCATATTGATCAAAGGACACTTGGATTCTTCTTCAGCTACAACCTGAACACACAGACTATCTTTTCTATGGTTCCTTTCCTTTCATTTCTTTCATTTTGCAGCCGATTTTTCCCTATTTTTCTAGGATATCATTGTTTTTAATCGGCTTCACAACCGAGTTTTCTCTAATTTTCTAGGATATCATTTTATTTTTTCTATCGGTTGTTTCTTAGATAATTCAAAGATGTATAAAAGCTTCATTGTATAATTCCTCAGCCTCATAAACTTTGCTTCCATCTTTGCGTGATCATTTCTTTAAAAAGCAAAATAATGGAGTCATTGGAAATTTTCCTACCCCTTCATTTCAAAGAAAACTATCTCCTCTTTTCTTTGCTTAGCTCATTAGGTTATGTGTATCTATTTCTAGAATACAATACTTGAAGATTGGGAGAGGGGAACCACACTTACAAAGACTAGTCTTTTAGGACTAAAGAGAGAACTCGATCCAATGTATACCAAGCCCCTTAACAAGAAGATTGAGTCAGGTTATAAGGTGCAACATTGGCATGAGATTCTTCGAATATCCGAAAGGATATGGGTAACGTTGAGAAGTTGCACAATCTCTAGGTTTTCCAATAGTCATAAATCTTTGTCAAGCTTACAATAATGGTCACTTAAGTTCCTAAAAATGCAGTCATTCCTCGAAAATCATAGTTCCCTACAACGGTTTTGACTCAATAAAACAAAAGCTGACTCAAGAAAAATATCAAAATGACTCAAAAATAAAGAAAATGGCGTTAGTCACAACAAGTGTCCTCCCCCAGACTTACTTCACACCGTCCCGGTGTGAAAATAAATCTGAAGGAAGCACGACATACCCAAATATAACATAGGAATAGAAAAGGAGATGATGGAGAAGTGAAACGAACCTCGACATTCTGATCGATCGGTCTCTAAGTGGATCGATTGATCGTAATTGCTCGGAGAGATGGATCGATCAATCTTGACATCTGGTTCGGTCTCCAGATCGAACGCTATCTCATATGGTTTTGCAAATCGATCAATCCATGGTGGGACCGATTGATCTCAATTGCTCAAATATGATGACCGATAGATCTTGACCTCGAGTTTGGTCTTTAGATCGTACGCTATTCTATTTTATACCACATGTTTATAAAAGCAAGTTACCACAATGGCAAAATATTTCCGAATGTATTCTCTGAAGTTCGAATTACTAGGAGGATCAAATGCATTTGATGGAAAAATGAAGTCAATCTCAAGACTAGTTGAGTTTACTAAAGAGTAGTCAACTTTATCTTGAGACTCACATGATAAATCCAAGCATTCATCAATGAGCAGGATGTTGCTAGAGACTACCTTTTCAATGCAGGGCAATGGAATTTCCTCAAAATCATCAACTTGAAGGGTTAAATTACATGTACCATCTAGTTGGATATGTGCATGTTTAGGCATAAGAACATCAACAATGTTGGAGATTGCCTCAGCAGTCTAAGCAATCTTCTTCACATGTGTACACACCGCTTCATACTTATTGTTGAGATCGTTGTACATCCTATCAATTTTTGCATTGATATCCAACGAAGCATGTTGTTGATTTTGAAGAAGTTGCTGCATCATAGCCTAAGCTCATCCTGATCAAAAGATTCTTCTTCACATGTTTCACTTTGGAAATACTTGTAATGCGTCCATTCATCAATGTCTGATCCATCGTATGCGCACTCAATACATGGGCAACCATTATATGACCGATCAGTGTATGACCGGTCATTATATGACCAACCGTTGTAATTCATGGCTAGTAGCTTGCTTTCATGTTATCTACACCTTATTCAAAGAAGAAGGTAAAAATAAAAACATTAGTAAAGAGAATCTTAGACTAAAGTTCAGTCTTAGACTAAAAGGTAACACAATTGGTCTCCGGCAACGACACCAAAAACTTGATACACATAGTTTTAACCCTAAAGACTATTGCAAGTGCACATCAAACGTAGTAGTAAAGAAGGGATCGAATCCACGAAGACCAAGTGACTATAATATCGATCCTTAAACCAAACTTAAGCTAAGACAAATCAAAGTAATAATGGTCGCTGCAAATAAACAAACTAAGTAATGAAACAATTTAAATTCAATAATAAAAAGCATCAGGCACAGGGAATTCATTAGGAAGTAAAGAATCAGAATCATTGATTCTCTAAATCCCTAGAAAACTCTAAACCTGATTGAAAATTACTCAGACATGAAAGAAAAAACAAGTAAGAAGAATAAATAAAACTCATAAATAAACTGAAATAAAAGTAAATAGGGTTCAGAAATCTTCTCCAAAAGTTGTAGAGGATGGGATCTTCTCCCAAAGGGTACAAGAATAATGAAAGAGTCTCCAACTACAAAAAGTGAAAAGAATATGTTCTAAAAAGTGGCTAGACCTTGTTTTAATAGGTCAAATTCGTTCTGGTACAAAATAAGTTAAACCGGGCAAAATATGGGAATTTTCCGGTTTTCTCGCAGAACAGAGTTGAACTAATTGATCTAGGGTGGACAGATCGATCCCATGCTTAGGATCAATCATTCTAGCAAGTCTAGTCGATCTTCTGGTCGAACGACAATGTTTCAGGATATTGGACCGATTTGTCGATTGTGTCTGCTCACGATCAAAATTACCTATCTTCAGTAAAATCATCATATTTCCTAACAGTTTTTCTGATTGCCTTCAAACCAACTCCAAATGAAAGCTATCTCCCGTGCTATCTTGTGTCACAATTTTAGCTCGATCCAACTGTTCGAAGTCTTTCAACGAAAGCCAAACTTTTGACGCGTCTGCATGATTCTACATCTCCATATGTTCGTTTTTGCTCAAAACAGCTCATCTTCTCCCAATGTGACCTATGACCTGAAAGGACTCAGTAGCGGACTAAAAGACTCTAAAACACACACTTTGACTCAATAAAATACACAAACAATGGTTGGAAACCAATAAAACATCGATAGACCTAGAGAGATCGATCTAAGAGGATATGTTGGAGATGTGACAAGCTGGTCACGTTGTTTCAGCTTGCCCTGATAGACCTAGAGAGAATCAAGAAGCAAACTTTAATTAACATGAAGAAGAAGAGAAAATCGAAGAAGAAGCTCACTATGTTCATGAAGTTGTGTTTTTGAATAAAGACAACGTTTTCCCTAAAACTTATCATGCAAGTAAAGAAGGCTCAAAAATTGGGTACCTTGACAACGGAGCAAGTAATCACATGACGGGAAACAAAGAGTTCTTCTCACATGTCAAAGGAAAAGTAAAGTTTGGAGATAGTTCACATGTTAAGATAGTTGGGAAAGGGTCTATCGTATTTGTTGGTAAAACCGGTGAGAAAAGGGAGCTTACAGACATCTATTTCATACCCGATTTGAAACATAACATCATAAGTCTTGGACAAGCAATGGAGAATGGGTGTGAAATTAAGATGAAAGGAGTCAAGTTACATCTTAGAGATCCTCGTGGAAGACTTCTTCTCCAAGTAACTCGATCACCAAACCGTTTATACAAAATAATTCTCGAGATAAGTTATCCTAGATGTTTACTTGTGAAGGATGTTGATACCACACGGATATGGCATGCTCAGCTAGGACATGTGAATATTGGAGTTATAAACAACATGGTAGAAAAGAAGATGGTAATAGGGATGCCACAAATATCGCATGAAAAGAGTATTTGTGATGATTGTTTAGTTGGAAAACAAACAAAGAAATTGTTCCCTCTCAAAGACACTTTTTGGGCAACACAAGTGCTAGAACTTGTTCACGGAGACTTATGTGCTCCAATATCGCCTCCAACACTAGCAAACAATCGATATGTTTGTCTTGATTGATGATTTCTCAAGATATATGTGGATTATTCTATTAAAAGAGAAGAGTGAAGCATTCGATCGTTTCAAAAGGTTTAAAGACATTGTAGAAAAGCAAACCAACTTGACAATCAAAACCTTTAGAACCGATAGAGGAGGAGAGTCTACCTCAACCGAGTTCAATTTATTTTGTAAAGAAAAAAGAATCACAAGACACCTCACGACACCTTATACACCACAACAAAATGGTGTAGTCGAGAGACAAAATTGAACTCTAATGGAGATGACAAGAAGTTTACTCAAAGCCATGAAGTTACCGAATGAGTTATGGGGAGAAGCCGTTCGTCACTCAACTTACCTCATAAATAGGATCCCAAAAAAGCTTTAAAAGGTCAGACTCCTTATGAAAGCTTCATGTCCAAGAAACCCAATATCGTACACTTGAGTGTTTTTGGTTGTGTTGCTTATGCAAAAATCAATGGACCGCACCTTAAGAAACTAGATGATAGATCAAAGAGTGTGATCAATCTTGGAATGGAACAAAGTTATAAAGCCTATAGACTCTATGATCCAATGACAAAAAGGTGATTATTAGTAGAGATGTGGTCTTTGATAAAAATCAAACTTGGGATTGGACATCTAAGGAAACCGATGAAGAACCATGAATGTTTAAAGTTTTACATGAAGGTGTGTTACAAGAAGGTAACATGTATAAGGATGATCATGAAAATCACGAAAATCATGAAAATCACGAAAATCAAGGCCAAGAGCAAGATCCTACTAATGAAGAAGAGGAAGAAGTTGTTGATGATGATGAGAATCAACCCAAGAATATTCAACCAACATCACGATATGGACGAGCTATAACTAAGCCGAGACATCTTGATGATTTTGTGATAATAGCCGAAATAAAAAGAGGAAAATTGTTTCTAACCATAGATGGAGAACCCGAGAACTACTTAGAAGCAAAGGATGTGCAAGAATGGGTTGATGCAATGAAAGTCGAATAGAATCTATCATCAAAAACAACACTTGGGAACTTGTTGACAAACCCGTTGGAGTTAAACCTATTGGTTTAAAGTGGATCTTCAAGATTAAAAGAAATGTGGATGGATCTATAAACAAGTATAAAGCAAGACTTGTAGCAAAAGGGTATGTTCAAATACAAGGTATCGATTTTGAGGAAGTATTTACACCCGTTGAACGACTCAAAACTATAAGGTTACTCATAGGTCTTACGGCCACAAATGGTTGGGAAATTCACCATCTAGATGTCAAAAAAGCCTTCTTGAATGGAGAATTAAGTGAGGAAGTCTATGTGAGTCAACCGGAAGGGATTCATGAGTAAAGGAGGAGAAAACAAAATCTATAGACTACACAAAGCCTTGTATGGTCTACGACAAGGTCCAAGAGCATGGAATGTCAAACTCGATCCTGTTCTAAAGAAGATGAATTTCAAAAGATACATAAAGGAGTCTACGGTCTACATAAAGTAAGAGAAGAATGACTTTCTAATTGTAGCTATATACGTTGATGATCTCTTTGTTACTGGAACAACACAAGGAGTCATAAAGCAATTCAAGAAAGATATGTCAAACGAATTTGAAATGTCAGGTCTTGGAATTGAAGTAATTCAAGCAGATGATGGAATAAGGATAAAGCAAGAAGGATATGCTAAAGGAATCCTTAAGGATACAAAGATGGACTCATGTAATCTACTACAAGCACCAATGGAGTTAAATTTGAAACCTTCAAAAGCTGAAAACGAGCCGGAGATAGATGCCACATAATATAGAAGAACAATTGGGTGTTTGAGATACTTAGTTCATACAAGACCGGACTTACTTATGTCGTTGGAGTGTTAAGTCGATATATGCAAAGTCCAAGAGAATCACACAAAAAAAGCACTCAAACATGTCTTAAGGTACATCAAAGGTACAACTAACTTTGGTTTAAATTTTAAGAAAGATGGAACAAGAACAATCATAGTATAGGATCATATAAGGAAAGGAGATTAGTGTAAATGTATTAGCATATGATTAGGGCTTCCTCTGTAATATATATATTGTATCATTGATATCGAATAATACAATTCAGCCTTACAGTCTCTATATGGTATCAGTGCAAGTCGATCTCTGACCATTTCTTTTTCTCTTTCACACTGAATCACTTGAGAATTTTTCTTCTCCTTTTATCATGTCTTCTCTGCCGCCATCACATGCAATCCGCTTTGATCAGCTCGCCCTTCTTGGCAAGCCACTGGATCACAAAGACAAAGTCGAGTATATACTCGAAGGTCTATATGAGGAGTACAAACAAGTGGTCGATCAGATTGAGGGTCGAGATATCTCCCCCACACTGATAGAACTACACGAGAAGCTGACTCATCACAAGTTGAAGCTTTACGCCTCTCCACCAGCCTTCTCACCAATGCCTATCACGGAAAATGCAGCATGTCACAAAAACCCATCTCAATAGCAGCATTACAATCAACAGAACCGCTTCAACTCTCGAGAGCAAAACAATTGGCAACAAAACTTGACTGGAAATCGGAATGAAAACCAGAATGAACAGCGTGGAGGACGAGATTACCAGGGCAAGTGTCAGCTCTGTGGAGTGTTTGGTCACAATTCAAGGAGGTGTATACATAGGATATAGTGATAGTAGTCACAATATCGACATTGATGATGGTAGAAGCACTTCTGGCCACATCTTCTATCTTGGTCAATCACCGATCACTTGGACATCACAAAAAAAACCCACAGTTGCCTTATCATCTTGTGAAGCCGAATTCATGGCTGCCACCGAAGCCGCAAAAAAAAGGAATATGGCTTAAGGAGCTAATGAATGAAATCGTAGATGAAGAGAAGAAGGTCAAGCTAAGGATCGACAATAAATCGTCTATTGCACTCACGAAGAATCTTCCATGGAAGAAGTAAACACATTCCTTCAAGATATCACTTTATTCGAGAGTGTGTGGAGAACAATCAAATTGAAGTTGAGCATGTAGCCGGTGAAGAACAAAAGCAAACATTTTCACAAAGCCATTAGGAAGAATCAAATTCAAGGAAATGAGAGACAAGCTAGATAAGATACAGGGTGAATGTTAGATAATTCTTTTAGCTTAGGCTCCAAGTTATATTTAGTAAGAGTTAATTACTAGAGATAACATCAAATAAAATAGGATAAGATACATGTAAATCCTAATAGATTAGGGAGATTAGCCTAGTCTATTTAATAAGTCTTTTGGAGAGTTGTCCCTCAAGATTTAGCAAAGTAATTGGTTAAGTTTTGAGCTTGTTTCTTATCAATAAAGAAGAGCAAGTTATTTTAAGTTTTTAGCTATTTCGATTTGAACAATAATCGACTAAGACAAGTATGTTCCACGAAAAAGACATCTCTGATTTGGAAATATAGGAAAGCAATTCAGTATTACATAAATTTTGTAATTTTATTGACTTGAGGAACACTTGTAATGTAAGAATATTCAGAGGCTTGACTAATAACATGTTGGTTCTGTAAGAAGTCGAAGCTTCCTTAATTGATCGATAACACAACAAGTAGATTTGTTGTTGTTGCTCTGTTTTTTAAGTCGCAAAACAGAGTAGAAGAAAAGAAGAAAGAGTTTGTGAAAAACTAACTCTTATTAATCACACACCTTTTTACAAATGATTCAGAGAGTATTTATGTAGAATGAAAATTACAATCAGACATCACAAAGAGTTGTATCTCTTGACTCAAAACCTAATAGACACAAACCTAATCACAGAGTCACGATTTTATATTTCAAAAGTCATGACTCTATCTTAAACAGATGTGACCGAAAATATAGTAACTAACTTATACAAATTCCTAAGATAAACTCGATTACATTCAACACTCCTCCTTAAGCGAGTTTCTCTTTGACTCCAAGCTTTTCTCTTAGTTCTTCGAATCTTGATGTATACAAAGGCTTGGTTTGAATATCTGCAAGTTGAGATTCTCCTGGGCAATGCTTCAGCTTTATGAGTCCCTTTTGCTCAGCTTCACGCACGAAATGGTATTTGATATCGATGTGCTTTGTCCTTCTATGTTGAAGTGGATTCTTTCCAATGGCTATGGCTGACTTGTTATCACAATATATCTTCACTTCTTCTTCAATTTTGAACCCGATTTCTTTCACCAATCTTTGCAGCCAAATGGCTTGATTTGCTGCTGAACATAGAGCAATATACTTTGCTTCTGCCGTGGATTGTGCTACAGTTTTCTGTTTGCTTGATTGCCAACTAAACACTGCTGATCCGAGAGTGAAAACATAGCCGGATGTGCTCTTTTTATCCTCAATTGATCCACCCCAATCAGTATCTGAATATCCATGAAGTTCTGGTTCTAGTACATTCTCAAATTGGACACCAAACTTTGTCGTTCCTTTGACATACCTAAGAACACGTTTTGCTTCTTGATAGTGCTTGTTTAATGGTGAAGACATGTACCTTGATAAGTATGAACTTGCATACATGAGATCTGGTCTTGAAGCACACAAGTATAGAAGACCTCCAACTATACTTCTGTACTTGGTTTCGTCCGCTAGTTTTTTGTCATCATCTTCATGTTTGCCATGTGGAACAAGTGGAGTCTTCACACTTTTGCAGTCTTGCATATCAAACTTTTCTAGGAGTTTGTTTGCATATTTCTCTTGGGAGAGAAACACTTCTTTCTCATCTTGTATGATCTCCATTCCTAGAAAATAGTTTAGTTCTCCAAGATCGGTCATTTCAAATTCACGCTTCATATCTTCTTTGAACTTGTTGATTAAGTTCAAGTTATTTCTGGTGATGATGATATCATCCACGTATAGACTCACCAACAAGATGTCATATTTTGTCTTTAACGCATATAATGCTGCATCATTGAAACTTCTTTGAAAACCGTTAGAAAAAAAATAGTGTCAATCCTTCTATACCATGCTCTAGGCGCTTGCTTTAAGCCGTATAAAGCCTTGTTCAACTTTAAGACTTTTTCTTCTTCTCCATCTTTTATGAAGCCAGGCGGTTGTGAGATGTAAACCTCTTCTTCTAAGTTGCCATTTAAAAATGCTGACTTCACATCCATTTGGTAGAGTTTCCACCTCTCTTGAGCGGCAACAGCCAATATGGTTCTTATAGTGTCGTGTCTAGAGGCAGGAGCAAAAGTTTTGAGATAATCAACTCCATATTCTTGAGTAAAACCTCTTGCTACTAACCTTGCCTTGTGCTTTATAGGCTCTCCTTTTGCATTTGTCTTTAGACGGTAGATCCATTTAACACTTATTACATTCACGTCTTTTGGTTTGGTGAGTAATTTCCATGTTCCATGTTTTTCAATCATTTGAATCTCCTCCTTCATTGCGTCTCTCCATTGCTTGCTCTTCACGGCTTCCTCAAAAAATTGAGGTTCTTCATTTATCATGTGACAAACTTGATGTGCTTGAGCCATCTCTGCTGTTTGTTGAATAATTTCGTTTATAGATTGAAACTTTCTTGGTCTATTTGGAGCGTCTTCTTCATCTTCATCTTCAGATTGAATATCCGTTAGCGCTTGTGACTCTTGTTCTTGTGGATGATGATTGTCTTGTGATTTGTTTTCATTCGGTGGAAGATCTATCTTCTTCACTTCTTTCTTTTCCCAATCCCATTTTTTTTCTTCATCAAATATCACATCTCGTGATACTTCTACCTTTTCTTCATCCAACAAGAGAACTCTATATCCTTTAGATTCACGGCTATATCCAATGAACACACCGCGTTTAGCCTTTACATCAAGCTTCCTTCGTTTCTCATCGGGTATATGCACATAGCACAAGCTTCCAAATACTTTTAAGTGTTCTACACTCGGTTTGCTTCCACTCCTTTTTTCCATTGGTGTCATGTCTTCTTCAAGAGACTTGGTGGGTATAAGATTTTGAATATAGTTTGATGTAGCCACTGCTTCAGCCCATAGTTTGTTTGGAAGACCTTGATCCACAAGCATTGATCGTGCCATCTCTACAAGTGTTCGATTCTTTCTTTCTGAGACAGCGTTTTGTTGAGGAGAGTACGGTGTTGTGATTTGTCTTTGAATTCCAGCCTCTTGACATAATTTGATGAACTCCTTAGATGTGTATTCACCCCCTCTATCTGTTCTAAGTTGCTTGATTCTTTTACCGGATTGGTTTTCAACCAAGGACTTGAACATTTTGAACATCGAAAGAACCTCACTTTTTTTTTGATAAAATACACCCAACTCATACGTGTATAATCATCAACAAATAACACAAAATACCTGCTTCCACTCATTGATTCGTTGTGCATAGGACCACACACATCCTGAGTGTATCAACTCCAATTCTTCACTTGCTTTCGTTTGAGACTTCTTAGGAAATTTCTTTCTCGATTGCTTTCCCATTTCACAAGATTCACATATCTCTTTTGTGATTTCGAATATGGGAAGATTGTCCACAGTTTTCATCTTTTGCATCCTCTCCAACTTGTCAAAACCAACATGTCCCAATCGCCTATGCCATAGACTTAGTTTGTTGTCGTTTTCTTCATGAGCAAGTAACACTTTTGTTTCTGTTTTATTCCATCTAAATGGAAAACTCTTGTGCTTCATTTTGATATTCAATATCCTTCTTCCTTGAGGATCATCTATGAAGCATCGATTGTCTTTAAACATGACTCTGTATCCATTTGACACCATTTACGAAACACTTAACAAATTTCTTGCTAAGTCCGGCACTAGAAACACCTCTTTGATGATCTTCCTCCCTTGGCTTGTCATCACTTGGATATTTCCCTTTCCAGCCGTGATTACTCTTTGACCATTCCCCACTTTGATCGGTATTTTAATACTCTTATCAAGAATGATGAAGTATGAAACTTCCTTGGTCATGTGGTTGGTGCAGCCGCTGTCAACCAACCATGTTTCATCATCAACGTTTGATGATGTTTCCTCTTCAATAGCAGTAAACAGCATGTGACTCTCATCCTCGGAGTCATCTTCTGTCACTTCAACACTTAGATCTGCTCTCTTGGTCTTTCGAAGTCTGCAATGTTTTGCCATATGTCCCGGCTCTTCACACACAAAACATTTCCCCTCCTTGTTCACATTCTTCTGTGAGGAGGCTTCGTTGTTCTTGTTTTTCTTTGACCAGCAATCACTTTCATTGTGACTGTCACGTTTACAAATACCACACCATTTTTTCGTTTTTCTTATGGTATTTGTTTCCACTTTTGTTTCTTCCTTTTGAAACAGATTTTTTTCCATAGAATGCTCCTTTAGTTGATTGCTCTTCTCGTATTTCTACACGTTTCTCGTGAGCCCTTAATGTGCCGATTAATTCTGTAACTGAGAGTGTAGTTAGATCCTTGGTTTGTTCAAGAACAGCCACGATACTATCAAACTTTTCTGGAAGTGAATTAGAATTTTCTGCACTATTTGTTAATCTGTTTTTTCTTCTCCATGAATTCGTAGTTGATTTCCCAAATCGATTAGTTTTGTTGCGAAGGTGTTGATGCTATCGCTTTCCATCATCTTCAGATTCTCATATTCTCTTCGAATAGATTGAAGATTGATCATTCTGACTTGAGAACTTCCTTGAAATTCCAATTCTAATGCGGTTCATGCATCCTTCGCACTTGTAGCAGGAGCGATCCTTGGAAAAATCGAATCAGTAACTGCCGTTTGAAGGATTTGCAGCGCCAACATATCCTTCATAATCTGATCTTCTTGTTCCTTTGCTTTCTCCGGTGTGGCTGTACTTGTTTATTCCATAACTGCTCCATTTTCAATCACATCCCAAAGCTTTCTCGTTTTCAGAATTGTTTTCATTTTAATCTTCCAAAATCCGTATGCTTCTCCATTCACTACAAGAAAACATGTTGTTTGTGACTGAAAAGTGTGACTGAAAAATCAGTCACAAAATGTGATACTAATTTGAGACTGAATTGGGACTGAAGTGCCACTGAAAAAATCAGTCCTACATCAGTCGCAAATAAGAGACTGTATATCTCAGTCTTAGATCAGTCACAAAAGTGTGACTATTTTGAGATTGATTTAGGACTGAATTATGAAGTCGCAGATCAGTCACAAAATTTGTGACTGATCTGCGATTGAATTTAAAAAAATGGTATCAGTCCCTAATCAGTCTCAGATTTTGTGACTCGAGTGTGACTGATTATTATATAGATCAGTTTTTTCCAACGTAGTCGAAAAGAATTATTCCAAAATTGCAATTTACATCGTTACATGATGTTTACACATCATACTATCCATTTAGAAATGATTAAAATAGATGTTTAATCGAATTATATGAAATCACATTGACGTTTATGTAATTGTTCTTCTTAAACGATATTACAATATACTTCCATTTTTTCTTCGAATATCGAAATATTCTATTATTGTTTATATATATTGTTTAAACTTTGTTTGTTGTTGTATTCATTAACAATAACACATTCAAATGATTATAATTTCATCAATTTAGTTGACCCAGAAATTTTCGGGGAAAATTTCTAAAACCGAATAAAAAATAAATAGATAATATATATATATATGTGTGCGTAGAACATTACCGAAGTAATGTACTAGTCCAACGGTTTCTGATAATAGTGGAAACATGTATATTCCCATAAGGTCACGGGTTCGAGTCCTTTGGTTAGTTTTTTTTAAAACTTATTAATTTTGCGACTGATTAGGGACTGATTTACAAATCAGTCACAGATCAGTCTCAAAATTTGAGACTGATCTGTGACTGATTCGTTTTAGGGTTTAGGGATTCAAAAAAAATTTAAATTTTTTAAAAAATTTGAAAAAATTTCGAAATTTTTTTAAAAATTTTAAAAATTTTCGGAAAATTTTAAAAAATTTAATTTCAGTCGCAGATCAGTCACAAATTTTGTGACTGATCTGAGACTGAATTTTTAAAAATGTTATCAGTCTCTAATCAGTCTCAGATTTTGTGACTAAAGTGTGACTGATTTTTTTTAGATCGGGTTTTTCCAACGTAGTGGAATAAAATTATTCCGAAACTGCAATTTACATTGTTATATGATGTTTACACATCATACTATCCATTCAGAAATGATTAAAATTAATGTTTTATCGATTTATATGAAATCACATTGATGTTTACGTAATTGTTCTCCTTAAACGATATTACATTATACGTACATTTTTTCTTCAAATATCAAACTATTCTATTATCATTTATTTATATTGTTGAAACTATGTTTGTTGTTGTATTGATTAACAATAACACATTCAAATGCTTATAATTTTATCAATTTTGGTAACCCGCAAATTTCCGGGAAAAATTTCCAAAACCGAACATATAACTAATAGGTAATATGTATATGTGTGCGTAGAACATTACTGAAGTAATGTACTAGCCCAGCGGTTTCTGATAATAGTGGAAACATGTATATTCCCATGAGGTCACGGGTTCGAGTCCTTTGATTCTTTTATTTTAAAACTTATTAATTTTGCGACTTATTAGGGACTGATTTACAAATCAGTCGCAGATCAGTCTCAAATTTTGAGACATATCTGTGACTGATTCGTTTTAGGGTTTAGGGATTCAAAAAAAATTTAAATTTTTTAAAATTTTTTAAAAAATTTGAAAAAATTTCGAAAATTTTTAAAAAATTTGAAAAAATTTCGAAAAATTTTAAAAAATTTCGAAAAATTTTAAAAAATTTCGGAAAATTTTTAAAAATTTAGTTTTAGTGGCAGATCAGTCACAAATTTTGTGACTGATCTGAGACTGAATTTTTAAAAATGTCATCAGTCTCTAATCAGTCTCAAATTTTGTGACTGAAGTGTGACTGATTTTTTTTAGATCGGGTTTTTCCAACGTAGTGGAATAAAATTATTCCAAAACTGCAATTTACATTGTTATATGATGTTACACATCATAATATCCATTTAGAAATGATTAAAATTAATGTTTTATCGATTTATATGAAATCACATTGACGTTTACGTAATTGTTCTCCTTAAACGATATTACATTATACGTACATTTTTTCTTCAAATATCAAACTATTCTATTATCGTTTATTTATATTGTTGAAACTATGTTTGTTATTGTATTAATTAACAATAACACATTCAAATGTTTATAATTTCATCAATTTTGGTAAGCCGCAAATTTCCGGGAAAATTTTCCAAAACCGAACATATATCTAATAGGTAATATATATTAACGCACGTAAACAATTATCGAAAGAGTCTGGTAGTCTATTGGTTAGCGGACTACAACAAAAACATGTAACATGCAAGGTCACGGGTTCGAGTCGTGGCTTGCAACTTTTTCCAAATTAATTAAACTGAGACTGAAATTCAGTCTCACTTCAGTCACTTTTTTTCAGCGACTGATCTGAGACTGATTTTTCAGTCTCAGTTTAATAACATTATATCTAAACCCCTTTCTTCTTCCTCGCAGTTTCACGCATTCATCTCTCCTTACCTCTGTAATTGGCCGATTTCCTCTCCAAATTTTCCCTACTTTGCAACAAAACAATCCACTTTCATGTCTCAATCTTGTAGGTCTCGATTAGGGAGAGGTGGAGGAAGATCCGAGAGAAGTTTTCAAGGAAGTGGTGAGCATTCCTCTTCTCCGGTGACTCCGACGAGCACAGCGGCGCGGCTTCCGGTGGTCCGACCTCACGGCGGTGGCTCTTCTAGTTATCCACAACAACCCAATTTCGATTCTTACCATGAAAACTCTCCAAATCTTCAACAATTTGATGAGAGATTTTCTTCACAACAAGGAAATCGATCGGCTCAATTCACTCTCGAGGGCCTCCTAGCGGATGAAGATGGAGCACGAGAGCTTTCTAAGTTGGATCCGTTTCCAGCCGAAGGAACCATATGGTATATATTTTGTTCTTTGTTTTTTTTTCAATTTTATGGGAAATATTGATTGAATTGGTATTAGTTTGGTTTGATTAGGTTGATAGAATTTATATTTGGTAGATTAGGAATTTGTATGGATATATAGGAATTTTTGGGAATTTTTATGGATATATAGGATTTTTTGGGAATTTTAATGGATATATAAGAATTTTTAGGAATTTTTAGGAATTTTTATGCATCTTGAAATGAATGTTTTTAATTATAAATGTGCTTTCTTAATTTTTATATAATTTTAAGAATATTTTTATATATTTTTGGAAGTTTTATAGGTTTATATGAGTTTTTAGAGTTTTTTAGAATTTTTTTAAAATATTTGTTAATTTTTAAAAATATTTTTGATTTGTTAGAATTTTACAAATTTTTAATTTAGAAATCGTTTTGATTTTTGAAAAGATTTTATGATTTTTAAATTCTTTTTTATGATTTTCGAAATATTTTATCGATTTTTTAAAAAGTTTTTAAATTTCGTCATTATTTTTCTTCGATTCGTTATTTTAGGTTTGATCGAGATCGAGAGAGCCAAATTTCGAGACATATCACTCGGTACACCTCACGCCGGATCAAGAAAATGAGCTTTTCCTTCAGGTATATGTAAAAATTACATTAAATTGCATTTCTTATAATTTATTACTAATTTTTACATTTATTTTTGTTTTTTAGTCTACGTTGTCTGACCGCAACGGGAACGTGTACGGATTAGGAAATCTCAGCAGGAAGTATTGCTCAGCAGAATCAGGCTTTGCTTCAATACCTTTAGAGGGCGCTCTCGTCTTTCCCTACACACTTGACTTCGATGGCTCCTCCTCCTCCTCCTTCACGGCACAATGGTTCCGGATCTTCTTCAGCAACCCGACCTACCGACGACTTCCCTAACCAACATTGATTATATTTACGTTGTATTTTAGCTTAAATATTTTATGTTTTTCGGATTTCGGATTCAAAACAATTCGGTTTTTGTAAAATATATTTTATTTAAATTTTTAATTTTAAAAAAATTAAAATAATATTTATATTTTTCGAAAATAAATAATTTAATAAAAAAAAATTAAAATAAAAAATAAAATTGTGTGACTGATTTGTGACTGAATTTAGGGACTGATTTGTGACTGAATTTAGGGACTGATTTGTGAGTGAAATCTGGGACTGATTTGTGACTGAAATCTGGGACTAATTTGTGACTGAATTTAGGGACTGATTTGTGACTGAAATCTGAGACTGATTTGTGACTGAAATCTGAGATTGATTTGTGACTGAATTTAGGGACTGATTTGTGACTGAATTTAGGGACTGATTTGTGACTGAAATTAGGGACTGATTTGCGACTGATATTTTCAGTCTCTAATCAGTCGCAGATTTTGTGACTGATCTGCGACTGATTGTAACAGCGACTAAGGCTTTGCGACTGATTGATTCAGTCTCACTTAAGTCCCAATTTGAGCATTTGAGACTGATTTGAGACTGATTGTGCAGTCTCAAAAGACATGTTTTCTTGTAGTGATTGAAGATCGGAATTACTTGCTGTGTTGTTCCCTCCATAGCTCTGATACCATGTAAGAAGTCGAAGCTTCCTTAATTGATCGATAACACAACAAGTAGATTTTGTTGTTGTTGCTCTGTTTTTTAAGTCGCAAAACAGAGTAGAAGAAAAGAAGAAAGAGTTTGTGAAAAACTTACTCTTATTAATCACACACCTTTTTACAAATGATTCAGAGAGTATTTATGTAGAATGAAAATTACAATCAGACATCACAAAAAGTTGTATCTCTTGACTCAAAACCTAATAGACACAAACCTAATCACAGAGTCACGATTTTATATTTCAAAAGTCATGACTCCATCTTAAACATATGTGACCGAAAATATAGTAACTAACTTATACAAATTCCTAAGATAAACTCGATTACATTCAACAGGTTCGTGATTATCTCCAGTAACACGATCCCGAAACTGTAGACATCACTCTTCTTACTCAATCGACATAAATTGCCATATCTACAAGACAACAACATGGTATATAGTCAACAGGTTGGTATATAGTCAACCAGTACTGAAAAATGATTTCAAAGTTTCAGAACAAGTGTTTGTATGCGTATATACAAAATATTGACAATACTTACTCAGGATCAAGATATCCAAGAGTACTAGCCATCATTGTTGATTGCTGAGATTCACCTTCAACTTGGAAAGATCTTGTGAGTCGAAAATCAGCGAGTTTGGCATTAAAATTCTCACCCAACAATATGTTAGCACTTTTGACATCTCTATGAACCATGGGTGGTGTGCATCCAATATGCAAGTACTCTAGTCCTATGTAATAGAACCATCTATGTCAACTGATTTGTCGTAATCCATTTGCATTGATGGTTTTTTCCAACATTTTTTAACTTAGTACGAACCTTGAGCAGCCTCCAAGGCTATTCGTAGTCGATTACTCCAGTTGATGATGGATTTACCTCCTTTTCCTATGTATTAGATCGTTAGATCTATTCGAGTTTTATGAGATATATATGTGATCACTAGAAAAATTATTACCTATCAAATGTTGTTTCAAGTCTCCATTAGGTAGAAACTCGTAGATGAGGGCCAAGTGCTCTCCTTCATAGCAATACCCAACAAGGCTCACCTAATTTATGTGGTGAACTCTCAGAAGAAGATCAACCTAAGATAAAATTCATGTTGAGTAAATATTGAAATCCATAACCTTTAGTGATACTAGAAACACATCATAGTTTAGTTGAATACCTCTGCTCTGAATTCTTTATAGCCTTGAGTTGAAGATTGAGAAAGTATCTTAACAGCCACCTGTTGAGAGCCATTTACAGTACCGTGATACACCATGCCGAATCCCCCTTTACCTAAAACTCTCTGGAAGTTATTTGTCATTTGGATGACTTCTGAATATGTGAACCTTCTGCTGTTTTTATTAGCAAATGATTCCTTCATCGTTGATTACCTCGGTGGTGGGTGTAGACCTATATATCAGAGAAAGGATGTTATCATATTCTCTTCGTTTAAATGCACCAGAGCAATGACATTTGAAAGATTTTATAAGCTTTCTTGTTTGATAAATCCCTTGCAAGTACCTTCTTCAATTGTTGACTTTTTCTTTCTGAGTACAAGAAAAATAACCAGTACAACTATTACAATGGCTGCAGAACCAACTGATGCAAGAATTGGTAAGAGAACTTTCTTCTTAGATGATTTTCTACATTAACTAGAGAGACAAAGCCTTGGGTTTCCTTCAATACTACAATAAGACAAGGGTCCTTTAAGATATCAAATGCACAAAATCATTGATGATAGTATATATAATAACTGAGATAAGTTTCTTACAGTAGTTGTAGTCCCTTCCTTTGAAGAGATTGAGGTATTGAGCCACTAAGATCATTTCCACTTAAGTTTCTGTAAGAAAATTATGATATTTTTTTTGTTGAAGTTTGAAAAGCATTATAATAGGTGGAGAGAAACTTACATGACTGACAACGATTTCATGTTTCCTAGAAACTCTGGGACCACTCCAGTTAAGTTATTATTCGACAAGTCCCTAATATTATGAATAGAAACATAAAGTTTATCAAACTAATTCCAATTAATCCACATAAAAACAAGTTATTGCCTTCAATTAACAGCCTTAACACTTACAATGTTTCTAGTAGGGTAAGGTTTTGAATGGCAGCTGGTATGCTTCCATTTAAACCACTTGAAGCCAAGTTTCTGATGAAATTATTAAAACCACATTCAAAATGTTAATGGTCATGGTTACTAACAGATCTTGATGAGTTAGTGTGTCGTGCATGTATTCTAGTGAATGTATGACTTACATAGAAGTGATTCTTGGTGGTGTGGAGGTATCAGTGTTGGTGCAGTTCAAACCGTCCCACCTAAGTTGTAAAGGGAGGCATGGATCGCCTTGCCAGTCGATTCTACTCAATCCGTAAGTGGTTGCGATACTTCTTATAGCAGCCACTGACATAGAAAAGGTTTTGATGTGTTGAGTAGTCTATTGTGTTTTTGACTTATTTATTAACTAACATAAGAAATGATAGACCTTAGAAGCATATCCAGGAAAAGAAAGTCACATACCATCATTTTCATTTGTTTCGGACAGTGGAAACCGAATAATTGTGTAGACTTCATAAGCATTAAGTAGAGGTGGAAGAGTTGATCTGTTGGTTCTTGTCAGCTGTAAATTGCATGCGCCCGGTGACGCACTGTGGAGAGTAGTTAATTTATGATCTGGAGAAAAGCTACCGTTATACAAACTTTCTCCATTCGAGGAGATGTTGAATTCTCTTGTATCATTTGCTTGCAAATCTTGGATCTCAGTAATGTCTGCATACCAATAACATTGGTCATTAGGACTTTCTGTCCATTCAACCGTCAGTGGCTCACTGGCATTAGTAGGAATGGCAGCAGCTTTGAGTGCCTTCGCTGGTAGCTCATAGAGGCTGGAATTTCCCACATCTCTAGTGTTGGATATCTGTGCCCACTCCTTCTTGTATGCGGTTGCGATCCATTCACGATCATAGACATCATCCAGGTACCTGAGGGTGGGAACATCATTGTCTTTACCAGTTATACAAGAAAATAAGATCAATTATCATCCACTTGGACGTTTGTGATCTTATGAGAATGCTATGTTACATAGTTTATGTTATCTTAATACTTTCTAATTAGTGTCTACTTCATTGATACAAATATCACTCGCTTTGGAAACAGAGTACACACCCACAAAGACAGAGGAGAACAACCCAAAAGAAACAGTGCAGAAGCAAAAGACAGTGTTAGGTTGAAGTTAAATTACCTTTATGGTACTCTCTGAATTGTTAAGATATCGTCGAAACTGAAGTTTCAAAGAATCAGACTGAGTAAAATAAGTACTATTTCCCAAGGGCCGTATTTCCAAGGCTGCGATCACCGGTGTACCCATGCTAGTATTAACAAGACAAATCTGTAACAAGTTTGATGTTGGTATGTGAATGATTTCTTCCCTTATACCTTGCGTGTATCCATTTAAATCTATTGTGGTCCACAGATTAGGTCCAAGATACAAATCAAACTTGGGACTAATATTTCGACGATCATAGTTTCCATATACAAACCTAGCCCTGATCAGATGATTTCTTCCCTTCTCAACGGTTAGATTGTAGCAGTTCCGTCTCCCCTCAGGGAAAAATCTAAGTGTTCTGTGTGGTTTTGCGAATGTCGGCTCCAGATCTGCTTGGATTCTACCAGTTTTTCCAGTTTGGATGTATGATGCGTCTGAATAGTACTGTATTCCAGTTGACGTCTCGTTATAAGGAGACAATTCATTTGGTGATAGTCCGCAATCCAAACTGATGAACCCTGTTACAAATATATACCATACATATCAACCAAAAACAATGAATATCCATTATTATGTTATCCGAAAAAAGAATTCAATATCGCCGATATCAGGATCTGTTACATAATTTTCTTTTATCAACAATTAGATCGATAAAATCAGATCCATGGTCCAATAGTTTCAATAACCATCTTTGTAGAAAAAGTAATGGTATCAAAAAATACTATAACTACTAATAACATTATAATTTATAAATAAAAAACACAAATTTTTAATAATTAATGCTAAAATATTATCAAAAACTCAAACAGCATGTTTTCATTTAATTTTAAAATCATATTTCTCCCGAAAAACTATATTATATACAAATTCATGATTTAGAAATAAAAATGAGCTTACACGTTAGCCCACACCTACCAATCATTTTAAAATAACACATTATAAGAAAATTTAATAACCAGTACCGGATCTGGATATCCAAAATTTCAGAACGTATTGGGACATATTATGAATTAGATGTTCGTCGGATCTTGGATAATTTGTCTACCCCTACAAATATGAAATCTAGTACCTGTTTGGTCTTGAGCTTGAACAATATGAATGATAGCCAGAGTTATCAGTACCAAGAAAAGCCAATGAGAACTCTTCATAGTTATCTAACTTCAAAGAATTTTTGAGAAAACCATTGGCTATGTTGTTGAAGATAAAGAGAAAATAAATAAGCAAAACCCAAAATCATTTACTATATGAAAGACTTTAACAAGTCAATGGTGAAAACTAGAGAATATGAATTTTCTTGTGTTTAAACTTCACCAACGGAAGAAATGATAGTTAAGAGGACAACAAGTCCACAATGTCACTGTCATGACGTTTTGGCATGGAAACTAAAGAAGAAACGCGTTAAGCAATAAAAGTGGTATGTCAAAGAATAATCAATTATACAAGACGTGTCTAACAAGGGTACTGTTTGGAATATTTTTCAAATGTTCAACAGAAGAATCTAACATGTGTAGAGTAGTTATTTGTTTCTTGATCAATTCTTGCTTGAGCTTGTCCATGTTATACGTGTTCATTTTGATGAAGAGTTTCTCTACATTCTTGCTGATATATTAAAGTAGGTTGATTATGTCTGAAACTTCAACCCTATATAGGAACGAGAGGGAGAGAGAGGGATACATATATATTAGATCGACAGAAACCGTGGGAATTGCACAATTTCTTAGAGTCAAATTCCGGTGGAAAAGACAGCATATGTAAATTTAACCGCTGGAACGAAGTATTTCCCCTAAATACATGTTAAATTGAACAGGATAAGTAATAGAGGAGATGAGAGTGTGTAGGGCATTTATTAAAACAAAGGAAAAGAAAGAGATATTAAGAAGTGGAGCTAAGAGAGAAAGGCAGAGCACAAACTCACTCTCTATCAAACTCTAGATGTCATTTAACCGTCAACTATTTCCCTCCATTTTCTAAAACGCCTTTTCTATTCTACCATTTGATTCTATTATATAGACTTTCAAAGTTGTATATAATTATATAAATTTTCACTTACTAGTGAAGCAAAGCATATAATAAATTATAGTAAGAAAGAAAACGGCCAAGAAACAGGTAGTCAGTTGGCATGCCTCTGATTTAGCTATGTACCTGATGGCGTCAAATCCCACCCAGCTCCAATTGAAAAACTTAGATTATAGATCGAGTTTTGTCAATCCAATAGTTACTTGTTGACAAAAAAAACGTAGGAAATCCTTTTAACAAAACAAGAGTATATCTTTATAACTTTGTAGAAGAATATAAAAAATACCCTATTAAATTCTTTTTTAAATTACTAATAATTAATACCTTTTTCAATCAAGTGGTTAAATATCCACGTCTTCTTCACCGAAATTCGAATTCTGGAAATTATGCAGCTCTACATGATATTGTTTGGATTTTAAAAGAGTTTGGATTATGTATCGGAAATAGTAACCCCGCAAGATAATATGATGACAACATTATCCGTTTGTCATGCAAACTCTATCGCTGATTTAATATAAGAGAACTCTCTTAAACTCTCCATATTAACTCCTAAAGAAAATTTGGGAAAACCGTTGGCTATGCTGTTGAAGAAAAACAGCAAATAAATAAGCAAACACAAAACATTCACCGAAAGAAAGACTTTGACAAGTCAATGGTGAAAAGGAGATTTTCTGGACCACTGAGGGAAGAGATTAGAATTAAGAGGACAACAATTGCCCAACATCACCGTCATGAAGGTTTTCATGGAAACTAAGGAGCAGACCAATAAGCACGTTAAAGAATATAGTGGCATACCAATGGACCATCAATTATATTAGATTGAGTCTAACAATGCCGTCCTCTTTGGTTTTTGTGTATACTCTTGCTAATTTGTAAGTTTAGCTTAAGCTTATTAGCCTGCTTATTTTGTTTAAGAAATCACAAGAATATTCTTTTTTCATTAGCTTTTATAGAGAAGTGTCACATTCAGTGCAATCATAGCTTAATGGTCTAACAATCAACATGGATCTTACTTTACTTCTAAAGAAACTATCAAACTCGTACCAAATGATATTAAATGTGTTTGAAGTGTCAATGGTGAAAGCAAAATGACTTGTTCGTGATACTCAAGACACATATGAAAAATAAACAGACCAAAATAAAACAAAAAAATCCGTCCACACTTTTATAAAATACTCTTTTAATCAGTTTACAAATTTTGTTGAACTATCTAGCTATGGGAACCACCGAAGTGTCCAAGCTCACATTCATATCTTCTGGTTGCAAGCCTTGATTTTTACTTATCCCTGACTTTTCACTTACAATACATTCTCCAAGCAGAATTAGAGTCATAATACTTGCGAAGGTTTGGATCCATAATCTCAGTAATATCACCACGGTTAAGCTTAAATCCAACCCATTGTGTTATATGAGAGTTTTCAAAACTTTGATCAATCACAGGTTGGTTCGTGATCATCTCCAATAACACAATCCCAAAACTGTAGACATCACTCTTCTCGCCCAATCTACCGGAATTGCCATATCTGCAAGACAACAACATGGTATATACATTTTAACCTCTGAAGAAGGAATATAAACTACAAAGTTCAGACCAAGTCTTTGTGTGTGTGTGTATCAAATACTGATAATTCTTACTCGGATCAAGGTATCCAAGAGTACCAGCAATCACCGTTAAATCCTTAGATTCATCGGATTCAACTCCACTTTGGAAAGATCTCGAGAGCCCAAAATCAGCAAGTTTGGCATTAAAATTCTCATCCAGCAATATATTGGCAGATTTCACATCTCTATGAACCATTGGTGGTATGCATCCAATATGTAAGTACTCGAGTCCTATGTAACAAAATCCATTGATATCATATAGTAAATTATAGTAAGAAAAAAAACGGCCAAGAAACGGATAAAATAAATTTCATACGCACTTTAATAAATATTCTTTTAACCAGTTTACAAATTTTAGCAAGTAATTATTGTTTCCATTATTAAAATCACATGTAGAGAACACACTCTGAAGTCTGAATTATCTAGCTATGGGAACCAACGAAGTGTCCAAGTTAACGTTCATTTCTTCCAGCTGCAAGCCTTGATTCTTACTTATCCCTGAGTCTTCACATACAATACACTCTTTAAGCTCGTTAATAACCTTAGACATGGATGGTCGTTTCGAGGAAGAAGGATTTGCGCATGACATTGCCAGTTCAAGAGCTCTCCAAGCAGAATTAATGTCGTAATCCTTGTGAAGGTTTGGATCCATAATCTCAATAATATCACCTTGGCTAAGCTTGAAGCCAACCCATTGTGTTATGTGAGAATATTCAGAGGTTTGTCTAATCACAGGTTGGTTTGTGATCATCTCCAATAACACAATCCCAAAACTGTACACATCACTCTTCACATCCAATCGACCCGAATTGTTATATCTGCAAGAAAACAACATCATAACCATTGAAGAATGATTAGAAAGTTTCAGACCAAAATGCTTGCTTGTGTATAGTAATGCTTATCTGATAATGCTTACTCAGGATCAAGGTATCCGGGAGTACCAGCAACAATTGTTGGTTCATGAGATTCACCTCCACCTTGAAAAGATCTTGAGAGGCCAAAATCAGCGATTTTGGCATTAAAATTCTCATCCAGCAAGATGTTGGCAGTTTTGACATCTCTATGAACCATTGGTGGTGTACATCCAATATGTAAGTACTCCAGTCCTATGCGATAAAATTATCTATATTAAATGATTTGCTCTAAACCCCAATGCGTCGATATGTTTTCCAACAGTTTTTTTTAACTTAGTACAAACCTAGAGCAGCCTCCAAAGCTATTCGTAGTCGAATACTCCAATTGATGATGGATCTACCTCGTTTTCCTATGAAATAGATCGTTAGATCTTATCAGGTTTTATGAGTTTCATGAGATATATATGTGATCACTAGAAAAAATATTACCTGTCAAATGTTGTTTCAAGTCTCCATTAGGTAGAAACTCGTAGATGAGGGCCAAGTGATCTCCTTCATAGCAATACCCAAAAAGGCTCACCAAATTCGTGTGGTGAACTCTCATAAGAAGATCAACCTAAGATAAGACTGATGTTAAATAAATATTCCATAACCTTTAGTGATATTAGAAGCACATCATAGTTTAGTTGAATACCTCTGCTTTGAATTCTTTATTGCCTTGAGTTGAAGATTGAGAAAGTATTTTAACAGCCACATGTTCAGAACCATTTACAGTACCGTAATACACCATTCCGAACCCTCCTTTACCTAAAACTCTCTGGAAGTTATTTGTCATTTGGATGACTTCTAAATATGTGAACCTTTTGCTGTTCTTATTAGCAAATGATTCCTCCATCGTTGATTTCCTCTCTGGCAGGTGAAGACATATACATCAGAATAAGGATGTTATCATATTCTTCTCAACGCAAGGTAGCAATGGCATTTACAAGATTTTATAAGCTTTCTTATTTGATATCTCTCTTGCAAATACCTTCCACAATTGTTGAATTTTTCTTTCTGACTACAAGAAAAATAACCAATACAGCGATGACAATGGCTGCAGAAGCAACTGATGCAACTATGGGCAAAATAACTTTCTTCTTAGGTGATTTTTGACAAGAATCAGAGAGACAAAGCTTTGGGTTTCCTTGAACACTACAATAAGACAAAGGTTCTTTAGGATATTAAAAAGCAAAAAAGTGTTGTTGATAATAACTGGGAAAAGTTTCTTACAGTAGTTGTAGTCCTTTATTTTGAAGAGCTTGAGGTACTGAGCCACTAAGATTGTTCCTACTTAAGTTTCTGTTAAAAACGACAAGAGATTGAGTTGAAGTTTGAAAAGCATTACAATATATGTTCAGATAAACTTACATGACGGACAATGATTTCATGTTTCCTAGAAATGCCGGGATCACTCCAGTCAAGTTATTATTCGACAAGTCCCTAATATTAGCAAGATAGAATAGAGATACGAAGGTTTATCAAATTAATTTCAATCCACTAATATCAAGATCTTGAATTGTAAAAAATGTCAATCAAACACCAAACTTACCAAAAATCTCAAATCAAACACCCAACTATCATAACTTCATAATAAACAATGTATTCTTAGTTGACTTTAATTATTCTATTAAAACCCTGAATTTTGCGTTGACTGAGCCGATTGACCCCCACCTAAAATCGTTTAACGGAAATAATAAATCCTAAAATTCTAAGCTTTATTCAGAGATTTAACGAGATTAAAAGAGGATTAAAGCAAGGTTAATTATTTATGTGAAACGATTTAAGGTGAGGGTAAATTGACTTGGTCAACACAAAATTCAAGGTTTAAATAGAAATTAACTGAAAATATAAAGTTTAATATGAAGTTATGATAGTTCGATGTTTGATTTGAGATTTTTGGTATGTTCGAGGTTTGATTGACATTTTTCCTATCTTGAATTTAATTAACAACCGTAATACTTACAGTTTTTCAAGAAGGGTAAGGTTTTGAATGGCAACTGCAATGTTTCCAGTTAAACCACTTGAAGACAAGTTTCTGATGAAATTTCCAAAATTAGACTCCAAATTAGACCTTGAAAAGTTAGCGTGTATTTCATATATCCTAGTGAACTTATGACTCACAAAGAAGTGATTCTTGGTGGTGTGGAGATATCCTCGTTGCGGCAGTTTAAAGCGTCCCACCTAAGCAGTAGGGGGACACACGGATCACCTTGCCACTCGACTTTACTCAATCCATAGGTACTTTTGATGCTTCTTAGAGCATTCACTGAAAGAAAAAAAGGTTTTGATGCCTTGAGTACCATATTGTGTGTGTATTTTATTAGTTTACTAACATAAGAAAGCATAGACCTTAGATGCATTACATACCTTCACTTTCATTTGTTTCAGACTGCGGAAACTGAATAACTGTGTAGACTTCAAAAGCATTAAGTAGAGGTGGAAGAGTTGATATTTTGGTTCTTATCAGCTGTAAACTACATTTCCCTCCTTCGCAAGTTTCTGGTGACGTGGTGGAGATAGTATTTATAATACGCTTTACGGGTTTTTCACCGATAAACGTACTGTCTCCATTGAATAGGATATCGAATTCTCTGGTACCATTAGCACGTAACTCTTGGATCTCAGCAAAGTGTATATACAAGTAATATTGGGCAGTAGGACTATTTGAATTAGTCCACTTAATCGTCAGTGGCTCACTGGCATTAGTAGGAATGGCAGCAGTTGTGAGTGCTTTTTTTGGTGGCTTATAATGGTTGGAATTGGCCACATCGCTAGTGGTGGATATCTGAGTCCACTCCGTCTGAAAGTACGGAGTCCATATGCGATCATAACCATCGTCGGGGTACCTGAGGTTGGGAACATCATCGTTTCACCAGTGAAATAAGAAAAATAAGATGGATAAAATCAATATTCATCCAGTAGAACCAATGAGTTCTTCTGATATTGCTCTTTTACGTTGTTTATGTTAACTTAGACTTTTTATTTAGTGTCTAGAAACAGTGCTTTCATTGAAGAACAATCACGTTGGAAACAGAGTACACACCCGCAATGTACAGAGGAGGACATACCCAAAATAAACATGAAACATAAATAGATCAAAACAGGAAACATAAATAGATTAGATAATGGTCAGTTAAAGTTAGTACCTTAGCTGAGAGGTTGAATTGTTAAGATATCTCCGAAAAGAAAGCTTTAGGGAACCAGACTTAGTGATATACATTTCTTTCCCAATTGGCCGTAGTTCAATTATTGATATTAGCGGAGTAGTCTTCCCGTTCTTAACAAGACAAATCTGCAATGAGTTTGATGTTGCGTTGTGTATGATATCACTCCTTGTTCCGTTGACGTCTGTTTCTAAATCTATCGTATCCCATAGATTAGGTCCAAGATAAAGATCAAACACCGGTTTAATGTCCTGACCATCATAATTGCCATAAAAAAAGTGAGTCACGATTAAATATGTTTGTCCTTTCTCCACATTCAGATTGTAGCAGTTCCGAGTTCCCTCCGTAAAGTATCTCAGCGTCTCGTATTGCTTCCGGTATCTTTTAGGATTTTCTCTGATTCGACCAGTTTCTCCACTCTGTATGAACTTTTCATCCGAAGAATACCAGAGTCTTAAATTACCCATTCTAGACGTCTCATTTGCGGGTAGCCCGCAATCCAAACTGATGAACCCTGTTAACAGACATGGTAAACATTAGTCGCTAAAACCAGTGCACTTCTAAGAACCAAACCGTTTCTACACAAAAAATCTGATACCTTGTTGGTCTTGAGCTTGAACAATATGAATGATAGCCAAAGTTATGAGTACCAAGAAAAGCCCAAGAGAACTCTCCATATTCTTCTATCTTCCAAGGAAAAGTTGAGAAACCCGTTGGCATAGGCAGCAGATAAATAATCATTCACTGAAAGAGAGACTTTGACAAGTCAATGGTCAATGGTGAAAATATTAAAACTTTAAAAGAAAGACAACCAGCAAATAATCATTCACTGAAAGAAAGACTTTGACAATTAACCAAATATATTTTTCCACGATTTATTAAATGGTGATTTACTCAATTACTCTATTATGATTCTACGTCGTACTGAATTAGTCTAAAAATATTAAAATTACTAGACTAGTTTTTTGACGTTTTTAATATTGTTTTACCCATGTATCCTTTGAAAAGAAAAGAAAAAATTACGAAAATGTCATTAATAAATAATTCCACGTCAGCATATGTTATGTAGGTTTTTTTTCGTAGGTTTTTTGTTTCGTAGGTTTTAGTTTATGTTATATAGGTTTTTTGTTTCGTAAGTTTTTTGTGTCGTAGGTTTTTAGTTTATATTATGTAGGTTTTTTGTTTTGTAGGTTTTTAGTTTATGTTATGTAGGTTTTTTGTTTCGTAGGTTTTTAGTTTATGTTATGTAAGTTTTTTGTTTCGTAGGTTTTTAGTTTATGTTATGTAAGTTTTTTGTTTCGTAGGTTTTTAATTTATGTTATGTAGGTTTTTTGTTTCGTAGGTTTTTCGGCCTCTTACATTAAACTGATCATAACTTTCTCAATACAACTCTGATCAACAAACAGTTTGAAGCTACGGATTCTTGAGATCAAGTTCTTTCCAACCATACCAAAAACACGACGAACAAATTAGTGACCGAAGAGTTATAGCCTCCGAAAATAAGTCCACTAAAAACCTACATTACATAAACTAAAAACCTACATAACATAAACTAAAAACCTACATAACATTGTGTAGGTTTTAAGTTTATGTTATGTAGGTTTTTAGTTTATGTTATGTAGGTTTTTAGTTTATGTTATGTAGGTTTTTAATTTATGTTATATAAGTTTTTAGTTTATGTTATGTATGTTTTTAGTTTATGTTATGTAGGTTTTTAGTTTATGTTATGTAGGTTTTTAGTTTATGTTATGTAGGTTTTTAGTTGATGTTATGTAGGTTTTTAGTTGATGTTATGTAGGTTTTTAATTGATGTTATGTAGGTTTTTAGGTAATGTTTCGGCCTCTTACCTTAAACTGATCGTAACTTTCTCAATACAACTCCGATCAACAAACGGTTTGAAGCTACAGATTCTTGAGAGTGAGATCTTTCCAACCGTACCAAAAACACGACAAACGAATCAGTGACCAAAGAGTTATGGCCCCCGAAAATAAGTCTACTAAAAACCTACATAACATATACTAAAAACATGTTGTAGGTTTACATGTTTCTTTGTTGTAGGTTTTTTGTCAAGTGTTGTAGGTTTTCATTTTTCTTTGTTGTAGGTTTTTTGTTAAGTGTTGTAGGTTTTTCATTTTTCTTTGTTGTAGGTTTTTTGTCAAGTGTTGTAGGTTTTCATTTTTCTTTGTTGTAGGTTTTTTGTCAAGTGTTATAGGTTTTTAGTTTATGTTATGTAGGTTTTTAGGTAATATTTCGGTTTCTTACATTAAACTGATCGTAACTTTCTCAATACAACTCCGATCAACAAACGGTTTAAAGCTACGGATTCTTGAGATCGAGACCTTTCCAACCGTACCAAAAACACGACGAACGGATCAGTGATCGAAGAGTTATAGCCCCCGAAAATAAGTCCACTAAAACCTACATAACATATACAAAAAACCTACATAACATAAACTAAAACCTACATAACATAAACTAAAAAGAGGGAAGAAGAAGAAGATGAGGACAACGGCGGAGAGAGAAGAAGAAAAAGAGAGAAGAAGAAGAAGAAAGAAGAAGAAAGAAGAAGAAGAGAAGAAAAGAAGAGGAGAAGAGAAGAGGAGAAGAGAAGAAAAGAAGAGGAGAAGAGAAGAACGACGGAGGGAAGAAAAGGAAGACAACGAGAGAGAGAAGAAGAAGAAAAAAAAATTAATAAGAATGACATTCTTGTAATAAATGGATCATTGTGGAAAATTATGGACATTTCCACACCTTGTCACTATTCATGGATAAAAAAAAATTATTCTAGTAATTACAGTATCATAATAAACTATTTGAGTACTTCTTTCTTTATTAAATTGACCAAAACTTAAGTTAACAAAATTATTTTGGAATTAAAGAAAAAAAACAACTTTTAGTTTTCCTTGCTTTCACAAATCAATTTTTTTCCAAGAAACATTCTTCTACCTATAGTGAGACAAAAATCTCATTGGACATATCTACTACCTACATCATTATAGTTATGTTTCCCAATAAATGGGAATCAAAGTCTATAAATTTTTGGTGGTTCAAGAAAGTAAATGCAGAAATGAATTTTTAAAACTAACTTAAAATAATTACTTGTCGATATGAGTTGTGATCTAGATGACCGACATGATAAAATCATAAATTTATGTCATTGTAGGGTAGAAATTTATGTATTGAAATTTAATTTTGTCAACAACCAAATTCGTATTTCCTTTGGACACTGTCTTCTTCTTCTTCCAAATAGACACAGAATATGATTGTAATAAGTCGATAGTCAAAGCGAGAGGGTCGTGTTACATATATTTACACGGCCGAGTCGAGTAATTGACATATATTTACAAATTTGGATCCATGATCTTGGTAAGATCTCCTCTGTTAAGCCCAAACCCAACCCATTGTGAGACTTTTCACGGGATTGGTCTATTATCACGGGTTGGTTTGTGATCATCTCCAGTAACACAATTCCAAAGCTATGGACATCGCTCTTCTCACTCAGCGTACTGGTACGGTAATACCTGCAAGGCAAGAACATGATTATACTCTTCAAACAATCACGAGTGATGTGACAGACAACTCATTTGCTGCATATAGTAATGGTAACTACTTATACTTACTCAGGATCAAGGTATCCGGGAGTACCAGCAACCACAGTTGAAACATGGGTTTCATTTCCAACAGGAAAAGATCTCGAAAGCCCAAAATCGGCAAGCTTGGCCTTTAACTGTTCGTCCAACAGTATGTGTAGTTTTTATATCTCTATGTACAGTTGGTGGTATACACCCAGAATGTAAATATTCCAATCCTATTTCAAGAAGAGATTATTTGTTAATCTACCAGACGTAAAATCATTCTAAGCTAATTCTGTTGTCTAAGCTTAGTACGAACCTAGTGCAGCCTCCAAAGCTATTCGTAGCCGACTGCCCCAGTTGATAAACGACCCACCGCATCTTCCTGAAATATGATCTTTTAAATCCTTCTGAAACTTATAAACATGGTCTAGCATCGAATCATGATGAAACTCAAGTTTACCAGACATAAGTAGTTTTAAGTCTCCATTGGGCAGAAACTCGTAAATAAGGGCCAAGTGATCTCCTTCATTGCAAAATCCAACAAGGCTCACCAAATTTGTATGGTGAACTCTTAGAAGAAAATCGACCTAATCATCCATGGAAAAGAAAAATAAGAACTAACATAAGGTTGTGACACAAAAAATTTCATAATTATAAAAGATTATGCTATACCTCCGCTTTGAAATGTTTTTAGCCTTGACTTGATGATTGAGAGAGTACTTTAACAGCTACCTGTTCGGAACCATTTAAAGTACCATAACACACGACACAGAATCCTCCTTCTCCTAGAACTCTTTGGAAATTATTTGTCATTACCATAACCTCTGAATAAGCAAACCTTCTTTTTTTTTGTCTTGATTGATGGTTCAGATGAATTAACATATGTATGATCCACCGTTGGCTTACTCAGTGGAGGTCCTAGAGCCATAGAGAATTAAAAAAAAAAGTAGGATATAAGAAATATATTCATTCAATTTATCAAGTTACTTAATTTGATAAGAGGTTCTCCTGCAAATTACCCTCCACAGTGGACCGCTTTTTCTTTTTTAAAACAAAGAAAAGAACTAACACAGCAACAACTATGGCTACAGAAGCAACTGATGCAACAATTACAACTGAAAACGTCTTCTTTTTTGAGTCTTCTGTGCATGAAACAGAGAGCCAAAGCCTTGAGTTTCCATGAATTCTGCAACAAGAAGAGTGTTGTTCACAACATCAAATCATAAAACGGCTGTGGATAATCACTGAGGGGAAGCGAACCATAAAAAAATTATGTGGGAAGTTTCTTACAGTAACTCTAGTCCCTTTCTTTGAAGAAGAGCTTGAGGCAGGGAACCATTAAGATCATTCCCACTTAAGTTTCTATTAAAGAAGAGAATTCATCATGTATAAAGGCACATGACGCAAAAGGGAAGTGAAAGAAGTTACAGATAATATGCTGAGAAACTTACATGATGAACAAAGATTTCATCTTGGCTAGGAATTCGGGCACCATTCCAGTCAATTTGTTATTTGACAAGTCCCTAAGTTTATTGGCAATATAAAGGTCATTCATTTTACTTTCATCGATAAAACACTAATTTGTAATGGAAGTACTTACAGTTTTTCTAGCTCTGTAAGATTTTGAATAGCAGCTGCTATGGTTCCAGTTAATCCGCTTGAAGACAAGTTTCTGGTGATTCAAAGCATAATAAGTAACATATTTTAGAAATAACTGTGTAATGCATGTGTATATCATCTTGTGACTTACAAGAATGTTATTCTTGGAGGTGTGGAAATATCTGTGTTGCTACAGTTCAAAGCATCCCACGCATATTGATGAGGGACACAAGGATCTCCTTGCCAACTGATTCTACCCAACTCATAGACAGCTCCAATATTTTTTACAGCAACCACTGATGTAAAGTTCAATGATGTGAGGATTAACAGATTTTATATAGTATTACAAAAGACAGACCTTATCAGCATATCAGAGAAGATAAGTAACATACCATCACTTTCATATGTTTCTGATTGTGGAAATTCGATAACTGTGTAGATTTCAAGAGCATTAAGTAAAGGAGGAAGAGTTGATCTTGAGGTTTTTCTTAGTTTGTAAGTACATAGCCCTCCGTCACAAGTCCTTGGAGAAATATCTGGGATGGTATCAACCACTAACTTTGATGGAATGAAAGCTTTGGTAGTAACATCTCCATTCCATAACAAATCAAATTCCCGGGTATCATTGTTCTCTAAATCTTGTATCTCAGTGAAGTGACTGTACAAGTAATATTGGTCACCAGGATTCATCCGTGGCCAACTAATCTCCAACAGCGTGCTGGCATTGGCGGGCGTGGCAGCCGTTACAAACGCCTTTTTGGTGGATCATATTCGTTATCATTATTCACTTCCAAGGTGGTGGAAATCAGGGTCCAACTCGGCAAAAACAAATTTAACCATCTGCGATCATAAACATCATCCGGGTACCTATTGACATAAGAATATTTTGTATTAGGGTTGAACAAATAAATGGATGTGGATTCCACCAAAGAAAAACAAAAAACAAAAACAAAAACAAAAGCAATTTGCATTGACTTACAATAGAAATTCATCTGTTTTGCTGCCATACAGCCGAACAAAAAGATTCAGGGAATCAGACTTTGTAGGATAAGAATTATTTCCCAACGGCTGCAATTCCAAGGCTGAGATCATTGGTGTAGTTTTCACTGTCTTAACAAGACAAATCTGCAATGAGTTTGATGTTGGGGTGTGAATGAACTCCTGCACTGTACCATTCACAAACTCTTGCAAATCTATTGTTACCCACGGATTAGGGCCTAGATGCACATCAAACTTCGGGTAAGAGTTAAGGCCATCATAATTTCCATAAATGAACCTGTCCCTGATCAAATATCTCTTAGCCTTGTCAACACTCAGACTGTAGCAGTTCCGTATCCCATCCCGAAAATATCTCATCCTTGTGTACGACTTCAGGTATCTACTCTCCAAAGACGCCTGGATTTTACCAGTTTTACCAGTCTGAATGAAATTTGCATCAGATGTGAAGCGTAGTCCCATTGATGGCTCGATATAAGGAGACAGTTCATTCACTGGTAACCCACAATCCAAACTGATGAACCCTGGAGTAAGAGAAAATGAAAATTTCTATATCTCTTAAATGGCTGAGAATCAAAAATCAGCTACAAACATGATTAAGACTTCTAAGCATCAAAACGAAGTAAATGTGTATATATACATATAAAACCATTTGGATGTGGATACCTTGTTGATCCTGAGCTTGAACAAAATGGATAATAGCAAAAGCTCCTAGTAGCAGTAGCAAATTCCAACGAAGACTATCCATAATCGCTTAGATATCAACACATTACCATACCAAAGTATCAAAAGACAGCGTACCAATATATACGGCCAAGTTTATAAGGAAGTCAAGCCAAGCCTCTAGCAACATGGCACGATGTATTGAGCCTGGAAATTTTTTGTTCTTTTTTAAACAAGGAAATCAATGAAAGGAATAAGTAAAAGTATTTTCTATTGAAACATATGTTGTAGTGTCTCGATCAATAGGCAACTTGTGTTTTCAAGAGAATCTGTCAATCAACCAGCACTCTTTCACACATTAAAAATGTTCAGATAGAGAGAGATAGTAATGGAGCAAGAGAGTTGACTATGTCCGGTCAATGACTTGGATTGAAGCAATTTCTTTAATACATTATGACGTCTTCATAAACATGAAAAGCTTCGACTCCACAAAGGAAGACTTGGAATTTTCAACGCTGAATATATCGGAAAAAAATGGTGGGTCAACATGAAGTTCGAGTTTTTCGTGACCACATTACCCTTCCGGCCATAAATCTGAGAGAATCATGTGTCCCATCTCTTTCAGCCGACCCAATAGCTGTTGTGGAGACTGAGGAAGACGAAGATAAAGAATCATCGGTAACGAAATCTCCTCCCGTGAGAATAATGGTCAAACGCCGGCGATGAGACCTAGTCGGTAACGAAATCGACGATTGGAGTACTAAAACCGCTATCACAAGACTACCGCCGTTATAAAACAACTGTCATAGTGGGCTTCACAATATAAGTGGTAAACTTATTTTGGGCCTTAATTGTGTTTTGAACAGCCCAGTATTAATATATTACCTATTAGTCATCTGTCGTCATTTTCATCTGTCTACGCGAAACAGTTCCCGACTCACCAGGAGGAAGAGATATAGAGAAGAGATATAGAGAAGGAGGAATCTTCCGGGAAGAACCCAAGAGAATAAGAGAAAATGAGGTTGTTCGATCCATGGCCAGTTTTCTTCAAGAGGGAATGGAAACGTTGTTGGCCGTTTCTCACCGGATTCGCGTAACCGGCGTGCTCATCACCAAGCTCACAGCTGGACTCACTGGTAAGTCTTCTGATCTGACTGGTATTCTTCGAATAATGAAAAAAGATATCTCTCAATTGATCCGTATTCTGTGGAATCAGATCGGATAATATTATGCGAGGTTTTTCTTATGTATTCTGTCTCATGGTTAATTGTTATGGAAACCCTAATTTATGAAAATGTGTTGATTGGTTTTGCAGAGGAAGACGCCAAGAACTCGAAATTCGTTCAAAATCACAGGCGGTAACGTCTTTTTCTCTTTCGATCATTTCATTTGTATCCATTTTCAGATTTTTCATGTTTCAAATGCTAATTTACAATTGGAAAGAATTCAATTATAAACTATTTGTGATTTATCTGTATCTATTGATTGAATCTTATCTAGCTACTCACTTCATTCAGATGGCTTAGAATTGCTTTGATATTGTAATTCTCATCTATCGTTATTTATGATTTGGTAGCTGATTATCTTCTATAGCCTAATGGAAATTATGTTGTCAAAAGTGAATTTTAAGTTAATTTATTGACTTTAGTTTATTCAATATCAGCATGCTTTGATCTCTCTTGTATTTGTTTCGAGAGCTGTTGTAGCTCTATAGATTGAAACGGAGCTGTTGAAAAGCATTATAGATTGAAACGAGATCGGGATTTGCCATTGCATTACGCTCTGATGATCAACTCGATAATTGTATTTGTTGTATGAGTTTGGCAAATCTAGAGAATTGGGAATTTATAGAGTTAAAATCCCTTTTCCCAGAGGGAATGGAAATCAGATTACAACAGAATTTTTGATATATTGGTTTTTAATTATTTTGCAAAGATATTTCCTTTTTCTTTTAAACTTTAAAATTTATTTGTTTTTTTTTGTCACATGATGATTTCTGTTCCGCCTTTGTTTCTTTATATATATATATATATATATATATATTTTTGTATAAACGTTTCTTTTATTTTTCCACTGCTTGGTTTTATCGTTTCTTAATATCTCGCAGATCAGTGACTTCTAATTTAGTATATTATGTTTCCTTGTTTCTTAATGAGTGTTTTTTAGATTTTTTACACAAATTAAGAAATTAAATTATTAATAATTAGAGGTGATGATTGGTTAGATACAATATAAATAATTTTGATTGGAGGGAAAAGGAGGATTTTTTGTAAAATGTTACATTAATATTCGAAAATGATACGTAACAACTTTTAAAACTTAGAATGACACTATTTGATAAACATAAGGAGAATTTCACTAATATTTTGGGACATGAAAGTTAGCCGTGGTTTTGCTAAGTTAACTAGACTCTGGCTACGTTTGATCAATAAAGCTTTATGATGTTAAAAAAATACTAGACTTGAGAAGTAACTTTAAGCCGAGAATATAGTGCAAAATGAGAGAGGGATAATTTACGGCTATTACTTGAGAAAGAAGTAAATGTTTTAGGGTTTATATTTTTCCCAAGGAAAGATTTTAATTATGTTTATATATTTTTTATTAGCCCTGACTTCCGTCCCGCTTCCCTCCTGTATATTCCAGAAATGAAAAAATTCTAATTTCCCATTCGGGTCCAAAAATAATATCCAAATGGGTAAAGGAAAAGATCGGGAATGAATCCGGAAATTCAAGGAATTTCTATTGAGAATTTATTTACGTTAACAAAACGTTAAAATATATTGGATTCACATATTAGATATGTTTTAAATAATTAAAATCAAACTCATAACAATATTTTCATAAATTTACAATAAATACAAACTATTAATATGAAAATACTAGTATTTTTGATAAAAAGTGGTAATGTTAGTCATTTAATTACAAATTTTAACATTGTAATTTCGTATTTTTTCGTATTTTTGTATATTGAATATTGGTATATTTTTTATACATTGTTATTTTCGTTATATTGATTATATAATTTATAATTATATTCTTAATTTTTTGATTAGTCGTATTTCTCAAACTATTTCCTGTACGTGTGCCACAATTTCCTGATTTAGTAGGACTTTGGGAATAATTCGGAAAATAAAATTTTTGGTCTCAAAATTCTCGTACCGTTCCCGATTCCCGAAATTCCCGTCCCGTTATGTGACGGGAATTATTTGAGAAGTAAATATAATTTCTCAAACTTACTGTATCCGACCCATACCCGTGATTTCGCGTCTTCTCTTGTTCGATAGGTGTTTTACTAAACCTGAAGTAAATATTTAGATAAACTGAAAGTAGAGTTGTAAAATCTTTATTAAAATAACAATTTTCATTAAGATTACATTTTAGCAACTATTTATATACTCCATTTCATTTTCATTTTCCTCAAAGTAGTCATATAATTCGATTGGTAGTGATTTTTGTCTCCAAGCTGAACAAGAGGAGCATTCATGCGAGCGTGAGCATGGAATTGATGACAACAGATTGCAACAAGCCCTTGTTTGTGAATTTTTCCATAACATTTTCCCCTTCCTTCATGGCTTCAACTTGTTTATTCTTCACCATCAACTTTATTGTGCATCATGTTTCCTTCCACATTCTACTCTCTGTTTCTCATTGTTTCTGAAACAGAGGTCAAATTAGAAAATCCTTCTCACAGAATCTCCTCCGGATCATGACGATGAGCTCTCGGCTCCGTGTAAAATATTCATGTCAATGATGATGATAAGTAAAAGTAGAGACTTCATGTTGATTGCTTTCATGAAATAATATACTTTCTCATCATACCTAGCTTTTTTTTTAAAATCTTTCACGGGTGCAAAGAAACATCATAAGATGAACATTTTTCTGGCAAAAACCATTTCAGATTATTGCAAGCCAAGATCTTTCTTCAGTTGGGCGAGAGTTGCTTCGATCGAATCAATATTCTCTTCTATACTGTTTTTCGTGCTATCAGTATTCCCTGACGATTTCTTCACGTCTTTAAAATCAAATCTTTCTCCGTTATTGCTTGACCCTTCATTTTCTTCATCGCTTATGTTAAGTTCTTTCTCAAGAAACTCTACAAATTCTTCTCCAATATCCTGAGAAAACAGAAAAGGAAACATGAGTATCAAAAGGAGCCAAAATCGGTTTTACTGTATATCTATCACAACCAATCTTCGTGATAATTCCTTGATGGAAGAACAAAGTTCCAAGGAAAATAAAACATTCACATATCAAAAGAACTAGAACCAAATCAGAGGAAACAAGTTACAATAGAATCTATTTGCCCTACGGATTTTCCAGTTTGAACCTCACTGCCATACAAACAATGAGGAACAAAAGCTTGTAACTAGATCCGTGTAAACAGATGGGAAGATCCGAGCATTTATATATAGCCACAAAATGTCAAGTTGAAGTTCACATGTAAAATGGATTAACGAATCCGGATCATCAGTATGTTAATAGTGTCGGACTTACTGCTAATTCCTCCCAAAGACTTTTCGGTTTTCCTTTTGAGGACGCACTAGCTTCCCAATTATTGAATTCCTCTTGAAGATCTTTGAAGAAATCCCCTGACAATACCACAGAAAGTGAGCAACAATTAACTACAACCAATCTCCAGTGGAAAAAATCTCTACACGTTCAAAGCACCAATCCAATGACAAAAAGAAAAATAGATTTCATAGGTTGTCTCTACCCAACTGTTACTTGAACATCCCTCAGGAATTCACCTGCATAACAAAGTGTGTTGTGCATAAGATCACACTGACCTCAACCAACCTAAGTTCCCCTAAAGATGACAACACACAAGCAAGAACACCGCACCACACTTGTAACCACATCCATTTAATGGATCCTAGCATTCACAATAAGTTTCCAAACACCGTGAACATTTTCACAAACCCTATTTAGCATTGGTGTTCAACACCCTTCGTCAAATGTTTTCACACCTGGTTCAAACAAATATCATCTTCCCTAAATTGCAAAGTAATGTCAAAGCATAGTTTAGCATTAAGCGTCAAAGAAAAGGTTTCGAGTTTACACCACAGGATCCTGAATGATAGCATTTCAATAACAAACTTATGGTGCTTTCAGGGGGTTAAAGAGTTTTACCAAGTCCATAGAAATCTTCCTCGACTTGACTTTCACCTCTTGGGCTTGTTTGGCCTGCATAGTATGAATAATCAGACGCGCGACTATCTGACCTGTACTTACGCCGTGACTCAGAGTTTATCAGAGTAGTGTATGCATGCTTTATTTTCAGAAACTTCTCTTGCGCATTTGCCTATACACCATAAATAGCCAAGGCATGAATTTTACCATCTTCCATAAGTAGTTTGATACACATGAAGGCACCATACAAAATCCCAATCCCATGAATTTGTATGTATAGTTTAGACAAACATATCAGCATCCATATGTTTAAATTCCATGTATTTTTATGTAACATAAAAACATATTAGCATTCATACACAGTTCCAATCCTGTAAATTTCACAAAACATAACCTAGATGAAATGATTTCAGTGGAATAGATACCGTAAAAAGTACCTCTTTATTAACATCTGGGTGATATTTGAGAGCAAGTTTACGGTAAGCTCTTTTTATATCTTGAGGAGTCGCTGATGGAGACACACCAAGAATCTCGTAAGGAGAGGCTCTAACTTTGGGTACGAAAATTCGATTTCGCCGTCTTTGATTACCACTAAGTCGTTTATAGAACGAAACGCCACCAGACTCGCCGCCATAGCAGTACTTTGTTACAGGAGAACCCAGAAAGTTTATCCGATAAAGGTATGAAATTGGAGGAAGATAAGGAGAAAGGAAGAAACTTTGTGGTTTTGGAGACAGAATCGAAGATGTTGCATACATAATTTTCTATGGCTTCGTTGGATCGAATTCAGCCTTTTGGACAATCGGAATTCGGTTTTCGTTTAACCGCTTTTATTCCGGTTCGTACCGTTTTATCAGATGGTTTTAATCGTTAAACCTCTGTTTTTGCTTCTTCTTCGATCAAATCAGAAACTTTACTTCCTTCACTGATATGTATTAGGCTTTACCCACTCGTTGGAGTCGACTTTCATAATGCGGTTTTTAATATATTTTGAAGCTTCGATCTTAACTCATGAACAAATCTTCCCTCATTCCTTGTTCTTTTCGGTTATTATCAGTCGGCTCTTATGTTGAACTCATCGAAACCAGCGGTCGAAATCGACTGCTTTGCGGAGGAAGAAAGCTTCATGCTCATCTTGTGACATCTGGGATTGCCCGCTTAACGAGGATCGCATCGAAGCTTGTAGCGTTCTACGTGCAATGTGGGGAAGTTCAAGATGCTCGGAAGGTATTCGATGAAATGCCCAAGAGAGACATTAGTGGATGGGTTGTCATGATTGGGGCCTGTGCTCGAAATGGGTACTGTAAGGAGTCTTTGGATATCTTCAGACAAATGAATAACGAAGGTTTAAAACTTGATGCTTTCATCGTTCCTAGCCTTCTTAAAGCCAGTCGCAATCATCTTGATAAAGAATTCGGGAAGATGATACATTGTCTGGTGCTGAAGTGTTCGTTTGAGTCTGATGCTTTTATAGTTAGCTCGCTTATTGACACGTACTCGAAGTTTGGAGAGATAGAGAATGCGAGGAAGGTATTCGATGATTTGGCTGAACAAGATTTGGTTGTGTTCAATAGTATGATCTCTGGTTATGTTAACAACAGCCTATTAGATGAAGCATTGAACTTGGTGAAAGATATGAAACTACTGGGGGTAAAACCTGATATTATCACGTGGAATACTCTAATTGCAGGATTATCGCATACGGGAAATGAAGAAAAGATATCTGAGATTCTTGAGATGATGTGTTTGGGTGGCCACAAGCCCGACGTTGTGTCTTGGACTTCCATTATATCAGGCCTTGTACATAGTTTTCAAAATGATAAAGCTTTTGATGCTTTTAAACAGATGTTAAATCAAGGGTTGTACCCTAATTCAGCTACGATCACTACTCTCTTACCTGCTTGTGCCACACTTGTGAATATGAAGCACGGGAAGGAGATTCATGGCTACTCGATAGTCACTGGACTAGAAGATCATGGTTTTGTGAGAAGTGCTTTGCTAGATATGTATGGGAAATGTGGATTCGTATCAGAAGCAATGATTTTGTTTCTCAAGACGCCAAAGAAGACAACGGTTACTTTCAACTCAATGATCTTCTGTTATGCAAATCACGGGCTCTCAGACAAAGCGATTGAGCTATTCAATCAGATGGAAGCCATGGGAGAGAAGCTTGACCACTTAACATTCATGGCCATTTTCACAGCCTGTAGCCACGCCGGGTTAACTGATCTTGGACAAACATTGTTCCTTTTGATGCAAAACAAGTACACAATCGAGCCGAGATTGGAGCATTATGCTTGTATGGTGGATCTTTTGGGCCGTGCAGGGAAGCTTCTTGAGGCCTATGAAATGGTCAGGTCTATGCGAATGGATCCTGATGTGTTTGTGTGGGGCGCTTTATTAGGCGCGTGTAGGAATCACGGAAATATAGAGCTTGCAAGAATTGCAGCAGAGCGATTGGCAGAGCTCGAACCTGAGAACTCAGGGAATGATTTGCTTCTGACCAGAGTCTGTATGCCAATGCTGGTAGCTGGGAAAGTGTTTTAAGAATAAAGAAGATGATAAAGAAGAAGAAGTTGAGTAGGTTTTCAGGCAGCAGCTGGGTAGACACTGTTTGATCCGAAGGCTCACTTTGGTATTGAAATCTGACTTACATTTTGAAAAAGATTTTTTACATAAATTTCCTAAAAATGTCAAGATAGAATCTCTGTGATTTTAAATATACATCATCTAAAAAAGGAAAAAAAATGAAAGGATGACATCGATTTGTCAGACAGAGACAAAAAGATTTTTGCTTGTCCGTCATTACAGTAACGAAAGTTTAGATCTTTCACCAACACCTCAAATCATCAACTCTTTTCATTTAGATCAGATCTGGTAAAAGCATCCCGTCTCTTTGAGCTTCTTCCATTCCTACTCTCGAGAGAGGAAGATAGATAAATGGAGGAAAAGATGGTGAAGAGACGAATAGTGTTAGTTCCAGTTCCAGCACAAGGTCATGTAACTCCGATGATGCAACTTGGGAAAGCTCTTCACTTGAAAGGTTTCTCAGTCACCGTTGTTCAGACAGAGTATAATCGAGTTAGCTCTTCCAAAGACTTCTCAGATTTTCATTTTCTCACCCTCCCAGAGAGTTTAACTGCATCTGATCTCGAAAAGCTTGGACCACTCGACTTTTTAGTCAAGCTCAATCAAATGTGTGAGGGAAGTTTTAAGCACTGTTTAGGTCAGCTATTGCAGGAAAGAGTCAATCATAATATTGCTTGTGTCATCTACGATGAGTTCATGTACTTCTCCGAAGCTGCAGCTAAGGAGTTTCAACTTCCCAGTGTCGTCTTCAGCACGACAAGTGCTACTGCTTTTGTCTGTCGTTCTGTTTTATCTAAAGTAAACGCAGAGTTGTTCTTGATCGACATGAAAGGTACTCAAGATTCTGGCTTTTACTTCAATTCAAATGCCCATTTAGATTAACCAATCAAAATGCCATTCTCTTTGCAGATCCAGAAATGCAAGACCAGGTGTTTCCAGGGCTGCATCCTCTGAGGTACAAGGATTTGCCAGCTTCATCGTTTGGGCCATTAGAGAGTCTTCTAAAGCTCTACAGTGAAGTTGTTAACATTCGAACAGCTTCCACTGTTATCATCAACTCAGTGAGTTGTCTCGAGAGCTCGTCTTTGGCACGGTTGCAACGAGAACTAAAAGTCCCAGTGTATCCTATAGGCCCACTTCACATTGCAGCTTCTGCGCCTTCTAGTTTGCTAGAAGAGGACAGGAGTTGCATTGAGTGGTTGAACAAGCAGGTGCCAAGATCAGTAATTTACATAAGTTTGGGAAGCTTGGCTCTAATGAAAACCACGGACATGTTGGAGATGGCTTGGGGATTGAGTAATAGTAACCAACCTTTCTTGTGGGTGATCCGTCCGGGTTCTATTTCTTCCACGGAATGGACAGAATCCTTACCAGAGGATTTCAGAAAGTTGGTTTCAGAAAGAGGTTACATTGTTAAATGGGCTCCACAGATTGAAGTTCTCAGACATCCTGCAGTAGGAGGGTTTTGGAGTCACTGCGGATGGAACTCTACACTAGAGAGCATCGGGGAAGGTGTTCCGATGATATGTAGGCCTTTTACTGGTGATCAGAGAGTCAATGCGAGGTACTTAGAAAGTGTTTGGAGAATTGGAGTTCTATTGGAGGGAGAGCTGGATAGAAGAGTTGTGGAGAGCTCTGTGAAAAGGTTGACTGTGGATGAGCAAGGGGCTGGTATGAGGAAGAGAGCCATCGATTTGAAAGAAAAGCTCAAAGCCTGTGTCACAATAGGAGGTTCCTCATGCAGCTCATTAGATGACTTTGTCAATTCCTTGAAGATACCATGAAGATGATGAAGAAGATGAGATAGTCCCTACTTCCCTATTTAAAGACAATAAGTGTATCAGAAGAGATTCGTTTAGCACTATGATTCAAATGACATAGCAAGACATGCATTCTATATTTAAGTATAATTTGTGGCAGTTGCCGTTAAATAGAAGCAAAGACCTCAGGCTTCCCGTTTCCAGTTGCTCAGACCAAGTTAAATCCTGTAAGTTACTTCAATTGTGTTTACTTTATTACCAAACCAAACAGCTCAACTGAATCCAGTCGAGCCAATTTGATCTTTGTTTGAACTGTCTAAATGTTTTTTTTTTTTTCGATAAAAGAACTGTCTAATGTTTACAAATCCTGGACTTCGATTACATAATTCCTTCGTACATAGTTTTCAGAATGAGATCGCTTTTAATGGTTTCAGACAAATATCAGCTAACTCATTAAGTTGTATACGAATTCAGCTACAATTACTATACTTATGCCTACTTGTACCACAATTGGGAATATAAAGCACGTGAAGGAAATCCACGGCTAGTTGGTAGTTTTAATCTGAACTACCGCTGCTCGGTAGTTTGAATCCGACATAACTACAAACCAACAGTAAAAACGTCTCAAGATTTGGAATCTAATAAGATATCGAATTCAATGTGTAGGCATCACATATAATGAATGTTCAGAAACAAAAATAAAGGAAATGATGTGAAATGACTTAGTTAATAAGAAAATGGTAGAAGGAAAGTCTTAAATTTGGGGCAGGTCAGCAATAACTGTCACACAATTAGTTTATTATTTATGAGAAGTAGTCAACAACTTTGTTTCTTTCTTATTTTTGTATATTTTATAAATTCCACGTTCTTGTGTTTGTGTTTGTAGTCCTTCCAACACGAACTTGTGAACTTTCTACTAACCTCAATTTACCACTTAGGAATATATTAAATAAAGATGTCGATGAGACCAATAGAAAAGTAAACGTGTGTCTCACGTGTTTATATTATCAGGATCAGATCTGGTGAAGCCATTAAGTATCCTTGAGCTTATCTATTTATAACATCGAGAAAGAAGGAGAGAAGAGATAAAGATTAAAAATGGAGGAAAAGCTGATGAAGAGAAGGATAGTGTTGGTTCCAGTTCCAGCTCAAGGCCATTTGACTCCGATTCTGCAACTTGGGAAAGCTCTTTACTTGAAGGGTTTCTCAATCACTGTTGTTCTTACACAATATAATCGTATTAGCTCTTCCAAAGACTTCTCTCATTTTCGTTTTCTTACTATCCCTGGTAGCTTAACTGCGTCTGATCTCAAAAACCTCGGACCACTCAAGTTTATGCTCAAGATCAATCAAATTTGTAAGACAGGCTTCAAGCAATGTTTAAGCAAATTGTTGCAGGAACCAGATAATGATGATATTGCATGTGTCATCTATGATGAGTACATGTACTTCTCTCAAGCTGTAGCTGAGGAATTCCAACTTCCCAGTGTCGTCTTCAGCACTACAAGTGCTACTGCTTTCGTCTGTCGTTCTGTTTTGGCTAGAGTCAATGCAGAGTCTTTCTTTATCGACATGGAAGGTACTCAAAATACTTTTTAGCTTTTGCCTCAAACTTTAAAAACATGTTTAGATAAACCAATCCGAATTCCATTCATTTTGCAGATCCTAAAGTGCCAGACAAGGTGTTTCCAGGGTTGCATCCTCTAAGGTACAAGGACTTACCAACTTCGGTATTTGGCCCATTAGAGAGTCTTCTCAAGGTTTATAGCGAGACTGTCAACATTCATACATCTTCGGCTGTTATCATCAACTCAGCGAACTGTCTAGAGAGTTCGTCTTTGGCATGGTTGCAACGAGAACTACAAGTTCCAGTGTATCCTATAGGCCCACTTCATTTTGCAGCTTCTGCACCTTCTAGTTTACTAGAGGAGGACAGGAGCTGCATTGAGTGGTTGAACAAGCAAAAACCGAGCTCAGTGATTTACATAAGCCTGGGAAGCCTAGCTCTAGCAAAAACCAAAGACATGTTGGAGATGGCTTGGGGATTGAGTAATAGCAACCAACCTTTTCTGTGGGTTATCCGACCGGGTTCTGTTCCTGCCATGGAATGGATAGAGTCATTACCAGAGGAATTCAGTCAGTTGGTTTCGGAAAGAGGTTACATTGTGAAATGGGCTCCACAGATGGAAGTTCTCAGACATCCTGCAGTAGGAGGGTTTTGGAGTCACTGTGGGTGGAACTCAACGCTAGAAACCATCGGAGAAGGAGTTCCAATGATTTGTAGGCCCTTTACCGGCGATCAGAAAGTAAATGCAAGGTACATAGCGAGAGTTTGGAGAATTGGAATACAATTGGAGGGAGAGCTGGAGAAAGGAGCTGTGGAGAGAGCTGTCAAGAGGTTGATTGTGGATGAAGCAGGAGCAGAAATGAGGAAGAGAGCCATCTACTTAAAAGAGAAGCTTGAAGCCTCTGTCAGAAGCGGAGGTTCGTCATGCACGTCTTTAGACGACTTTATGAATTCCATGTAGTCCATGTTTGAAGTCAAAATTGTATCAGAAGAGGTTTGTGTAGCATTATGAATCAAATGGCATAAATGGAGATGTATTTTATGGCAATAAAAGAGTTCCCACATTTCTGGAGACAAAAGTACTTTCCTAGGTTAGGCTTACATGAATGGAGAGCTTAGGCTTCTCTAATACAGTTTCTGAGCCCAAGTTCAGTCACTTCAAATCTTCTAATAACCTTAATTTAGTTTCTCTTAAAGATCAACAAAGACTGTCAGATGCTTCATGTGGTAGAGTATGAAGAGAGACCTCTCAGCTTCAAGCTTCTTTCAGAAATGGAGGCTCTTCATACAACTTGGGTTCATAAACTTCCATTAGGACACTGTGATGGATGATAATTACCAAGCACAATAACTAGTTCTTCCAAGTACATTATCACCATGTCTGATACTGAAAACAGATGCTAAAATACCTCCACTGAAGAAACAGATTCTTCAGGCAAAGCAGTGAATGAGTTCAACTTGGATTCTTCATAGGAGTGTAAGTTGAATCAATCCAAGATTTTTGATATGGTGTGAAAAGAAACATCTATTGAATAAAACAAAAAGATCACTGAAAAGTGATCTTCTAATAGAGATTCCACATTGCTCACAGAAATTCTCTATGGATTCTGATCTGCTTTAACAGATTATTTACCTACATCTGAAAATGAAAATGGCTAAAACTACTAACTCAATGTGGGCAAAGTAAAAAATAAATAGAGGCAGTGGCTTATTGTTGGAGTGTCACTTTCTTCCTCTGGTTGGGAGTTATTACGGTGCGACCCTCCGACACAAATCCAAAGTTTTTATTTTCTTACATAGAAAAGTTTCCAACGTGTAAGACTATTATGATCTACAATAAAATAGCCACCTTTACAAGGTTCTATAGATATCGATTTCTATATTTAAACAAATATTAGAATGATTATATGATCAGGCTCTCCTATTTAAGATCCAGAACAAAAACAAGCTCTCCTATTTAAGATCCATTAACTTGTCATTCACGCCACTTATATGGGTTTGATTCATTTCCATGGTGATGATAATGATCATGACCATGACTATGACTATATCCTTGCATACCACTGATGTGATTCCCATAGACTGAAACCGGAAGAGGAATTCCCAATTTACCGGTCACTCCATTAGCTCCTCCACCTTCTTGGAAGCTCTGTGGAGGCACCGGAGTTGAAGAGATGAGCTGATCCGATGAAGAAGGACCTTCCATTGATAATCCCTGAATCCGTTTGAGGTAACCTCTGTATTTTTGCAAATGAGACGCGACGTTCTCGCGAGTCAATCCTTCGACGTTCATCAGCTGCATAATCGTCTTGGGGACTGCATTTTTAACCCCTAAATGAGCCACCACGTCCACGAATCTCTTGTGTAGCTGTGGAGTCCACACCAAACGTGGTCGTTTCAATGTCTTCCCAGAAGGATCTTCAGTACCGGAATCTCCTTCCTCTGCTATGGAATCCACTGCTTCACCTCCATCCGATTTTCTCTGTTTATTCGGATCTGATCCTGGTGGACTACTCGATCCAACTAGATCTACCTCCTCCACAACAGTAGCCACCGTTCCCAACGATGAAACATTGGTTAAAGAAGATCCATTGCTACGAAACGAAGAGATTGTGTTCTGCGATGCGCAATTAACATCCTGAGCCGTACGGATCCGTTCCGGGACTATGCTAAAAGCTAGCCCAAGAAACGACGGGACCAGAGATTGACACAACGGCGTCAAATCATCTCCGCTTGGTAATCCAATCACCCATTCCGAAACCCTATAATCTTCATCTCTTCCGGTGTTTTCTCCGTCGTCACAGTATTCGATCATTCCAACTTCCATACGCTCTTCGTTTCAGAAATTTCTTAAACGGATACAATCCTCCGAAGCTCTTAACATTATTAACAACATATGTAAAGTTCGGATCAGAGATCGGAGATAGAAACCGGAGAATTCGTAGAGCCTAGTTTTTTTTGTTGAAATTTTTTTTTAAAATAAGTGAAAAAAGTGCAAAATCGGCTCTGAGTTACTGCCAACGTGGACAAGTTACCTAGACATATTAATATCTTTTGTCGTCTTCACCTCTTACCGCTCTATATAAGTGACACGTGTATATACAGTCAGTTATCTACAGCCTCGTCATTAGTGCCCCTATAATGTAGCTGTGGCCCCAAAAACGAGTGCAGAAGTGGTGAGTTTGGGTTGGACCACAATGATGTAGATTAGCTGTACTGAAAGAGCAGGTGAGAAGATTCAATCATACAACGACATTTATTGCACAATATCCACTCGTTAACGTAAGTCATGAGTCGTTGGGTTATTAACTTTTTGTCTTTTAGAGATCTAATAGACTAGTAAACACGTAAGATCAATCTAACGGCATCGAACCCATGTAGTGGTACGTTATGGAAACGTATTATATAATACCGAGACCTGACAGAAGCCGCGTACCTTGTACTGGACCGTCTCGAGGCCCCTTTAGCTTCTACCAGCCCAATGCTTGTTTTTCATTTTTGGCGTACATTTCTAAAAATCATCTGTTTCTCATCGCCGCGCGACTCGACGGGACTATTCTTAATCGGAATGTCTAACTGAGTCCACTGGGTCGCCTCAGATTTTAAGCGCTATCTGCTTCCATTGTATTGCAAGCAAGCTTCTCCAGTCTGCTTCTTGTGGTTTCGCTTCAATTCGTAAGTTTTATTTTATTCCTTTTCCGAAGGTTTTTGTCGATCGCAAAAAAGATTGGTAAATCTAGTTACTCCCGATTCTATTGTAAAATTCACTTGGATTATTGGGGATATGATAGTCAATTTTAGGTTTGGGAATTGAAATGTTTTTGTGAATTATGTTTAGGTAGCGGAACCAGTTATGGAATCGTTTCTGTGAGTAGAAACCCTAATCTCGAGAGCCTGTATATTAGTGATTTAGTGTGAATGAAGAATTAGACAAGAAAACACAGTTTGTTGTGGAAGCTTTAATGGAAGCAACGATTAAAAACTCTAGTAGTGATGGTGAGTAGACAGTGGTCTTACCTAGTAAAGGAAGACTTGGAAGAAAAAGAAAACCGAAACCCAAGAGTCAAGAAGAAGAACAACAATTATGGAAATCAGATGATGTTGAAGTTGATCCGGAGAGGCGAGCAAGGATAAAGCAGAAGATGGAGAACTCTATGAAGAAAATCGAGAGCTCAAAATTTTACGCAGCATTTTTAGAACAACTCAAGTCTCCTGAGGTTACAGATCAGGTTCGCAAACTGTTAGGCTCTGATACTGAGCTACAGATGGTAATCTATGGTATAGGCAGCATCGAGTCTGCTGAATCTTCAAGGTTCCAGCTGAGCATTGCCATCTTGATGAAGAGAGAGTTTGATTGGGTTGGTGATAACATAGAAGTATTCGATCCAGTCCTCTCCGCGACTGAATCTAGTGTCCTAGAGTCTTTGGGATGCACCGTTCTATCTGTGAACGAGTATGCTCGCAGGGAAGCTTGAAAGCCTACTCTTTTCTTCATGCCACACTGTGAAGCCAATCTGTACAGCAACCTATTGCAAGCAAATTGGAACATGAGTCGATTGTCTAATATCGCATTGTTTGGTAACAGCTTTCAGATGTATGAGGAGCAAGTTTCATTTGACCCACAAGTCGTTCGTGCCACCAAACTAATCATAGCTGCACGAAGGATCACAACCGAGTTTGTTATCGAGACAGTATCAGATGATTATTTTGCAGCGTTCCATGATTCAAGCTGGCATTTTTTCAGTCCTGATATAGATTCAGAGCTGCCATTGTTGGTTCCGGAGGGATATTAGATCATTGTATATCAAAATCTCTGTGTGATATTGTTTCTCTGTCTCATTTTTTTTCCTGGATAATCGTAGGGAGGAGACAAACCAATAAAATTTGTTCACCTGTATTTGTGTTTGAAATGCTTTGAGTATCTGGTGATCAGTTGCTGTCATTGCTATTTGTCTACTATGTGTCACAAGTTCAAATGAAAGAGAAGAAATACAAAATTAAGCAATTTTTCCTTTGGTTTGATTGGTTTTTTAGTTGCCAAATTCGATTTTGGTTGAGACTAGTTGACCAGGTCAAAAACTGTGTGAACAATTAATTCACGTAAATGATAAAATCCAGTTGTTGGTAGATGTAATTGTAATTAGTCAAAACATTAAAATATTTGTCTCAAAACGTGAGATTATAACTTCAACTACTACAACAAAAGGCCTCAAAGTTAAAGAGAGACAACATTCATGTAATAATCAATTACAATCAGATTCCACAAACACGATCATAATTGGTCCCAGTCACCAACAACTAATTACATAAACCTACGACTATTTCAATCGTCTCATTGATTGAACCATAGAAGAAAGTGTAAGACCATAAAAAAAAAATGGCCGAAAACTCCATTGAATACGATCGTTATATCGAGCGCAAAGCCTTCGACGAAACAAAAGAAGGTGTAAAAGGACTCGTCGACGCTAAAATCGCCGAAATTCCTCGAATCTTCCATGTCCCTAAAGATACCTTAACCAACACGAAACCCTCTGTCTCTGTTTCAGATCAACTAAAAATCCCTACCATCGATTTTGCAAGCGTCCTCGTGGACAAATCCTCACGTGAGGACATCGTAGAGAAAGTCGGATATGCAGCAGAGAATTGGGGGTTTTTTCAGGTGATTAATCATGGTGTTCCTTTAAACGTTCTCGAAGAGATTAAAGATGGAGTTCGTAGGTTTCATGAGGAAGATCCTGAGATTAAGAAATTATACTACTCTCTTGATTTCACTAAGAACAAATTTGTCTACAGTAGTAATTTCGATCTCTACAGTTCTTCGCCATCTCTTACTTGGAGAGATTCTGTTTCGTGTTATATGGCTCCTGATCCTCCGTCTCCTGAGGAGCTCCCAGAGTCTTGCAGGTAACTACCCAATGAATCAGAATCACTCAGATTGAAAAGTCAAGACATTGTTTTTGATAAACAAGGATTGATTAATTTCTGACATCATTGATTTGATTCAGGGATGCTATGATTGAATATTCAAAACATATACTGAATTTAGGTGTATTGCTCTTTGAGCTTCTTTCAGAAGCGCTACGTTTGAAATCTGATATCCTTAAGAGCATGGATTGCTTGAAGAGTTTGCTTATGATCTGTCATTATTATCCACCTTGTCCACAGCCTGACCTAACTTTAGGGATAAGTAAGCATTCAGACAACTCTTTCCTCACGGTTCTTCTTCAAGATAACGTTGGTGGTCTTCAAATTCTTCATAAAGATTCTTGGGTTGATGTTTCTCCTCTTCCCGGAGCTCTCGTCGTCAACATTGGAGATTTCTTGCAGGTAAAGCAACAATTATAAATCAGTAGAAACCTTAATATTTATTTTCATTTGATAATACATATGTTTGTGGGGTTTGATTTTGCAGCTGATAACCAATGATAAGTTTGTAAGTGTGGAGCATAGAGTGCTTGCGAATACAAAAGGTCCAAGGATTTCAGTAGCTAGCTTTTTCAGCTCAAGTATACGTGCAAATTCAAGAGTTTATGGACCAATAAAAGAGCTTGTGTCTGAAGAAAATCCTCCTAAGTACAGAGACATGACCATAACTGAATACTCAGAAGGATACTTTAAGAAAGGTCTTGATGGAACATCGCATCTGTCAAAATTCAGGATATGAGAAAGAAAAGAGTATGTTGTCTTGTTTCCTTGTACGATATTCATTAGCATAATATATTGGTGTGTTTATTCAGCTACTCTGTTCTTGGCTCTGCAACAATTGAATCAATGTACCAAAAATAAGAAGAATAATATGTTACTCTGTATTTGGATGAATTAGTGAATGTTTTGCATTCGTTTGGTCCAATGATTCAAACTTCTTCAATCATGGACAAAAATGTTATTTTTCATCAGCAGTAAGAGTATACAACGCTAATTTTCAAATTGCTTCTCCATAAATGTATATGGAATGGCGAATTAACAAAAGTGTCGACTCCTACTAGATTACTATTAATTCAATGTATATACATAAATTAGTTATCACATATTTTATGGATGAAAATGTATGTGGATATAGCTGTCATTATGATTAGATTGCGTCATGCACTCCATCACCACCAGATTATCTGAATTTTTACAACATTTTATAATATGATAGATAATCGAAAGCTCACTCAGGCACACTCTAATTCAGATCTACCAAATCCAGTCATGAGAATTGAAATAGAAATATCTGGTATTTTAGTATTAGAAAGCAATATGGAAATAATTTGATTTGGCAATATTCTGCAGAAATTCTAAACATAAATTGCTTTGAGATTTCTTTTTCAAATTGACTTTGAAAACCAGGAAAAAGGATACATGCTTACGAATATGATGTCATGCTGTACAAATTCTGCACTATAAAACAAATTATTAGCTCTATGAATTAGATTGCATACAATTAATTGAGAAAAAAAAAATTTGTAAAAGTCTCTTTGAAAACTCATCCAAATAAGTTGAGAAAGAAAATTATTTTTAAAATTCTTCTGTAATTCTGGATTATATTCCATAAAATTTGTTAAAACTACTAAGAGACAAACGAAGAACAGACGAATTTATCGAAGAGATTTGAAACAGAACAAAATGAAGAAGCAAGAACTTGCTTACGCGTAAAAGAAGCAATACTGAACTTGAGTAAGTAGACCACCTGATCTCTTACTTAGATTCCAAGAGGAATTACTCCAGTTTTGACTCTGCCTTCAAATTTGTGCACAAAGAAAGAGATAAAATCTTCACGAAGTTGCAAAAAAAAGATTGAAAGGAAGAGATTCCAATAAGAAAAATACAAAGTTCGATGATTGTTTAGCTTCTTTTTTTAATGATTGTTTAGTTCACTTTGACATAATGAACTAAAGCTTTTTTTTCTACGTTAAAAATTGAAGCTCAAAAAATCTAAGTATATCTCTGCATCTCACATTCGATCTACACATATCCGTTATAAGCCGACTTATAACATATCAAGATTCAAGAAGGCTTCTCATTGGTTTATTGGTTGATATAAGTTGAACTGGATTGATAGTTTTGATAGAAGTACACCGGGTTCAACTATTATTAAACTCAATTTCATTGGAACAATTCCAACCAAGTCTACCTCCATCTTTCTTCTGGTTTGGCACGCATACCATTGTCTAGAACAAAACGTCAATTTCTATTTTCCTTCCTTTTGAAAAGTTAGCATTTTTATTTTTATTTTATTTTTGGCCATCTTTTTAACCAAGGAAGATGTACCACAAATAAAGTAATTTGCATTATGGAAACTTACTGCCATCTGAATCAAATATTATAGGGTTGACGATCTGGATCCCCTCGAAAATTTCATATAGCACCAGAAATACATAAACTATAGGTCTCTTTCTATTTCTCCCTATTAAAGTTTACCAATTTGATTTCTCCCTATTATTGTTTACCAGTTTGATTTTCCTCCATCTCTGGTTTGTTATGTTAAACCAACGGACTGTTCATATCAAACCAAACCGCGTGAGAGTGAACCGATTTGACAACCCGCGAACAATTAAAACCGACCCGTTACCAAATCATCTCTCAAATTGATTATCAAACTCTAAACCCTAATTTCAAAGTTGCGAATTTGAATTCGTGATTTTGAAATCTTCTATAGTTATCTTTGTTTAAGTATCCAATTTTTGTTGTGTATCAGCTTGAAGATGAGCAAGGACACAGGAATTCAAAAAAGGTGTTGGTGTGGAGCTTCGATTAATGGCAAGATTTCGAGATCCTCCAACAACCCGAACCGACGTTATTATCGGTGTTCTTCAGCAGTAGCTCAAAAGGTGAGCTCTTGAAGCTTATGAGTTCATTATTGGTGTTGTTCTTCAGTAGTATTATCAGATGTATTGATGTGTTGAATTGTCTTGTAGCTTGCTAATGACAATCATGTCTTTCTATGGGAGGACGAAGCACTCATGATTGAGGTAGAGAGATTGTCCAACTCAATTGAGGAGGCTCGTCGACAAACCCAAAAAGCATCTTATTGATTTCGAACTGGTTTCTTTCTCGCATATCATCTCGCATGGCTTCTTCTTCTTCTTCTTCTTCTCCGTCAGATGGGTCTGCGAAAATAGGCACATCGATGAACTCGACGATATCCATTGACTTCGTGAAACAGATACAACGCGATTTTGTGAGAAGATTTTGAGAAGGGATGAAGGAAAGGGTTCGATTTCTAGAGAAGATTTTCGAAACCGAAAGTTAGGGTTCGAGTTTGAGAGAAGATGTGGGGATTTCTCGTGAAATCGGGTTGTGGTCAAGCTTAACGGGTCAAAATCATGGTTAAGCCATACGAAATCGGGTTTAATCCTACGAAATTGGGTTTAGTTCACAATTATGGTTTAGTCAGGTTTAGTTTATGTCAATGGTTTATATTAAACCAACGACAATTCAATTTGATGGGGAAATTGGAATTCGATGTCTTCATAAGGGGAAAATCAAACTGGTAAACAATAATAGGAGGAAATCAAACTGGTAAACTTTAATAGGGGGAAATAGAAAGAGGCCTATAGTTTGTGTAATTCTGGTGCTATATGAAACTTTCGAGAGGATCCAAATCGTCGACCCAATATTATACCATTGATCGGTCTTGTACCTTTTGTTCCTTGCCGGTTTAGATGTAGGCATCATCAACAAATGGTTTAGATGTGAACTTTATGATTCACTAGATAAATAAGATATAATATTCTCTAAGAAAATACAAATTATCATTTTAATATTACTAAAAATTTGGTCAACTATGTGATTCTAATCATAGGGGATGATTGTATCCGGTAAAGGGCGTTTCACAAGGAACCAGCTCTTCGTTTGCCGGCGATTAGTTTAAATATTTTACAGTATGTACTTATAATTGTAGTACACCCTCTTGGTGACTTTAGTGTTGTACTAACAACAGAAATCTCCAACCATAAAGTCTACACTGTACTATACACACACCAACTTATATATCTAATTATTTATATATCTATAATAATATAAACTAATTTTATATATATGTTCATGAAGTGAAAAGGAGCTCACAACACAAACAAACAAACAATAACTAAAATGGCTTCCTCTTCCAAAACCCTAAAGTCAACTCTCTTCTTCCTCTCTATTCTTTTCCTTTGCATCTCCTTGATTCTAGCTCACGGTGGTATAGATGATGGCGACGAAGAAGAGGAGGCCAAGCAAGCACCTCAGGCCACCGAAACAACGGTCGTGAATCTCCGGTCAAAAAGTTTGGTGCTTGTGAAGATCTATTGTATTATAATACTCTTCTTTAGTACATTCTTAGCCGGAATTTCACCCTACTTTTATCGATGGAACGAGTCGTTTCTTCTCCTCGGGACTCAATTCTCAGGCGGTGTATTCCTCGCAACAGCTTTAATCCATTTCCTCGGCGATGCTAATGAGACTTTTCGAGGATTAAAACATAAAGAGTATCCTTACGCTTACATGTTAGCAGCCGTTGGATATTGTCTTACTATGCTCGCAGATGTGGCGGTTGCTTTTGTAGCGGTTGGGAAAAGTAAGCAGCACGGAAGCTCTGTCGCCGGCGTCGAAGAGTCAAGGGTAGATGAAGATTGTTATAAGAAAGAAAGTGAAGATCATGTGCTTTTACGGACCAAAGGATTTGGAGACACAGCTTTGCTGATTTTTGCACTTTGTTTTCATTCTATCTTCGAAGGAATCGCCATTGGTCTCTCAGGTAAACCATCCATGAAAGCTCTCTTTATTGCTTCTTCTCTTCATAACCATGTAGTTTTTTTTTTTAAAGGCCGACTCATAACCTAAAACAAACTTCCTAAAATTTTTATTTAATCGATCAAAAAAATGAATTAAATGTATGAGTCGTTAGATGGATCATCCTAATCACCTAACCATCTCAACCATGTAGTTATTCTATAGGGAATTGTTTAGATGTAGTTAATTATTCACTTTATATGACTTTAGGTAATCTAATTATTCCATTTAGGTTGTATTCATCTATCTACAAAACGTTTTAATTAGCCATGAATTTAAGCATTTGACTTAGTTATATGTTCATACTAATAGTCATGACTCTTAAATTTGTGGTTATTTCAAGATTGTTTGTGGTTAATTATATGAATTTGTGCATCTAAGTAATTGATAGTGTAATAGAGGTTTGTTGCAGTGAAACCTATATATATAATGCATATCCAAATATATTATTGTTTAGTAACAATCTGTAAAGAAATATTTTGGTCAGGTACTAAACACGACACTTGGAGAAACCTATGGACAATATCGTTGCACAAGATCTTCGCGGCTGTAGCAATGGGAATAGCTCTCCTCAAGCTAATTCCTAAACGACCATTCTTCCTCACCGCGGTCTACTCTTTCGCATTTGGGATATCGAGTCCCATTGGAGTTGGGATTGGCATTGGCATCAATGCCACTAGCCAAGGAGCCGCTGGTGACTGGACCTTCGCAATCTCTATGGCCTTCGCTTGTGGAGTATTCGTTTACGTTGCGGCTAACCATCTCATCGCCAAAGGGTATAAGCCTCGTGAGGAATGTTACTTCGACAAGCCTATCTACAAGTTTCTTGCTGTCTTCCTTGGCGTTGCTTTGCTCTCCGTTGTTATGATTTGGGATTGATTTTTGTTCAAGTTCTTCATGTTTTGATTAGTTCTTGCAGAATTTAACAATTCTCTGTAAACCATTGTAAAAAAAAAGTGCAAACATATGTTTTGACAACATATATGTGAATGTGATAAGCCATGAAGCCATATAGGCCAGGTTAATTGATCGACATCATCTATAAATATAATTGTGTGTAACGTCTATTTGTAAAAGAAAAATAGAAAAAAATATGATTTTAATCAATCAATTAGAAATATGATTTCTTTTTTTTTTGCCAAAAAAATATTTCTTCTTTGTGTATTTGTAAAATTTTATAGTTCAAATTAACACAAAAAAAAGTTATCTTAGCTAATCAATTAGGTTTATATACGTATATTTTATATATTACAATTTTTGTTTTGTTTATCATAGTATTTTCCTATAACCTAGTCCTAACATAAAAGAACTCTATGTAATCTGTCCAAAATTTATGTTCGGTTTTTTATCCCTAATCTGTATATTCTCGGGATTAACCTTTGATTGTACCATAGAATTGTAGTCAGTGTCGTGCCTATGAACAAAAGAATTGAGCATTTGCCTTATGCCACAAATAAATATAAGAAATTTAAGGCCACATTTTCTGAATTTTTTTTATGTGTTTAGTTAAAACTTTGTTTTTATAAAATTTAGTCTAATGTATGTAGTCAAAATTTTGAGTTGAACATAATGGATGTGGCCTTTGAAGTTAGAACATAGTATGTAACTTTAGAAATTATAAATTTTTCTCATGTACTTCAAAAAAATTTCAAAGGCTATTTTTTTATTAACTCTAGGCCTCACGTGGTGTAAGCACGACACTGATTGTAGTTATGGTCACCTCTCTCAGTAAAAATCAGTATCTCTATCTCGGAAATTTACCGCTAACCTAATACCTTATTATTCGAAAATATATGTTTCATACGGATTCTTGAGAGAGTTTGCACCCTACCTAGATTGAATTCTATCTTTTTTGTCAATATTGGGCCACAACATGCTGACCTATTAGCCAAGTTCCTACATAATGTAGGCGGTGGGACTTGATTCCTGGTTGTGCAAGTGCGCATGTCTTATGTGGACTTACCGTCTGCCACTAGATCACTAAAGGCCACTTGCAGATTGAATTCTATTTATGTGAGTTAAGAAGGAGAAGATTATATATATATATATATTTGATTAAAATATATGAGAAGATGATAGAAAAATCTTGAACCATGAAACTATTATAGGAGGATGAGATGAGCACCAGCCAAACTAAATCAAAAGAAGCCATTACTAAAACCTAATTTTTATGGGTAAAATTATATTAAAAGAAGAGTTTTGTGCAAAAGAAACCTTTAAAATGATTACGAATTGCAATATTACTCTTGAAATAAAAAAAATGCAAGTTAATCATACGAAGTAAAAAGTAATCATTTGTAAGAAACGAATCCGCATCTCAACTACAATGAGCTTAATCAAATAATTTAAATTTTTATATTATGATCTTTTTACTTTCGAAATACTCTTAAGAGAACATGCACAGTAGATTTTTTTCGACTGTTTTTCTCTCTTCTTCCATGGTTTATGCCATAGCCATGGCTGAAGCCACCGATGGTGGTGGTTCAGGCGTCTTTTTCCGTCGTCTTCAACGTTGCAACAATCACCATCTGCTCAATCATCTCAATCTCGTTCATCCTCTGTTCCTAATGCGCTAAACAGAGTATCTGCAAAATCACCATCAAAAACTCAATATGCAGTGTCTCCGTTAGAGATTGCACCAACTATCCTTGATAACGTCTCTGAATTTCCACCACTTGGTACTAAATCAAATTCACCTATTAAAGCATCTTACGCTGCAATAGCAAAGGACTCGAAGATTTCAGCAAAAATTTTGGAAAAAGTACAGATCAATTACTCTGAAATTGAGGGAACGAGAGTTGCTGCTATACCTCCTTCAATATTTTGATCTGCACCTTTATGGGAGGAGTTGCTCATAGGTAAATTTCCTCTAGGTCAAGCTCCTCATGTGGCTAAGGTTCATGTGATTGTTAACAAGATTTGGACACAAGGAAACAAAAACATAAAAATTGATGCCTTCCCTGTGAACGACAATACGATCAAATTTCGGATAAGAGATCATTCAACAAGACTTCGTGTACTACGACGTGGAACATGGACTATTGCTGATCGTCCTATGTATTTATTCAAATGGTCTCCAGACATGATAGATGTTCAACCGACAATGAAGACCTTGCCATTGTGGATCACGTTACAGAATATTCCAAAGAGTCTTTTCTCATGGGAAGGGATAAGTCTGATTGCTAGCTCAATTGGTGACCCAAAGAGGCTTCATCATGAAACTGAATTGTGTTCTCGTTTTGAGGAAGCGAAAGTCTTGATTGATGTTGACATCACACAAAAACAACCTCAGTACTTTTTGGTTCAAGATAACGATGGTCAGATCAAGAAAATTAAATTTCTATATCTTAAGATCCCTCAATATTGTTCAAAATGTCAACAATGGGGCCATTTTATGGTTGCTTGTCCATCAGCAAAGCAGATAAAGACTGGAAACATCAATGAATCTTCCTCGGCTCCACATATTTAGATTGCTAAAGAATCAACTTTGCCATCATCAAATGCATTTACTGAATCTTTGATAGTTGTGCCGGTCACACCAGTGGTTGCTACAACTACAAGTGAGAAGGAACATGATGCTTTGGATGTTGTTTTAGCAGGTCAGAGGAATGTTGAAGTCGAAACATCAATTACGGCACCAAGCTCTTCTTGTGTTGGTTCGAAAACAGAAGTATCAACAAATGTGTTAGCTGCTGGAAAAAAAAGTACAAATGTGATTCATCCAGTCGATTTAGTGACCTCAAATGCAGAAGTCCAACAAGAGAATACCAACACTGCCGGGGGTGGTGATGCACAGGCTCAGGTTGATGATTCTGCCTGGATAAGCGTGTCTCCAAGCAAAAAGTCAAAAAGTCGAAAGAACATGGAAGTTAATGAAAAGAACAAGCATATTGAAGTGTCCAGCAACTTCAATATCTTATATGACTTTGCGCAAGATGACTCTGACGAGGACCATGACGTTACGCAGAAACAAGTTTCTTGTGATGCGAGTAATAAAGAAGATCAGACATGGAAATCGGACACTGATAATGTTCAAGACACAATCAACTCTGACTCTGTTTTAGTTGGTACTAGACCTGGTTCTACTAGAACACGGAAAACTCCTATAAAATATCAACAGCAACCTCAAGCTCCGAGTACTAAACACGCTCTGAGTAAATGCCTTGCTAACACTAGACATTAATGTCTGGTTTCGTTTGGAATATAAGAGGGTTTAATAAACCCTCTAAGCAAAGAATTCTTCGTTCTTGGTTATCTCAAAAGCAAATCAGTTTTGGTGCGGTTTTGGAAACAAGGATTAAGGAGTCTCGTTTCAATTTAGCTACTACCATGATTCCTCAAGATTGGTCTTGCATATCTAATTATGAACATCATCACTTGGGACGTATTTGGGTTCTTTGGAATAACACCACTCGGGTTACTCCGGTTTTCAAAAGCTCCCAAATGATTACGGTTTGGATCCTCCTCGATGGTATCAACGAGGAGTTTCTAGTCACATTTGTTTATGCTTCAAATTTTGTTTGCGATAGGAGAACTCTATGGCAGAATTTAAGAGACCATCATGATTTACCAATGTTTAGAAATAATGCTTGGATGATATGTGGTGATTTTAATGAGATATTAAGTTTTCAAGATCATTCTAATATCCCATCTTCTTTTGATGATGCAGGTATGATGGATTTTCGGAACCTTGTGAATTACTGTTCTTTGGCTGAGCTCAACATGCTTGGACCTCATTATACATGGTGTAATAAGAGGGAAGAAGAATTAGTTTGGAAAAAGCTGGATAGAGTGTTGGGGCAACCAAGCTTGGTTTCACATCTTTGACAATTCATATGGCCGATTTGATGTCGGAGGCTGTTCAGATCACTTGCGTGCCAGCTACACAATTCAAGTTTCTCAGAACAATCGAAAGATCCCTTTCAAATTCATAAACGAGTGTACGCACCACCCAGATTTCCTACCTATGGTTGGCGATTTCTGGAGCCTAACTTTGCCAATACATGTGTCAACGGCTGCTGCTTTCATGTTCTCAAAGAAACTAAAAGCTCTAAAGCCAATTCTTAGAAGGTTGGGACGTTCTCATATTGGCCAAATTCAACAAAGATGTCAATCGGCTCTGGATAAACTGTGTGAAATGCAAGAAATTAATTCTCTCCATCCAACAGCAACAAATATGGAATTAGAATTAGCTGCTCATAAACGTTGGGAAACAGTCTCAACAATTGAAGAGTCGTTCCTTCGTCAAAAATCAAAAATCCATTGGCTCCAAGTTGGGGATAAAAATAATCGCTATTTCCACAGGAGAGCAAAGCAGAGACAGCATATGAATTCAATTCGGGAAGTAAAAGATATTCATGGCAATATATTATGCTCTCAAGAGGAAATCAAAAATGAAGCTGCGAGATATTTTAAAGACTTCTTAACAACAACTCCAAACCACTTGAGGCTGCCATCAGAGGCGAATATAAATGATTTGATTTGCTTTACTTGCACAGATGAGGAACAAAGTGGTCTGGTTTATGAGATTACAACGGACGAGATCAAGAATACACTCTTTCACATGCCTAAGAATAAGTCTTTGGGTCCAGATGGTTATACGGTTGAGTTTTATACAATGGCATGGCCAATTATCGGGTCAGATTTTGTGAATGCAGTAAAATCGTTCTTCGAGTTGGGTTTTCTGCCTAAGGGTTTAAACTCAACAATTCTGGCTCTAATCCCAAAGAAAGAAAAGGTTTTGGATATGAAGGACTTTAGACCAATTTCGTGCTGCAATGTCATTTATAAGGTAATCTCAAAAATCCTAGCCAATAGATTGAAACTGATTTTGCCTCGAGTAATTCTCAGGAACCAATCCGCCTTTGTGGCTGGTCGGTTACTTTTGGAGAACGTTCTTCTTGCTACGGAGCTGGTTAAAGACTATCACTTCGACTCAATATCGAAACGGGCTGCAGCAAAAATCGATATAGCAAAAGCTTTTGATACTATACAATGGTCGTTTGTAAGAACAACTCTTTCAGCAATGAAAGTGCCTCAACAATTTATTCACTGGATTATGCTGTGTATCTCTACTCCTTCATTCTCAGTTCAGGTTAATGGAGAGCTAGCTGGTTATTTCAACAGCACTCGAGGCTTAAGACAGGGATGTTCCCTTTCTCCATACTTATTTGTTATCAGCATGAATGTGCTTTCAAATATGTTGAATGTTGCTGCAAAAGTAGGAAAAATCGGATACCATCCGAAGTGCAAGAGTTTATTTCTTACACACATTTGTTTTGTTGATGATTTACTTGTTTTCTCAGATGGTAACCCTAGTTCTATCTCTGGTATTGTGGAGGTATTTAACCAATTTGCTCAAGTATCAGGTCTGAAAATAAGTGTGGAGAAATCAACACTTTACATGGTTGGCCATCCGCAAAACATAAAAGAAAATGTCCTGAGTGAATTCGGTTTTATTGAAGGAGCCTTTCCGGTCAAATATCTTGGTCTTCCTCTCACCACGAAAAAATTGACAAAGGCAGATTGCATACCACTGATTTCAAGATTAAAGGAAAAAGTGAACACTTGGACTGCGCGGTACCTCTCTTATGCTGGTCGTTTACAACTAATTGCTTTGGTTATTGCAGGGATCACAAACTTTTGGTTGTCAGTGTTTTGTCTCCCAAAAAAGTGTCTTAAGGAAATAGACAGTATATGTTCTGCTTTTCTTTGGTCTGGTCTGGATCTTAATCCAAGAAAGGCAAAGGTGGCTTGGTATGAAATTTGTAGTCAAAAACAAGAAGGAGGATTAGGAATTAGAAGCTTAGTGGAAACGACAAAAGTATGTTATATGAGACTGATTTGGCGTGTGATCACTAGGCAACAATCTCTTTGGGTTGCATGGGTTTGGACGAAATTAATCAAGGCTGACTCTTTTTGGTCAATTAGAGAATCTACAACAATGGGATCATGGGTTTGGAAAAAGCTCCTTCAACATCGATTGGAGGCACGAAAATTATATAAGCCACAAGTTGGTAATGGTAAGCTTATCTCATTTTGGTTTGATGAATGGTCTAACTTGGGTTGTCTATTTGATTTGCTGGGCAGCAGAGGATTTATTGATTTGGGCATACCAAAAAGATCGACATTACATGATGTCATAACAACACACCAACCAAAAAATCATAGAAGTAACATCATGAACCAAATCGAGGATCAACTGCATCAAATTAAAACACATATACTCACCAGCGAAGCGATAGACAAGATTCTTTGGCGCCATGCAGGTACACAGTATCTAGAAAACTTTTCAGCAAAATTTACTTGGACACATACCAGAGATCAAAGACTAATTAAGGTGTGGCATAAACTAATTTGGTTTAAACATGCCACACCAAAATTTGCTTTCTGTACATGGCTTGCCTTTCAGGACAAGTTATCAACAGGAGATAGGATGCGCATGTGGAATAATGGAGCTAATGTTCGCTGCCTGCTATGTCACAACCATGATGAGACAAGAAACCATCTGTTCTTTGAATGTGTATACTCAACAGAAATTTGGCGAAGGGTCATGGGTACTCTTCTCGGAGCAGCTTATACACAATCTTGGGAAAGCATTCAAACGGTTCTATTGGGACAGCAAGGCTCACCATCTAAAATTTTCCTTCTTTGCTATGCTCTTCAAACAACGGTCTACCATTTATGGAGAGAAAGGAACAACCGAAAGCATGGACAACCTCGACTTACTGCTCGGATCTTGACAAGGATAATAGATAAGGTGATACGAAACAATATAAGTGCAATGCAGAAGAATAGCGATTTAAATTCAAGTACATGTCGAATTCTTTGGTTTTCATCAAGAGTTTAATTTTGCCTTATTTTGGATGTATTCTTCTTTCTCCCTCCTCTCTTAGTTATATTGGTTTGTTCTGGGCGTACGGGTGAATTGGTCTATGACATGGATTCACCCTATAGGCGACAGCGGATCAATATTTCTATGTTTTTTTCTAGTTAATTTTTCCAAATAATTTTCGGAAATATTGTACAAAACGATCTCAGTTTTTTGGTGAATACATTTTAACAATTCATACAAAAAAAAAAAAGAACATTCACAGTAGATTTAGTAACTTATACGATTGCGTCTTAGGGCTACAACAGAACAAATTCGGCTTATGTCAAGCCCAACAATGTGATTCAACCAACAAGAAAAACACAAAACAATATGGTTTAAATTACAAAATAGTGTAGTCAAATGATAGTAGCTAGAAGTACTAAAAATTTACTTTATTTGTTAAATGGACCGACATATATAAATGCGAACTGCGGACCTGGAACACTCGTACAGTTTTGTTTATGTCTTTTAAATTCCCAATGTTTCTCAGGGAATCTCTCTAACTTCAATACATTTACACAACCCTTTTAATCCAAACAACAACAACAAAAATTGACAAAAGTAAATTCAATGGCACTTTGTATTCCATTACATTAGCAGTTTAATTGTATGTAATTTATGGAATTATCTTTTCCATTTCAAATTTAATGTTATCTATAGGGTTTTTTAAAAAAAAAACTCAAACAAGATCAACTAACACTATGTAAAATATATAAAAGCAAAATACATTTAACATGAAATGGAAAGAGTGTATCATTAATACATAATATAAAAAAAAAATTAACGGATGTGAAAAAAAAAAAAAAAAAGAGTGAAAATTGTAAATAATTAACATAATCTTCTTTCTTCACATCTTAAGCTATAATGAATCACAAGAGTGTTTGTGCCAACAAACAAGCATCAAAACGCAGCGTTTCATGATGTAAAACCGGGACTTCTTCTCCCTAGCCACATTACGACATTTCCGAGTCACTGCAGCTCCTTTCTGAGACAAACTCCGAGAGATAGAACACTTTGAAGTCGGTGTGTCATTTGTGCATTTCGTTGAACCGCTTCTAGACAGAAACAGAGATTTCGAAGGAATGGATTTTGCAGAGAAACTTCGTCTAAAAACGGGCTGATCAGAAGAAGAATACGAAGTGGGTTTGGTTGAGAAACTTCGTGTGAAAATGGGTTTTGAAGAAGAAGAAGGAGATTTTGTTGAGAAGCTTCGTGTGATAACAGGTTTTGTAGAGAAATGAGTCGTTTCGAAGATGGAATCTTTCTTGGAAACTTTCCATAACTTTTCATCATCCATGAATCACGAATGGATGTTCTTAGTTCTTTTGATCCAACTCTGTAAATAGATGAGCATCAAACGTAGAATATGTATATAAATATATAATATGTGTTTGTTTGTTTGATGTTTGATTTGGAGATGGAGCTAAGAAATGATAGAGTTTAGAAAGAGATAGGTCAAAGCTTTTAAGGCAATTCTTATCATGATATTTTTTACAAGATGGTGGCCCAAAAATTACATATTTTTGTTTTGAATATCTAACAAATTTGAGTATTTTATTTGTGGTTTTATTCACTATCATATAAAGTATATAAAATACATAATACCAATCTTTTATTTTGTATGCATCAGTGATTATTGCAATTTAGTCAAAACATCAGTATATTAGTTCTTAGTCAATGCTTTTTTACAAAACACAAAATCAAATACATGTTATATAAAATCTTTTTAAGATTATTATTCTTGCATCTATATTTTTTAATAAAAGAGTTAAGTTTTGTTTTGGACAACAATTCATTTAGAAAATATTAAAAAGTGGTGCACACAAATCAGTTAGAAATACATACATAACGCATATCAAGCAGAGCTTAAGATTACATATCATCATATCATGTTACTTCAAATATTTAGCCAAAAAATACGACGTTATTTCAAGCCAAATATATAGAAAATCGGTAATATATTAAGTGATGCCAAGCAAATAAAATAATACAACAACAAAATGGTGAAATACCTAACATCATAAAACAGAATTATCAACATGACAATAAGAACACTAAATAATCCAAACCCTAAACTCTAAATCTTATACGCATACTTTATAAAATTAATAAAACACTACATATTATGAGAAAAAATCAAAAAATTGATGTTTTTGTTTTCAATGCATCTTTGGTTTAGTTTACATCTTTATCATCAAAAGTGGAACTCGTAGATCATTAACTGAGACATATAACTGTCTTGTTTAAAATAACTTATATTTTAGTTATTTGGTTTTATTAATGATTAACATTTCTCTTTGTATTTTTTAACAATAAATAAGACCAAAAAATATTTCAAAAATTTTCTTAAAATGTATGAAATCTCAAAACAACAATTATTTAGAAACAAATGGAGTAGATTATCAAAACTGTTTAATCTCTTTTTGTCAATAATCAGATCGACAAAATTAAATCTATAATTTAAACCTCTTGAATCAAACTCCCCTGGAAAGACGTTAGAAATAGACATTTAATTAATTGCTGAAATACAATTCCTAATCTCTTTTGAATTCATAGATCAAAATAACAATATGAATTTTCAGCTTGGAATTTATCTTTAACAGCCTCTAATCTATGAATTAAACAACTTTAGTAGTTAACTAGTTTTCTTGTTTCAAAATCTTACATATGAAATATTATCAAATTAAATTGGATGGGAGTAATATAGTCATATAATGTGGAGATCTAATATGATCCACTGATACAAAATTATTAGATCCACAACTTTGTATGTGGAGATCTGATACTTTTACAAGTAACATGACATGATCGAGAGATTATGATTTATTGAGCTAGATCGTTATATAAAAATACAAAGCACACAAGCTTATTAATTTATTTGTTATCGACGTCATTGCTTGTTTTATTTTTCATCGTTAATTACTTAATCAAAAGCTTACAAATGCATTAATTATATTTTATGGAGTTGGGACTATAAGAGAATATGCAATAGGAGTCTCTTACAAAAATCTCTCATAAAAAAAAATATAATAATAAAATAATATATAATATTTTTTTTATTGTGAATCTCAAATGAAAGACTCTTTTATTTTTATTGAGAAACTCTCTTAATAAAATATTATTATTTAATATTTTATTATTATATTTATAATGAAAGATTCGTGAACTTTTATTTAATTTAATATATTTTATCAACCAAAAACTTTGAACACACGATTAAAATGATCCAATCCTATTTGAGATATTTATCAACATTTGGATCTATACATTAACCAATAATTTTCTTTTAACCAAGACAATGTGTCTTAACGTTTCATATGGAAAAATTTGTTTTAGATTCATTAACGGGTCAAAGAGACTATATTACGTAAACGAAACAAAACAAAAACTGAATTATATACTTAATAAACATTGGGTTCAACTTCAAAGGCAAAGAATTGACCAAAAAACACATATGGACCATTTTCACATGCGACCATGTGAGTTCCCACAAACCATAACCACAAAGAGTCTTCTCACTTCTGAGTTCTCACTATTCACATTCACATCAAAAACTTAACATGGTCTAGTTATTTAAATATAGTTGTCACGATTTTGTTTAGTCTTTTAAAGCATATGGTGGGATCCTTTGAAAGCTCTACATGTGAGTGGTTTAGCCAATAACAAAAGCAAGATAGGAACACCATTAACTTAAAAAAGATATTTCACAACATGCGCAAAGATATTGCCAACAGTTGGAAACAAGAGAAGAGACTTTACCGTCTGTTTTCTGAGTCCTTGTAAGATCTCCAAGTCATCTTACTTCCTTCACTAGAGAATGAAAACAAAACAAACAAAAAAGTGACGAGAGTAGCCATGTATTTGCTGATGCAGCATCATCAAGATTCCCACTCGAAAAGGAACCCTTTTCTTCGGATCGAGAGGCGAAAACAAAGGAAACCACATCTCTTGTGAATCTTAATGATGCTGCATCTGCGACTACTGGCTGGTAACACTCACTAAAGGCTAGACCTTTTCCCTTTTCATCAAGAACTCAGTTAAATCAACCACAGAGACAGATCCTTACAGGTTCAAGTTGGGAACTTTTTCATGTTCTTAACCAACACATGAACAAGCAAAGAGGAAATCAAGAGAATGAAGAAAGCAAAGAATAAGCAAGATGATGGTGAGACGCAATTGATAGAGATAAGTACATGAATATATACACTAATATGAGGAAAGCTAGTTGGTCGATGTAAAATCACTTTGAAAAAGACAGAACTAGCACAAGGATCTGTAATTGAATTTTAAAAGAGAAAAAAAGAGATCACATCAATATAACACAAGCCCACTTCACTATAGAAGTGTGAGGAACAGAAGCCAAACCTAAAGAGTTTTTTACCTATGACATATCTGAAAATCTCAAGTGTTTTTTTATACACAAACCTCAGAACTCTTTTCTCCTAAAGTACCATGAAGAAGTCAATTAAAAAAATATTTCCAGGTGGAGACTGATAATGGGTTGCAAATGCAAAGGACGATAAAATAAAATTATATCAGAAAAGAAGAATTTTTAATAAACTAATCATGATTGATTAGTATGGCACAAGTGGGATTAAGAAAATTATTTGATTATAAGTGTCACTTTAATTAAGCTAATCATGATTAAGATGGTTCCCTATGCGGTTTCTTACGTGGAAAGGCAAAAAACACTCAAAAAGCAAGCAGCTTTAGTTTTTAACTGGATGAGTTCATATACTGCTAAGTCAGGGAATCAGTTGCGATCAGGAGATTTAGAAAATAAGGGTCACATGTACCCACAATTGAATGGATCAAAGAAAAATGGATGCAGCAAATCACGGTTGATTACAAAACAGCAAAAATGGATCTGTCATGAAAAGACAAAAGATAAGGCACTAATACTATAAAGCACTCGATCAAAGTATGTGTTCGGAAATAACTCATCATTCATTTAGCTACAGCTACAAGCAACCAAGATAATGTGATGTTTGGTTTTCATAACAGCCAATAAATTTTCAGATTAGTGCTAACCCAAAAGTGTCGAACTTTAAAATAAAATTATTAGTTAATACTACTGATGAAAAAATATCTTGAAATAGAAATCAAGGAAACCAGAATAGCATTAAAAGCATATCCTTTTCATAAGCCTAACATTCCAATAAAAATGGAACAATCCAACTCGTCTTCATTCATACAACTTTGACTGATTGATAACAGATAATTAGATACAATATAGGTTCCTCTAAAGTACTAGTAAACAAAAGGGATGAACTTGTGCCTAACCTTATCAGCATAATCCGAATAGCTTTGTCCGAAATTCTCCACCATCAATTCTTCCTCCAGATTTGCCTTCTTGTTGTAGTAAACCAAACAAACTGCTAAAATAAACAACAGGCTCCAAGGGGCACGCAGAGCGGTGCAGTATGTAGCGAAAAGAAGCATCGTAGAAGCATATATCGGATGCCTGACCCATCTATAAGGACCAAATTGCACAACAGCTGTTGGAACAACGACCTTTTCAGAATATCTAGCAAGATATAGTGTTGAATCATATTGCATAAGCAGTGTAATCACAATCAAAATCCATATCCCTACATTCACCCAACCGCCTGGTAAACGATGAAGCTCAGGCCCTTCAAAAGCTGCAAGCCAATGTCCAACTACGATGCCAACACCAAACAAAACCCGAGACCAGATAGGCGTGTTCACATCCCATTTGGGATCATGCGTGCGAGCGTAGTAATCTCCGTAGAGGCGTTTTCTCACGCTTACGTTGAAGAAGAAGAAGTAATGATAAGCCAAGAAGAACACATAAGGCCAGCCTTCAAGATAACCATTGAAATAAGCAGGAGGCACAAGTGTAAGCCATGTAAAGACTGAAGTTACAATACCAAGCTGCTCAAAGGCATTGGCTTCGCCAAGCCAATGCTTACGAGAACAGTAAATTCCATAACCGGCAAGACCCACAGCGATAAACCAAGGCCAGAACAGCCATGTCCAGCTGAAATACATCCAGAAGAATGGGTCGAAAACCAAAGCCACAGTCTTTTTACCAGCCACAATCAAAATTGATAGAATAAGAGTTAATTTCACAACACCTATGGGCTTCAATTTCAACTGACGAACTTTATTCACCAGAGTACCAAGCGAGAGGGCTCGGAATTGCCCAAGGAAAGGGTATTCGGAATCGGAAACTGTCGAGCTAGATATCGAGCATCTGGGTGAAACCCATGAACCTTTTCTCACTTGAAACGAATCACATTTCCAGCTATACGGACTCTTAATAGCTTCAAAGCTTCGGAGTAACGGAGAGTTTCTAGAATCAACACGAAGCGAATGGCACATAACATGTTTGTTCGAATGCCTGAACGAAAACTTTCGGTTCTCTTCCAACGGCGACGCTCGAGGAACAACCTTCGAGCAGAGAAGCATAGCTTCCATGGCTAATCAAATTCAAAAACCGAATTCAAAAACAAGAATCAGAAACAATCTTTCAGCTGCATATTTGCTTAGAATCCGAAACTGGAAAACAGATAAACATCACACAGAGAAGTGAACTTACTTTACTTCTGTGTTCGATGATTAAGAATGGGCCTTTGGACTAATGGGCTACTATTAATGTCTTAATAACAAAACTAATGGGCTTTGATAAGTCATGTTGTGGGGGTCAAAAATGTAAAATAGAGGAAGGTTCTATTGATTAGCTCGTCTAATTGTGTTGACTTCAAATGCCTGCTTGATTTTGCTTGAAAACTGACCGGTCGCACAAGGCACAGGTTCGTATTTGCCGCTCAGTGAGAAGAAGTCGCTTCAAAACATGTGATTTTTGTTTTTTCAACAATATTAAAATCTGAATTATAGTCTAAACTCTACATGTTACTATTATATAGAGTATTAATAATTGTAGAGGTAGTATTTAACTAAATGATTACATATGTTTTTCATAAAATATATGTGACTAAAAATAAATTTTAGATAGAAAATATTAAATATATACTCATATATTATAGATATATAGTTATACATAATAAATTAATAACATTTCAAATTTATGAACTCGACTGGAAAGATCTTGTTTTTTCGCAGTCGTTAACGATAGTGGTTGTGATCAGCGTTCACTAAGATCAAAAATTTCATTTTTTGTTTTTAATAATTGTTGCAAATGATCATTGTCTTATTCTTTTGGTAATCGTTGTGACTGGTCATAAGACTGTTTATGATAGCCGATCAGATATGCTGTCGATTTGAAGTCATTTGTGTCGTTTTGATTAGTCATCTTCATCGGTATCAAATTTTAGTTGGTGGTTGTTGTGATCGACGGTTAAACACTTAACCAGCTATCACGAAAATAATGTCTTGATAGTCCACCACAAAAAGAACAAAACCTAACTCATATTATATTGATTCTTTTAAAATAGTAATCACTAGAAAAAGGATATTACAATTCATCGTCTATCATATTTTTCCGGTTTTGAAATATGATAATAAAATTATGACAACGATCAAATTATGAAATGAAAGTAGTATTGTCGTGAGACATATTCATTTGGCGAAGATATGATCTAATAATTTTGTAAACAAAAGTATATATACTTTTGAATATTCATAATGTATCGAGATTTCAGTCTTCTCTATGCTATTTTATGTTTTGATTTTTGACACTTTTGCGCTTATAAAGTCATCTATGACATATTAGTTTCATTGACCAGAGAAAAAAAACATATGTGTTTCATTTTTTAAGACCAATTTATTTATTTATTATCAATTGGATCGACATAGCTTAATCCATAGCCAAAAATTACACCTTAAATTTTTTTTATTTTCTTCCACTTATATTAGTGAATTATAGAATCCGATGTTTGAGAATTTGTAAAGTGATCACTTCATTGGACCACCTGTCCCATGTACGCATTTAATATTTTGTTTGTTATATAAACACATACATCTGCATTTTCTTACTTCATTCATCAAATATTTATGTGAACAGCTCCCAACAAACATACGAATGTCTTCTCTTTGGTAAGAAGTGTTTGCTTGATGTTTTATTTTACGTTAATTGATAAATTAGAATCAAAATTATTGATCTGTTTCTATGTTTTGTTTTCTACAGATTTGGATGATACTCTCTATCCTTTTAGCTCTGGTTTATCTGATGCATGTACCAAGAACATTATAGGTATGCTATGATTTATTTATTGTTACTCATTAATATGTTGATATTGTTTCATATAACTCACTAAATTGTTCCTTGTGCAGAATTCATGATTGAGAAACTTGGAATAGATGAAGATGGAGTCGTTGAACTAAATTCAATTCTTTATAAGGAATATGGAACTACAATGGCTGGTCTTAAGGTAACGTAACTTACCTTTATAAATATGTTGATCTGTAAAACACAATTATCAATCATCACCAGAATCATACATATATATATATATATAATTGTACCACCACATAAATTACAAGATAATCAATCATTGATTATTAATGCAGGCAATAGGTTATGAGTTCGACAATGACGAGTACCATAGCTACGTTCATGGAAGATTACCTTATGGAAATCTTAAATCGGATCCGGTTCTCAAAAATCTCCTCCTTACTCTGCCTTTTAGAAAATTGGTATTATTTTTTTTGTTTATTATTTTTTTTTCAGTTCTTGCTTAATTGTATCTTATACCTATATAATTATGGTGTATTGAAAAAATCGTGTTTCTTTATTTTTATATTAAGGTTTTCTCGAATGGAGATGAAATTCACGTAGCAAAGGCCTTAAAGAAACTTGGTATCGAAGATTGTTTTGAGAGAATCATAAGTTTTGATACTTTAAAACCTAAGACCCACGAAACTGATGAGGTTTATCTTTCCGAGAATTCGGTTATCTGTAAACCAACTGAAATTGGTTTCCAAAAAGCCTTCGATATTGCACAGCTCAATCCTAAGAAAACCGTAAGTAGATTAGATATTCTTTTGGGGTTTAGAATTTCGTAATCAACAGTTTTGCAACGTTATAGTACTTCTTATGATGCAGTTGTTCTTCCCTGATTTGACGATCACTTGGTACATTACAAAAATCCATTAACTCCGGTCCAATTGACCGGATTGGTTATCACCAGCATTAAACTAAACCGAATCGAATTAATGGAGGCTCAAGATTTGAATATTAAAATTAGTTTAATGGAATTTGATGATTAATAATTCGTTTTTAAGATTTTCTGATTAAATTAAGGGCTTGCTTTGACTTTTATAATCAAACAGACATAGATGATACTCTTTACCCTCTGAGTTCTGGCTTGGCTATGGAAGTGAAAAAGAACATTCAAGGTAGAGGTCACTCACATCTTCTTTTGTTGTTCTTCATTGAAATGTATAGTTGTCTCATGTTTGTTGTTGCTGCCATTTTTTAAGAATATATGACTCAGAAACTTGGTGTTGAAGAAGATAAAGTGCAAGAACTGTGCCTTTCGCTTTACAAAATCTATGGAACAACTATGGCTGGTCTCAAGGTATCTTCTTTTAACCATAGAGGTCCATAGGCATAGCATTCTTAAAGTGTTGTTAGTAATGCACATACTCTTCGTTTTTTGGTGTTGATTTCTTTTAGGCTATGGGTTATGACTTTGATTACGAAGATTTCCATCGGTACTGAACTGAACTCATATTTTTGCTTATTGTTTCTTTGAAAATGTTTAAGTTTGCAACTTGAGGAGATTTCTCCTTTGTTTTTTGCAGTTTTGTTCATGGGAGATTGCCGTATGAAACACTGAAGCCTGACCCGATTTTGAGGAATATCATTCTTAGCTTGCCTATTCGGAAAGTTGTATGTGTTGCATTCCTAGATGTTCAGTTCTTAAAAGTTTGGTTTCCAATCCATTATTCCCTGATATTCAATTTTTCATATTCTGTCCACAGGTTTTCACTAATGCAGACAAGGTTCATGCAGCCAAAATTATTGCTAGGCTAGGCCTAGAGGACTGCTTTGAAAAAGTCATATCTTTCGAAACTCTGAACCCCAAAACTGAAACTGAATCTCCTGAAGCCAGAGAAATCTTTGACATAAACACTTACATGGCAAATTCTGACCCAAGCCTCGAGCTCCCCAAGACTCCGGTTATATGCAAACCATCTGAAGGAGCATTCGAAGAGGTTTTCAAGATGGCCAATATCAATCCTAAGAAAACAGTAAGAACTAAAAACGCATTAAATATTTACTGTTACTATCTAAATGAATTCTCATCTTGAAGCATACTAAGTTCCCAATATCTCGGATGTTTTCAGTTGTTCTTTGATGACAGTATCCTAAACATTCAAACTGGGAAACGTGTGGGTCTCCACACCGTATGGGTAAGTTAAAGAAGTAGAGACATAACTTTTAAACAAAACTTGGCAATCTCGAAGCTCACTTCCCTTTTGTATTATTAGGTTGGGAAGTCACACAGAGAGGAAGGAGTAGATATTGCATTGGAGCATATTCACAACATACGTGAAGCTCTTCCTGAACTATGGGAAGATGGTGATGACAAAGCCAAAGAGATTAGAACCAGACGAAAGGTCGCTATTGAAACCATTGCTTAAAAAAATATCTACGCACAAGCTGCAGCTGATATAGTAGTAACTAAAAATAGCATGAAGAGAAGACTACTTAACTATTCACTTCAAAAATAAATGTAATCTAAAGCTTTTGTTGAGAAACAAGTTTTTGATATCTTGGAATTGTGAGTTATAGTAATGAAACAAGCTTTACTTTATTCAATGATTGCAACATTGGCTTAAGAAATCTTTATACTCTTCACTTGCTCTTTTGCTTTGTTCCTATATAAGAGAATCTGACTCATAATAGTTGCATTGGTGAAGAGTGAAAGAATAATACCAATAAGCATGCTAAGTGGTGCATTTGCCTGAATGGTGGTGAAAACTCTAGCCATGCCTCCACTGAAGTTCATAAGACAAGTCAAGAAACTAAGTTGTCCTGTGCTTTTGTTTCTGAAATTCTTCCAAATCTGAGGGAGTCTTGCAGAGAGAAATATCAAATGCTTTGAAGCATAAAGAGCTTCAAAAAGCAAAGGATCAATCTTGCCAGTAAACACAGTTGGTGCTAAAGCAAAGTAAAGAATTGCTCTGAGCCAAGATGTTACAGAGAGAGGTTGAGAAAAATAGTAGATACAAGCTACCAAAATCAAAGCTTGAATCAAAAGAAAAGCAACTTCACCAAAAGCTGAAAATGGAAGCTCTTTGTGAAGACAATACGCAAGAGAGATTGTGTAACCCACAACTTCAAGCTCAAATGATACAACACTTAATCCTCTAGCACTTTTATGTTCCACGATTTTCATTATCTACAAGAAAAGTTCAATCAATTCAAAGAAAATTAACATAACATGTGGGACTCGGGTGAGGAATCACAACACAGAGATCGATTGATTGAATTGACAAACCTGAGGAAGCTTGACGGTCATTGAAGCAGCGACGAGGAAGTAACCGAGCAGCTTCGAAATGAGAGGAAGTAAACAATCTTTGGCCGGGAATTCGCCGTCACGGAGAGATCCGATCAAGCAGCTGTCAATTCCTAGATAATCCATCGTTTTCTCTTCCCAACTCATTTTGATTCGGAAGTTGATTTTGTTAAGCTCGTTTTCAGATAAGAGTTTATTTTAAACTGTTTTATTAGTAGTTTTGTCTTATCAACGATCGACACATGGTAGAAGAAGACAAAGGGAGGAAAATATAATAAGGAAAGAAATAGAAGGGTATCCCAAACCCAAATCCCACTCGAAACTAAAAAAATCAAACCAAACCAATTAGGCAAATACAATATTCGAATGAGTCCTACATTATGAGAGTTCAGATATCCACATCTGATCAGGTTAGAACCGAACAGCAAATAAGTACCAAAAATACTTAAAATATTATTATAAATTTAAAAATAACTATTTATATCAACTTTTAATTACCTAAATATTTAAAACTGTAATTATATATTTAAATATCTTATATTACTATTAGAAGAATAATTTTTATCAAAAAGCTTATGTGTCAATAGCAAGTTTAATTTTAATGTAGTGGATTACAAAGTTATCCTTAATATAAAACTTTAATGTTACTTTTATATTTAAATAATATTGTAGATAATTACATAAAATAAATACAAAATTAGAATTTTACATATATATTAAATTTGTAATTTAATTTAAAAATTTTTATATTAACTTTATTTTTTATTTTTAAGAAAATATAATGATCTTTTAAATTTTAAAATTATCTAAAAATTAGTTAAGAAAATATTTATTTTGATTTAATATTATTTTAAATTTTAATGAGATAAAGATATTTGCAAATATTTTATATTTATCATAATTGAATTCAACTATTATAGTTTCCTATTAAATTTATATGTTCATGCAAAAAGAATTAAAAAATCATAAAAGTTCTAAATTGTTTTCTTTTGTGTTTCTTAAACGTTTGAATTCACATATTTTTTAAACTAAATCTATGTAAAGTGTTTGTTATCGATTGTCAAAAATTATGTAAATTTTTTTTCAATGAATAAAAAATTTATTTTAATAATATGTGTAGTATGATTTGTCAAATGTGAATTCAGTAAAAATAATTATATAATATATTACTTTTATAAAACTTATGTTATTTTATTTGATATCTTTACAAAATTCACATAAAATTGATATTATCTTAAATATCTTTAATGCTTTATGTACATTCTTAAAATTTAATTATTTAAATATAAAAAACAAAATTTAAATCTAAGTAAATTAAAATTTTTATATTCGTACGCATATGCGGGAGAGTTATTTAGTATTAATTAATTAAAGTCGAGTTTTTCTCGATATCTTAGTTAGGATAATATAGTTAATGACTCAAGCATAAGAAATTCAACTCTTGCATACTACAGTTTTATAGATTAAAAACATATTTTAAGGAGTATGTTTTAAGTTATGAATTAGATTTTATCAATATATATATATATATATTATATATATATATATATATTAATTTAAATCAAAATAACAAGAAAAAAACCTAAAATATTAAAAAATTTAAGTAAAATAATTTAATATTTTGGTGATTACGATAATTTGGCTAATGACTTGACATCAAAGGTTCAATTCCTCTTTGCTATATTATTGTAGATTAAAAAATAATTTTAGGGGTGAATTTTAAGCTATGGATGAGTCTTGTCGATCAAATTGTTGATAAAAAAAATTATTAACTTAACCCAACCCTAACATGAACCAAATCTTAACCAAATCTGAACAGTAAAATAACCTAACGGGTCTTATATATCTAGATCCGAAAAATGTCATCTGATCGGGTCCGGATACTCGAATGCTCATACTTAATCTAGTGGATAAAATTTTAGACTTTAGGATTTTTCATTTAAATACAAGAGAGTCTCAACCTTAACTCATAAGACTATGAATAATAATTATATCATTCAACATCCTATTTTTTTCTCTTTTGCCACTCCACATCAATTTTTTTGTCTTCCATCTAGTAGTTTTCATCTACAAATCTTGTTAACTAATTGTTGTTGATACACTTTTGATTCGATTTTTTCCTAGCATCCAAATTTTTTTTCGTATATATGTGATTTTAACCTGTTATATTATCATCTAACATGACCATATCTTTACGGGTTATATGAAATTATAACTACTCGTTGATAACATTATACTTAATATGTATGGTGATTAGAAGTCACAATCATCAACAGTTTGTTTTAGATGGTAACATAATTAACTAATGATTGATAACATTATACTGTACAAAAAGAACGAAATCAATTTAAAAGTCAAAATATGTAAAGATGTGATCAATTTCAAATAACATATAAAAGATCAAAAATAATTTTGTTGACTATGAAACCAAGGATTTAAAAATTAAAAAACGTTTTAAATGATATCATAACTGATGATTTATAAACCTAAAAATAATTTTGTTGACTATGAAATTGATGAGTTAAACAATAATAATAACTTTATATGGAAAAAATATTATAAACTTAGATAAGGTTACTTTAATCTTTTCAACACAACTCTAGCTGTTAGTTTTCTAATTAAAAATAGGATGATTTATTAATATAATGCATGAAATATATGTAATTATTTATATGATGCATGTTATTTGATAATTATTGAAATAGTTTTCAAAAATTTTAAAATACAAATTTACCTTTTATTTCTTTGGAAAAAAACATAATAACGAAAATATCATTAATAAAAATTGTCACATCAGCATATCCTGTATTGCAAAATCTACCAAACTAAATGAGCTGAAACGTGGTAGACTTTAAATGATAAGGTAGACTTGTAACATATGCGTGGTAGAGTTTACAAGATAGTTCGCTAGACTTTCGAGGCTAGATTTCATGTTGAAATATATACATTGGTAGACTTAACAATGATGTGTGGTAGACTTTGAAGGCCTTCATGGTAGAGTTTGGTATAATTTACTAGCTAGTTTGGTAGAGATTAAGGTACTGAAATATGGGAGGAAATTTCAAGTGTGATAGACTTTGTTTAGACGTGTGGTATACTTGAATGTCCTTCATAGTAGACGTTGGTAGAGTTTACAAACCGTGCATGGTAAACTTTAGAGTATCTATTTAGGGATGATATTTGTAGTTTAGTTGACTGTTGTTTGCCATGTAGTAGACTTTAAAATCTTCATGATAGACTTTGGTAGACTTGACAAGCTATCTTGGTAGAGTTTCGTGTAGTCCATTTGTAGGTGAAATATCTCGCATAGTAGATTATCGTTTCACATGTGGTAGACTTTGACGACCTTCATGGTAGACTTAAGTAAAGTAAACAAACCTTGCATGGTAGACTTAAAAGTATCTATCAGAGGATGAAATTTCTAAGCTTAGTAGACTGTCAGTTGAAGTGTGGTAAACTTTGAAGACTTTCATGGTAGACTTAGGAAAGTTAACAAACCGAGCATGGTTGACTTAAAAGTATGATCAATTTGAGGAAAAAATTCTAAGCATAGTAGACTATCAGTTGAAGTGTGGTAGACTTTGAAGTCGTTCACGGTAAACTTAGGAAAAGTTAGCAAACCTAGCATGGTAGACTTAAAAATATCGATTTGAGGAAGAAATTTCTAAGCTTATTAGACTATTAGTTGAAGTGTCGTAGACGTTGAAGACCTTCATAGTAGACTTAGGTAAAGGTAACAAACCCAGCATGGTAGACTTAAAAGTATCGATTTGAGGGAGAAATTTCTAAGCTTAGTAGACTATTAGTTGAAGTGTGGTAGACGTTGAAGACCTTCATAGTAGACTTAGAAAAAGTTAACAAACCCATCATGGTAGACTTAAAAGTATCGACTTGAAGATAAAATTTCTAAGCTTGATAGACTATCAATTGAAGTGTGGTAAACTTTGTACTCTTTCATGGTAGAGATTGCAAGCCTAGACAAGCTACCTTGGTAGAGTATGAAGTAGTCTATTTCTAAGAGAAATGCCTTGTTTAGTAGACTAATGATTGACGTGTAGTAGACTTGGAAGTCTTTAATGGTAATGTTGGTAGAGTTTATTAGCCAGTTTGGTATACTGTAGAGTGTCCAATTGAGGACTATCAGTTGATGTAGAGTAAACTTTTAAGGCCTTCATAATAGAGTATGGTGGACTTTGAAGACACTCATGGTGGACTAATGTTTGACTTTTGGTAGATTTTGTATGCGCCTATAAGTCTATATGGTGGACATTTAATCAAACATTTGAATAGTTTGATAGACTTTGATGATTTAACCTAGAAATAAAATGATGATTTTGCCCACTAACTATTATTGTGTATGAGCACTCATCCACCTTCTTCATATAGTTATTGTGGCCGTACAACCAATCTTCCATTGCTAAAGGTCAAAATCTTTCATCATTGTTCATAGGGTTGGGAATTTGACCCGACCCGTTTTGTCCGACCCGACCCGAACCGAAATTCGGATCTGTTCGGGTCGGGTTGGATTAAAGTTTATTTAAGAATTTGGGTCGGGTTGTTCGGGTCGGGTCGGTTCGGATCGGGTTTTCGGGTCAGATCGGTTCGGGTCAATTTGGGTCGGGTTTTCGAATTTTTTTAGAATTTTTTCAAAAAATAAATCCGACCCAACCCGAACCGACCCGATTTTTTTGTTAGGTTATTTCGGACCGGTTTTCTACTACCTTAATAACTCGATTACCGATCGACCCGACCCAACCGAACCGAATTTCCACCCCTAATTTCTCATTTGGATATATGGATCAAATCATATTAGTTTGTGGGAATTGGATCAAGATGAGAGAAACGAGTGGGTTTTTAAAGTTGATAATTCTCATGGATGTAAAATTATTGGAGTGGGTGAATATGGTTTGGTAGACTATCAGTTGACTTATGGGAGACTTAGAATTCCTTCGAGATAGACTTTGTTTCAAATATTAGGATAGCTGGTAAATTTTGAAACGAAGATTTGGATAGTTTGGTAGACTTTTTATCGCATGGAAAACATAGTTTGGTAGACTTTGATGAACATTTTTACCCAGGTGTGAGGATGATAATCCGTACGTTCCAACTTATCAACGATTGATTATTTTTAGATTGATTACAAGAGAATTACATAGAGATTGAGGACCATAACAGATAGTTCCATAGAAATATGAAGATGATAATATTAGAAAGATACAAAGCTAGAATGCACTTACAAAAACCAAATGCATATACTTTTAGAGATTTAATTCTGATAATTTTCATTGTCCGAGATCCAGTTGCAACAAGCAACTTAAAATATAAATCCAAATTGAATCAAATTTTGTAAAACATGAAATCTCTTCTTTGGTGACAATGAGACCATTAACAGACCTATTAAATCTCCAATCAGAATATGCCATTAAAGAGATTTGCTAGAATTGAACAATTTGATAGACTTACATGACACTGAAAGATAGAATTAATGCAACAGCTAAGGAGAACACTGAACAAGAATGTAGCCTCTCAGCTTCATTAACAAAATGTTGAATAGTGGATTTAGAAATGTTTCCAAAGAACCCAGAGATGATATTTTTTTATTCAAAGTGAAGAGGGAACACAACAAAATTCAGATGTTCAAAGCCAAAACTCTTTACATGTTTTGAAGAATTACAGCTCTTACATGTTAATCCCCATTGATAGTTAGATACTTAACTTAGAGATTCAATAATGGTTTTTGGAGATGAAACCCTAAACGATAAAGAAAAAGTAATTCTTGTTTTTTTTGGATTTTTTTTAGTGGCACAATTATAATAAAACAAAAATCATTAGGATTTTAAAATTTTTTCTCATTTCCTCAAATCTTCAAACATACAATATGCACCATATAAGTAATTACTATCTTTAAATAATTCGTTCTTAAAAATAAGGGTTGATACTTACTTAATTTCATAAAACATTTTGTATATTTATCTAATTAATTTTTTTTATGAAAAAAAAAATTAAATTGAAAAGTTTTAGATAGAAAAAAATTCTCAATAATTCGAATAACAAATAAAAAAGAGGTATCTATCTGGCTCTACTCTAGTCCTTTCCGATGGTCTTTCTCCGGTCCTTAACTCTCTTATCCGATCCTAATTTTCAGATAGTTAATAAATCGGTTTTGCCGTATGAATTAAGTTGCGGATCTATGCCGCTAATCTCTCCGGAGCTTCGACCCCGATTTCCTCTTCCGTATCTTAGCGGTTGATTACATAGTTTTTGTTCTTTTCTTTTCCGGAGTTATAACTGGTTATCTTTTTTGTGTTTGTTTTCTTATATTTTGGTTTATCGGTTGTCGCATTTTCTTAAATTTTATGGTTTATTTATTTCTCCAGCAACTGGTTGCATTTTTAATTAAAAACTTGGTCGTGAATCCTCACCCGATTAAAATTCAGATTCTTTTTTGATTGTTATATCAGATTCCGCAAATATTCCGCAAATTTTATTGTCCTGTGAAATTCTTCAATGCTTTGAGAAGTAAATCTCCGTTTGATCAGAGTATCTTTTGCTTGGTTTTTGTAGATAGATTACAAAGTTGAACTGATTTTTGATTCAACCGTTATGATGGATGTGTAGAGGAGTACGATCGCTTCAGCTTGCATATGCGGAAATGCTTGGAGAATAAAGGCTTCCGACGGTTGGTTTCTCGACTCTGGAGGCTTCATGTCAACAAACACAAAACGACGACACATAGAACTCAGAAGCAGGCCGGATCACCACTAATGAATATGTGGTTATAGCTGGCCAATCTAGACGTTTCTAGTTTGAAATTTCGTGTGCCTATTGTATTTTCCACTTTTGTTCGATGATCCATTCAGCTTTTGGGTTGTTTTAATATAGTTTATACGATAAAAAAAGATTAAAAAAATAAAAAATTGACACATGCCCAATTTCACTTATGTTCTCTCATTATTCGTCGCGAAGCCCGCTTTTAATAGATTTTGTATTTTTCAGGATTGTTAAGTTTTTTCAACCGGCAAAAGTGAAACATCCTTTTTTATTTTTCAACAAGTCCATTGTATGAATTAAGCAGTTGCATTTCTTTTAACGTGGGCATTATAAATAGTCTAACGTGGGCTCTACTCAATTTGGAGCTTAACTCAGATCCATTTAATCATAATGCTCTGTCCTCATTTTTTCTTGCTAGCTTCTCTATGTATCTCTGCTTCTGTTTCATCATGGCTAGAGGCACTGTTAGCTTCTATTTTGATTCTTGAAGACAACTAAATACCCCCAAAACTAAACCAATATAATAATTTTTGGTTTGATGATTAATTTTTATTTTATTTGGTACGATACGAACCGGTTAGGTTTTGACAATTAAACCTAAAGTGTGGGTCAATTTGGAAAGAAACTGTGTTTAGACGGAGAGCTTCAAATTGGAAACTAAACCTAAAAATCGAGTTGTTCCTCCTCCTCTCCGGTACCGGAATCTAGTGTAGGGAGAATATAATTGTAGTTGAAGAACAGCTACTATGGCGAAGAGAGAAATTAGTAGCACTCTGAGAAATCTTAAGGTACGCATCATCTTTTGAGCTTTATCCATGTATAGACATGACTGCGTTTTACCTTCAATCTTCACGAATTTAAAGTAAATACTCGAATGGGTTTGGTCTTCATCTCGTTAATTCGAGTATGAAATTTTAGTTATATCGTTTCACCTGTGGTTCTTGCATTGGTTTGGGAACAAATGTTACAATTATTTCATTGAAGAAATTGCATCGTCAATCATGTAGATCTTAGTTGATAGTTGATTTTGAGTAATCTGGTTTGCGGGTCAGAGACAAGAACGATTTATGTTTTCAAACTTATGAGATAAGGTTAATTCATGAACAAATAATGATTAAGGATGCTCTGTGACTATAGTTTATGCAAAGGTCTTCTCTGAAAGAGGAGAAGAAGAAGAAGACTGAGGAAGAGCCTAATGGGAATTTTCCTTCCCTTGGTACTGTGAAAAAGAAGTGGTACCGTTTCTATTCTTTTTTTCTTACTTGATGTTAATGTTTTGTTTTCATCAAATTACTGTAAACGAGGTCATTATGACTGTTTGTCTACCCTTTGTTCTTTGTTTTTTGGGCTCTTGATTGTTTACTCAATTTCAATTGCTCTGCTTTCCCTGTGTTCATGACTCGTAACAATAGTTTTGTTAGTTGTCAGTATCTGGTATTATGTGTTTACTAGTTTTCTCAGATGTATAATACGATCTTGGATGCAGTGTGGTCATAACAGACTGGGATCCCCAGCCAGGAGCATTGTTAGGACGCATGTCATTTCAGTCTTTCAATCCGTCTATTGAGGTTTGTGTCTGTAGCGCTGAGGCCTGAGTTAGTTTGCTGTTGATGTTCTTCCCTTCCAGCTTTCTGAAATAAAACTGGTCTCTCCTTAGAAAATGAATGAAGAGCCAGTGAACGTTGGAAAAACAGATGCTTCTCCCACAAGCTCGAGCAGCAATGGAGGAAGAATGTCTTTTAGGTTTGTACCCTTGGCTTTAAAATTCCTTATGGTTCTCAGCAAACTAATTTCTCAAGAGAGGCGATCATCTAATTTCAATACAAATGAAGTCATTATTGATAGCAATGGGTTTTATCATCCGTCATTTTGTTCATTTCTGATTTTGCTTCTCTTCAAAATTTTAAACTGTAACTAGTCAAATTGTAATCTCTTTCAGTGAAGAGGGGTGTTCGAAGGTTGAGCCAAGTCAGGAAGCAAATGGTGACTTGAAAAGAAAACAGTCAGAGGTAGTCTCTGAAAATCTAAATCATCCAAACAAGTCCTCAAGGAGCAGTGAGAAACCATCACCAAACAATAAACGAGGCGATGGATTCAAGAAACCAAAGAGCAAGGTGGACTGGAGCGTTTTGAAACCACCAAAACCTCAAAACAAATAGGCTTTAAGTTAGCTTACTCCAGCAACCTATTTGAAAATTAGTTCACATTGGCTCATATAGTGCTATTAGTCGTTCTTACTCTGTATGTATCATCATTTGATGTGGTGTTGCAACCGTTTGATAGATTATAGCCAAAAGTTTTGAACTTTTTAATTGTCTGTTGTATACTTGTGTTAGCTCCAGATCAATGATGGAACAATTTATCTTTTAAATAAGGATTGAATTCAATACGTACATGCAGGTGATAAAAGGATTTTTGCTTTTCCTGTCAATTAACCCTAAGCACTATCATGGTCATTGTAATACTTGAAGTGTCAATCCAATTGGGAAATTATGCAAACAATCAGAATTGCAATAGAATCAATTAATTTAAGCCAAATAAATCAGATGATGTTTCTAACAACCTAAATTAAAAAGAGCGAAATTAAACGAGCAAGTAAAAGGAAATAATAATGAAGAAGAGAGAAATTGCAGAGAAACAGATAAATTCAATCAGATGAAATAGAAGTTTCTAAGGATGGGAATCAACGACTAATAAATCTCCTTAATCATAACCTAAGTACCTAACAAACTCAATAAGAGGTGATTTCTAGACAACAAACTCGTGGGTAATCAAATTCACTTTCATGATAGATGATCTCAACCAAGCTATATTCAGACCCTATCATCATAGGCGAAACATAACACAGAAGGCCTGAAAATTCAGTTTACTAAAGTCAATAATCGTCCTAGACAGCTAATCCCTTATGCTAGGTACGAAAATCTCTGAAATTAGCGGAATCAGGTATTTCCTCAAACACTTCATGAATATGAAAATTCCTAAGATCTAATCTCAAGTGATTAGAGAGAGACTAGCATTAAGAACCCTAAAACAGAAGAAATCTATGCGAAAATTTAACTTAGGCACTTAGTAGATCAAGGCTTTTCACTAATATGTCCCATCCTCAGAAACTCTAATAAACGACTCAGACTTCATAATCATAAACGAAAAATCAGCGGATAAATTAAATTGCATAATCATAAAGAATAGGTAAGAATAAACCAGTATATGAAATTGTAAAATAGAAACTCAGAAACAAAGAGGTTCGATCTTAAAATTACAAAGGCTAGAGTTCTGTTATCTCTCTCAAAAGTTCATAAAAATAAATCGTGCTTATTAAAAACGGGTTAAGAGGGTTTTTATACCACTTCTTAGAAAACCCTAAAACAAAAGTCAACAAAAATAATAAAAAGTCAAAGTGGGAATCGGGTAGCTCGACTGGGTCGGTCGAGTTGATGGGTCGAGTGGTTCGTTGAGCTATCCGCAAAAGTGGTCCGTGTGAAACCAACTCGACCGGTTTGGTCGAGTGGTTGGTCGAGTTGATGTGAGAGATCGATCGAGCTGAGATCCGGACTGGTCCGACTCGACCGGTTCGGTCAGTCCAATGTCGAGCTAACCGGATTGGTCCAACTCGACCGGTTTGGTCGAGTCCAATGTCGAGCTGAAATCCGGTTTGGTCCAACTCGACCGGTTCGGTCGAGTCCAATGTCGAGCTGAAATCATTCCTGATGCATCTGTAGGTCTCCAATTGTACTTGAAATCTGCTCCAATGCATGTATGGATGCTATGCATGAAAACTATCCTAAAAGACTCTAATGCAACACAAAATATTATGAATATAAACATAAAACATGCTGAATATGATTCTTAAAACGTGCTAAAATACAAACATATCAGCAGAAGAGTCGCATTCCATTCATGGAATCAATTATATTTCACAATACCGTTGGGACAACAAAAATGAAGGAATCGAGAGTAACATTTTTCAGTTAGTTACATAATTGTTTGATAACTTCTCTGCAGGTTTCCAGCAAGAAAAAGAATATATGACTCTTCCTTTCCATCCTTGAAGCATCCAGTTGTTATCGCTATCAATCACAAAGTCTTTGTGGTAACTTTTCCTCACGATTTCTGTAGCTTCCTTCATAATCTGTTTGCTTATTGTTGCTGGCTTAAACCCGGCTCTCAAAATCCTAACCCGCCATTGCTTGTAGGTTTCAGGCCTCGCAAACCGCTCAGCACCCTCGCACGAAATGACACTCATAGCGTCTCTCACAAGTAACTCTTTCTCTATCAGTTCCCTGTGTTTGTATTCATCCGCTGCTTGTATTGTGGTGTCGAACATGTCAAAGAGTGAAGAGAAATGGAAAAGAGCTTCTCGGAATCTGGTCATGAAGAAAGGAGAGTTGTACATTCCGTTAATTTCTGCAAACACAAAGAGATCAGGATTGATGTCTCTGAATAGCTTCAAAACCCTGTCTCTTGGAGAGTCCAGTGACACGATTTCATCTGGGGTGTATTGTAACCGATGAATGCAATTGACGACCGTCATATCTTCATGATCGATCGTAAGTTCATCAAGAGTGATGTTTTCCCATTTTTTCGATATGAAGGTGTACTCAAAACGGACATTGAACTGATCGCAGAACCTTTTTAGTCTTCGACCAGTCTCTTCAACTCGGTCTGAAGGACGAAAACCCGATTGTGGCAGCTCGATTCCAGTTATCCGGAGCATTGGTGGTCCGTTCGAACGTTTAGAAAGGTGTCGTAACAGACAAGGCCATTGAAAGCCATAGAGAACCCCAAAATCAATTATGTGAAGCTTAGTTGCTTTCGAGGCAAGCTCGTATATTGATTTGTTTGCAGCAAAGTAATCCGTTACATAAATGGGACAAGTATGAACGAACACCTTGTACGCCTTCAAGATGTCCACCATCGAAGTCGTGCTTGAAGGAAAAGGAGTAGAAACAGGCGGTGAGATGTTTCCGGTAATACGTGCCTCGAGGGCCTCTGCAAAGTAAAAAGCCAGTCTTTGTGTTCCATCGCCATCGCTAGAAGAGTGTGATCTTATCTCCTTGAGTTTCTCTGCAGCTCTTCTCTGGTCAAAGCTAGCTACAGCTTGTGCACATTGCGTCAAGAGACTTCGGAGATCAACGGGATTAGATTTTTGCGTCTTGAATCTGTTTGATGAACCTTTTGCTCGTCCTGCTCTGTTTGGTGGACTCTGCTTTGCTATCGCTGGTTTTTCTTCTTGGTTCGTCCTGCATACCAACAACACATGTTCTAGCTTCGCTGCTAGCTCCTCCGTCTCCGAAACAAATATTGCTGGTTGTTTGTTTCTCCGACCAGTCTCAAGATCATCTTCTTCATAGTTTCGATGACGGTACTTTCTCTGTGATTCTCCGTTGGAAACGGAATCTGATGAATTCGTTGTTGTGCTGGTAAAACTGGAATCTTGGTCACCGGAGTTTTGATCGGAGGAAGTTGGATTCTGATCCGATTCCGGAGATTGTGGCTGAAGTATCTCGAAGAAAGATCTCTCAGCAGCTTGTAAAGCCAAATCGTCCCGAGAATCACCGACGTAATCTTCTTCGTCCATCAACATGTCATTGATATACTTGAGAAAAGGAGTATTATCTAAATTCATCGGCGGAGGCCAATCCGTCGGTGAAGACTGTTGATTCTGAGCATCGAGTTGGTTGGAATTAGGGAAATACAGTTCCCAGATTCGAGATTGTTTCGGTTTGCAACAAGACCCAGATCCATTCTCAAATCTGAATCCATCAGCAGATACTTGAAGAATAGCGTCCATGGAAGCAAGCACAGGAAAGATGAAGATGTAGAAAAGGAAAAGATTTTGAAAGCAAAAAAAAAGCTTCTTTATTTTTATCAATGAACAGATGAAAAAGAGAAGAAAAGAAAGCGGTGCAATGTTTCATGTGAACACAGTTGAGACACAGAGACTGATTTATACTATGACAGTTAAAATTAAAAACCAAAAATTTAGATATTATTTTTCTATTTTTCATTTGCAAGGAAAAGTAGGAACTTTCTAGGAAACACATAGCCGCCACAAAAAGTAGATCAAGTTATTAAATACATTATTCAAAAAAATGGTTAGTAAATTTGTGTCGGATCTATCTGAACCTACTTAGTTTAGGGTTTCGTAGTTTTGTGTGTAATGTTATTTGTATTTAGTATTTACTAACAACTCCTATCCCACATCGTTTCTCCTATAGTGTTTAGTGTAAAATTTCCATCTTTGCACATTGATCAATTAACAGAAACTAAACCATTTTTGAATTGGGCATCGACCTTTGAGAGGCTCCTTCTTTCTCAAACCTAAATCTAGAAGCCGCCGTCAAAAAATTTGTGAGCCTTCTGCAATCGTTGGTGTTGATTAGTCGGTAGCCGAGATAAGGTATATCCCTTTTTTCTTTTTTTCTTCTCTTTCTCCCTCATGTCTTTCTTTTTCTGGTGGCTAAGTTTGTTCTTCGGGTTTTTTAGTAGGTGAAATCTCCAGATTTGGTCTTGAAGAAACTGGATCTCGCCGGAGGAATGGTTACCGGTTATAACAAGGATGAAATTGGTAATGTGAAAGAACGGAGCCTCGCGAAACTGGTTATAACGAGGATGAAACTGGTAATATGAAAGAGCGGAGCCTCGCGAAGTTGGTTATAACGAGGATAAAGGCGGTGACGTGAAGCTATGGTCCAGCTTTCCAACGGTTCTTTCCAAGATCCCGATAAAAAATCGGTGAAAATGAAGTTTGTGGGTTCAGTCGGTGGATAGTGAGTAAGCCCGTCGTTTGAGGACGGCGACGGAAGTGGAAAACGATCCATGGCGGCGGATCAACCTCTGGTGGTCTTGAGTAAGCCCTCGATAGAGGAGTTAGGGGTCTTGAAAGAGATTTTCAGAGGCGGTGATGTTTTCCTATCCTCTTCTCGCCGGCGTTTTTGTTCGGTTTCGTTTTGAATTGCCGACGGTCTGGTGTATCCAGATGGGTCTCTTGGTCGTGACTTTAGACAAAAGAAGGTTTGGAAACTTTGGCTTCGTGGTGGCAGCGGATTGACGTTCTCACCAAGGTGGCGGTGGCGGTGTTCTCACCAAGGTGGCGGCGGCGACATTTGCAAGTTATGATTTCTCCAATAATAGTCCTTTATTTGGGTTTCTATTGGACAGTCAGTTTTAGTCTCGGTCTATTTGGTAAAGGAGTTGAGCTTTCTCTTTTTTAAATCAGTTTTTTTTTTATGTTTAACCATTGTGTCTATAAACTCTATTTTAATATAAAATATCTTTTATCAAAAAAAAAATAAACCATGTTTTTGGTTAGCATAAGATCTAGATAGTTTATATTAGATTTGGGTATTTGGATAATAAATCGGATTTAAGTCCATTTTTTTGGACTTGTGGTTTTGGATCTATATTTCATTCAAGTACTTTTTAAAAATCTTGTTGATGATATTGGTTCAGTTACTTGTTAAATCGGATTGATTTTGATATCTAAATGAAAAATCGGCTAATAACTGAAATATTTTTGGATATTATTTGTGTTGGCTACTAAATATATCCAGATTTATCTAAAATTACACAGGTTATGTTAACTACTCAAAAAAATAAAACATTAGTTTAATTTTAATAAATTTGGTTAAATTTTCATAAATATACTTATAAATTTGTCATTTTTCATATTTCTTAATTATTTTGATCTTACGAATATATTCGAATTTGGTATATTTCGATGATTAAAAATTTAGATATATAATAACAAATTATATATATAATTATATTTTAGATATATTTTTATTCGGTTATTGGTTTGGTTTAGATTTAGTTCTTAAATTTATATTTGATCTAGATCCTATTTGAATATTATATATGTATTTGTTCGGTTTGATATATTTAAAGTTAGAGTTTCGATTTAGTTCAACCGAAAAAAGTATTTTGTCCATGCCTAATTTACCATGTCTAGATTTCTGTTTGATATAAATGCATACAGTATTTTATATATAAGAAAGTTTAAGAGTAATAATATTTTTAGTCTATTTTATCCATGGAAAGAAAAATAGTTAAACTGAAAGAAAGGAAATATATTTCTTCATGAGAGTAAGTTTATTCTTTTTATTGGCCAAAATATGCTTAAAGGCAGTGTATTCTATTGTTTTAATATAATTGGTGTACAAAAATTTTAAGAGTTCTTAGCTTTTTACTTATTTTTTTTATCAACGCTATATCATAACTGTCTGGTCCATTAGTCAAATTCTTACATAATATATGCAGTAGAACTCGATCTCTAGATGTGCAAATGCGTCTAATTTTAGTGAATTTACCACTAATAATTAGCTTTTCTACATTTTTAGAAAATTTTAATTAATCGTCTAAGTGGCTTATATGGTATCGATAATGGAACCTCGATTAGTGCTTAACATTATTGTGAAGTTGGTAATCTCAATCAAACTCTTTTTCTTTGGGTATTTGTTCTTACATTTTCTTTAAACTACTATAAAGATAAATGACATATATTGTGGGTGACAGGAACGTGAATACCAAACTCATTTGTTTCAAATTATTAATTTATCATTAACAAAATCATTTCATATCTTTGACTCTGTCTATAATCTCTCGAATAGTCCAACTTCAAAAGACAACGCAATAAGATTCCTTAATACGATCATGACATATATAAAATTAGTATTTCTTATAATATGATTATTGATCAATCACTCAATTAGCATCGAGTCTTGTGTATGCAATTAGTCAATGGAAAGAGGAAAACTAAGGAGCCAAAAAGAGAAATGAAAAATTCAAGATGAAAGTGACTTGTTAGTCTAGATTCATCTTCATTTCTTATCTCTTTAATATTATTGTTTTTTATCTTAGGTTATTTTACTTTATATAATTTTATGTCTCACAAAAACAGTTAAAGAATCCTAGAATCCAAATTATTTCTTGACAGAAAAGATACATATAAATACTACTTTGAAATACCGGAAAAGACGTTTCGCTTCGACAAAGAAAAAGAGTTTTAACTTCACATAAACCATTACTTTTGGAAAAGCCAAAAAACAAATCAAATTCAGGTTAAAGAAATGTTTTACTACGTTTGGATAGTGATTACTAAATTATTTGGGACCATTTCCACAACTATTCATGTCATTTTCTGAGTAAACAATATGGATAATGTCTTATATGTTAAGATATAAAATATTTTAACCAAACGCTAATAATGTATTGGAGAAACAATTTAGGACAAGACGTAAATTCCTCCTCAGTTATGAGTACAATACTATCAAATTAGTGTTTGTGTGTGTGCGCATGTGTCTTTTATAAATTTAACATTCCTTTTATGTCAAACTATGAACCATTCAAACCTTACTAAATTTTGGAAAAGATAAGATTTTATTGTCACCTATAAATCGTCTACTGTACATATATAGATTGTAATAGCCACCAAGTTTGAACACATAATTTTTAATGTGAATATTGGAATCATTCGAATTGGTCTTTTAGTTTCTGTAAGGACTTAATCTTAAGCTTTTCCTTCAACCTCTCACATTGTCTGTTGCATTTATTCGCTTAAATCATCAAAACAATGATTAATCTACAGATACTATTCTTAATTACTCATTATTCTTCCTTCAACTTGTGTTTAGTTAACCTGTTGCAGTATCGTTTAATGATTTGTCCTCTACTTAAATGGCGCTTAATTATTGTATACGAAAAACAATTCGATAAACACGTCATTAGTGACGTTGATAGGGCCACTAATGGGCTTATAGGCCCAACACAGTACAGGCTTCTGCTTTCTTCAATAAACAGTTCATCACAAACTTGTTATTACTATGAATCAAAACCATTTATGAAATTTGATTAAACATTATTAAGATGACCAGAGGAGATTAAGAGGCTTTCCTTCAGTACTACACTCTTTGACTTTATCTAATGCCACTTGTTGAATCTTCTTCTCTACTTCCTCCATTGCTTCACCTGCATCGATTATCTGCAACACCACAAACAACTTAAGATTAAATCTAATTCAACTCTACAAAGGAACAAACCATGAGTCTAAATCCACTCACCTTCCACGAAGAATCACGTAGAGTTTGATAAAAGTCTGCAACTTTTTTCTGAAACTCCACTCGCTCGTACCTCTCGTCTCCATATCCACCTCTCTCAGCAGCTTTTTCAGGTGAAATGTCAAGGTAAAGTACGGAATCTGGAGCTAGCAACCCGATTTCCGGAGCCTTACACCAGTTAATATCGAGACCTTTAGCTGATGAGAAAGCTACACCAGAATATGAATAACGATCAACAATAAGTGTAGTTCCTGCTTTTAGCTTTTCCTCCATCAATGACCTGCAAATATCAAGCCTATTAGATATAGAGATAGAGAGTATGTAACGAGGTAGCTAAAAGATTGAGAACCTTTTCTCCCAACGATTGGCACTGAAAAGGAGATGAATGGTATGATCATCTAAATGCGACTTATTAGATAGATATGCAGATATCATCTGACCGACACTCGTCTCTCTATCGGGGAATCTCCAGAGCTCAGTTGGATGTCCTAAACCCTCCAAGAAAGAGAGTAGCTTAGCACACTGCGTTGATTTCCCACTGCGATCAAGACCTTCTAGAACTATCAACGCTCCTCTTGGCTTCGCACCACTTTCAGTTTTGAGACCAGAAGAAACGTTACCACTCTCCATCCGAATTGATGAACGCTTGATAGACTGCACGGGATAGTTCAAGGATCGTGGCACTGCTACAGCTCTGCAACTTCTGGAAACTAACAACACACGTATTAAGATAAAAGGATTCTACACAGTAATGGATCTATATATATATACCAACGAGAGCCAACATATGTTCAGTTTCAGAATGTCCATAAGATTTATGAAGAATTTAGGTAGTTCGTTGATGGATCTCCAAACTGATGTAAAGATCAATACTTTACTTACAGAATCTAACGCCTGTAAATGAGCAGATCCTTTTCATGCCCTTACCAGCTAAAACCTTCGAGTGAGGTCAAAATTAATACTCAAACCTCTTCTTTAACCCTGAGTTCTATCAGAAATCGATTGGAGATTTACCGGGAAATAAAAAAAATTCAGAAAAAATCGGAAAAAGGAAGAAATATATACATACATTCGTGATAGCGAATTTTTAACGACTCGCGAAAGGAAAAAAAACGCGTGGAATTGGACTAACCTCCTACTCACCGCCGAGGTGGACATGAAACGTCGCCGGAATCGTTGGTGGAGAAGAAGAAATCGACGGCGTGAAAGAAGTATCAACAAAAGGAGGGTTTAAAGAGTCGACTACCCTTTTTCGACACAGTTCAAAACCCTTTATGTCCGTTAGAGGGTTTAGTCTGAATCAAGTATCGACCGGTTTGCTTTTCCAATTAGTTTATGCTGACACTCAAAAAACTCTTTTTTTTTTGTTAAAGACTTATTTTAGTTACGTCCGTTATAACATTCTCTATATTATTTTTCACAAATCCTATTGTTGATAATTTATATATTTTATTTTTTGAATTAGATACGTAAATTTTCACATAGTTCATGGATCGACCAATTTAGGTTGAATAAAACGCTGCCTCAAGCAACATTTACATATCCTAACCCTTTGAAACAAAAAAATTATCAAAAGCCAGCCTGGGCTAAGTGCGATCAGACCCGACATCAATCTGGTCGGATTTATAAATCTTGGTTTTATGTCAGAGTAAGAGTTGTAGTTAACATACTTGTTTTTAATTGAACTGCAAATTATTGTTCTAATCAATAGTATTGATCTCTCGTTTAATAGTTTGTGTCATGATGAGCTAGTGTTGTTGGTGCAACATTATCTTATAGTTTATATGATAATAATATTGTTATATCACAGTCTAGATTTAAACCCACTTATAACACAGTATAAGACTCAAATCCAGACAAGTAGCACACTGAATTTAGTATCTCTCCAGCTTAATGCATGTGATAACTACCAACCAATTGAATTTAAGATTGTTAGTAACTTAGAGAGAGGATATAAAATAGAGAAGATAGAAATGTAGAGAAAATTATAATGTAAAAAGATGTACAACAAATCCTCTAAAAGCCCTAAATTTGTCTGAATATTATTCCAATTAGAACTTTACATTAAGTAAAAAAAAAAACAGAAACAAGCGAAAGACCAAATCTCTGCATCTATGTCAGAATTTTGCATATCATCAATGCCTAATAATAATGCACAAAGAAGAGAGAACCTGCAGCAGATTCAATTAGTAAGAAGTAGAGCCTCGGTCTGAGGTAGTGTCTCTTGCTGCTGCATATGTTGCTGTGACCAGTAGCCATGAGCATTCAAGACTCGATTTAAAAGTTCTTGCGGCACTGGCTCTCCTCTCCTCTGCTGTGGAGATATCTTAGCTGTGTGAACCAGCGTTTTCCATTTATCCTGCACAATACCCAAACACTGATTTCTCAAGACCTAATCAGGTGATATGGGTTCAGTGACTGTAAATCAAGGTACATATTATAAATGCAAACCTTGAGATCAACATAGGTGCGGTGGTCTGCATCCTCAAAAGCACAAAGCTTAACATCTCGCCACCTACAGATTACATATAACCAAACTTCAATCATCAGTCTTCTTCTACTTGAGTCACAAAAACATGACATCGCTATATTACTTTCTTTTTACCTTCCAGTACCAAGTTTCTCAACTGCTTGTACAAGTGCTTCTACTTCAGCAACTGAGAAAGGTCGACGGATTCTTCGCTGTGCAGCCTGTTGCTGCTGCTGCTCACTCCTTTTAGATTTAGAACAAGGTGGTTGAGGAGAAAATTCAGTGAGCGCCACAGGAATCAGAGCTTTAGATTCATCCATTGTGTTTCTCTTCTCAAATGAGTCAGATGGGAACACTGCTGAGTCATAGTGAGATTCCAACACATTGTCAATGTTGGCAGCTTGACATACAGGCAGCAGCTCCTCAGAAGGGTAACTGGAAAACAGAATAAGAACTAAGCCGCAAAAGATTTGAGTAATTAAATGTGGTTGCAGCTTCTAGTTGTGAATAGACGACCAAACCTAGTTAACAGTTGAAGCGCTTCTGAGCTGGGTTCAAGGCTGAAATCAAGAGAGTCCAAGTGGGTATTATCCCGAGAGATCCCAGTCTGATGAAGTGTTTTGTTATCATCTCGGACTTTCTTCCCCTGAACCATCAGACCAACTCGGTGTCCATCACTCAGTAAAGAGCTCACTGCTTCCATCACCGTTCTCTGGAGAAGCCAAAGGCCATAAGAACCTAGTTAATTAAAAAGGGGAAAAGAAGAAGAACTGAACAACTGGGTAATTTACCTTCAAGGAGCCAACAGTAGCAGTTTCTGGAATCTCTATAAAAAGCTCAGGCACCCTGAATGACTTGATTCGTAGTTTCACTGATACAAAAACATCATGCATTCTAAATTAAGCTTGTCCACTCTTGTGAGTAAATAAAGCCGACTAAAGAGTTCAAATGAGACTTGATTGTTACCATGAGCGTCGCTTGACATAAAGGATGCACCTTGACCCTTCATCGAACAACCTGTTCTGCTACCTGCACATTATATTACAGTGTTAATACAATAAAACACAAGCTACAAGATCTAGATAGAGATTTAGAAGAAAAAGTCTCTTTACCTTTATGCATCTTAGTGCGCAGACGGTAATCATGAGAAACGGAATCAGAAATATGGTCAAAGTATTTCCTTTTCTTGATAGAATAGTTCCTCTGATGGTGCAAGGAATAATTTCTCCATGGTTTCGTATCTGCAACATCAAAATGCATCTTTAAAACAAAAACCATCAGTGTATTTTATACATGAGAATGGACAAGAACCCTTACGCGGGCTACTACCTGCATGTCTCGAACCTCCTTTCCAGTGTCTAGAAGCCAATATCTTCCTGATTCTTCTGTCCCCAATACGTGGGACAGTCCTAGGCGATTTCTTGGTCACACAAGGGCGAGTATACCCAGAAAATTTTTCATCATCATCTCTACTAAACAAATTTACATCATCCCGAATGCCATGGGAAACACAATTCCCAATTGATGGCACTTCGGTTCTACTGC